>UESW01001333.1:191311-363640 GCA_900491605.1 Calamus simplicifolius | reverse complement strand
GGGGCTACCTCGGCAAGTATGTCCAGAAGGGCCCACAACCACTGCCGGCACTCATGGGACCCCCACCTGCTCAGGCCGCTATCGACAACACCCCCGAGCGAACTGTTGGAATGGTATCCTGGGGAGCGGCTTCCGCATCTAAGCAGCCGAGAGGGGAGGAGGCGCCGGGTAATGTAGTTCTCGGGGGGGGACCGGTGAATTTTGAGAATGTAAACAATGAAGGCATCGCCGTCTCCATGACGATCGCCAAGCACCCTGTAAAAAGGATATTGGTTGATAGTGGCAGCTCAGCTGACATCCTTACTTATGACGCTTTTGTTCGGATGGGATTGTCTCTAGACTCTCTTCAGCTTGTGGCAACCCCTTTGGTCGGATTCACCGGAGATTCGGTAAGGGTTGAGGGTGAGATATCCTTGCCTGTGACAACAGGGACACCATCATGCCAAAGCACGTGATCATGAAGTTCTTGGTTGTGTGGGTCCCCTTGGCATACAACGCCATTCTTGGGCGCCCAGGCTTAAACTTATTGGATGCGTTATCTCCACCCGACGCCTGCTGATGCAGTTCCCTACTAGCGGAGGAGTTGGGGAGATGAAGGTGAGATCGGCTCAGTTCTACCCTGCTATCACACGGCGTCAAGCCCCTTGGAGGCCGAGCCGGTCCCAGAAGCCCCTGACCCCAGGGAGTCCGGCAGGAGAGGGGAGCCGGCCGAGCACCTCCTGGCCTTTCCCCTTGGGGACGATCCAGCGAGGACCATGCGCATCGGCGACTCCTCCCCCCGGAGGATCGCGATCGCCTCCTAACCTTCTTGCGGGCCAACTCAGATGTTTTCGCTTGGTCAGCATCTGACATGCCCAACATCCCTCCAGAAGTAATCACCCACAAGCTCAACATCGATCCGAAGCACCGTCCGATCCCAGAAGAAGAGGAGTTTCGCTCCCGAGCGGCAAAAGGCCATCGATGAGGAGATCAACAAATTGCTCAGTGCCGGCCACATCCGAGAAGCGCATTACCCTAGCTGGCTGGCCAATGTGGTCATGGTACGGAAGGCAAACGAAGCTGGAGAATCTGCATCGACTTCACCGACTCAACAAGGCATGTCCGAAAGACAGTTTCCCCCTGCCAAGGATTGACCAGCTGGTGGATTCCACCTCCGGCCATGAGCTCCTCAGCTTTATGGACGCCTTCTCCGGATATAATCAGATAAGGATGGACCCCAGTGATGAAGAGCACACATCCTTTGTGATAGAAAAGGGATTTATTGCTACAAAGTGATGCCTTTTGGTCTCAAGAACGCGGGGGCGACCTACCAAAGATTGATGAACAGGGTGTTTCAGGATCAGCTAGGTCGAACATGGAAGTCTACGTGGATGACATGCTGACCAAGAGCATTCATGCTTCTGATCATGTTTCTGATCTGGAGGAAACTTTCAGCAACCTCGCCGCTTCCAGGTCAAGCTGAACCCCAAGAAATGTGCCTTCGGAGTCACGACAGGCAAGTTCCTGGGCTTTATGGTGACTCAACGAGGGATCGAGGAACCCAGAGAAGATCAGTGCCATCCTCGACATGAGACCACCATCCAGCAAGAAGGAGGTGCAGCGGCTAACGGGGAGGGTGGCGGCCCTAAGTCGTTTCCTCTCCAAATCGGCCGAGAGATGCTTGCCCTTCTTCAAGGCCCTGCGGAAGGTAAACAGCTTCGAGTGGACGGACGACTGCCAGAAAGCCTTCGACGGCCTGAAGGCGTTTCTGTCTTCTCCTCCACTCCTGTCCAAGCCAAGAGATGAGGAAAGTCTCTTCCTATACCTAGCTGCTTCTTCGGAGGCCGTTAGCTCAGTCTTGGTGCATCTCGATGCTGACGGAACCCAGAGGCCAGTCTATTATGTGAGCAAGGTGCTCCACGATGCGGAGGTCAGGTACTCCAAGACAGAAAAGATCATCTTCGCCCTGGTTATCTCCGCCCGATGTCTCCGTCCATATTTTCAAGCCTATCCTATTATGGTGCTGACGGACCAACCTCTCTGAGCCATCCTGGACCGTCCGGACACCTCAGGCCGACTCGCCAAGTGGGCCATCAAGCTAGGGGAGTTCGACCTCTCCTTCCAAGCACGACCGGCTTGAAGTCCCAAGTTCTTGCCGATTTCCTGGTTGAGTGCACTTGGATGGATGAGAAAACCAGGGAGGTTTCCGTAGAGCGGCACGAGCCCGAGCCGAGCAACGATGGAGAAACCTGGATCCTCCATGTGGATGGTGCATCAAACTCTCAAGGAAGCGGCGCCGGCCTCATTCTCGCCGAGCCGGGTGGAGAGAGAGCAGAATGCGCCCTGCGGTTTATATTCAAAGCCACCAACAACCAGGCCGAGTATGAAGCTTTACTGGCAGGATTAAGGCTAGCCCAGGAGTTGGGAGTAAGGCGTCTCAGAGCTTTCACCGACTCGCAACTCATCTCGGGCAAATCAATGGAGAATACGAAGCGTGTGACCCTGCTATGACTCAATACCTGGGCAAGGTTCGGCTCTTGGTCTCCCGTTAGCTTATTTCAGTATCAGTTACATTCCCCGGAGTGAGAACGCCAAGGCCGACATCCTCTCCGTTTAGCTACCTCCCGACGGCATTGCACGAGACACCTACGTTGAGTACTTAGAAAGGCCCAGCATAGAGGATGGTGAGGAAGTCCTCCCGCTCACCCAAGAGCCTACATGGATGGATGCCTACGTCCGCTATCTCACTGACGGCACTCTCCCGACGATCGCAATGAAGCCAAGCTGCTCAAGTGGAGGGCTTCCAAATTCGTCCTCCTAGACGGACGTCTATACTGGAGGTCATTCTCTTACCCTTGCTCAGATGTGTAGGACCTGCCAACGCCGACTACATCCTTAGAGAAATCCATGAAGGCATATGTGGAAACCACCTGGGGGGCAGGTCCTTGGCCCAGAAGGCCCTTCGGTAGGGATACTTCTGGCTTACCATGAGGGAGGATGCTGCCAAGTTAGTTCAGAAGTGCGATGGTTGCCAGCGCCACGCACACATCCAGCATCAACCGTCTACACCGCTCAACCCGCTCTCAGCCCCTTGGCCCTTCGTTCAGTGGGGAATGGACATCCTTGGACCATTCCCCCCGCCTCGGGACAGCGGAGGTTCTTACTAGTAGCCATCGACTATTTCACCAAGTGGGTTGAGGTCGAGGCGCTGGCTAAGATCACCGAAAGTAAAGTTAAAGCCTTCTTTGGAAGTCGATCATATGCCGCTTTGGCCTACCTCACACTCTCGTCACGGAAAACGGTCACCAGTCAATAATGAAGCATTCAAGGCCTTCTGCAGCGAGCTGGGTATTCGCCATCGATTCACCTCTGTCGGCCACCCCCAGACCAACGGAGAGGCCGAGGTCATGAACCGCACCATTCTCAGGGGGCTCAGGACCAGGTTGGATGGATCCAAGGGTCGATGGTGGAGGAGCTCCCCAGTGTGATATGGGCTTACCACACGACCCCCAGAGCCCCGACAGGCGAGACTCCCTTCAGTCTCGTCTTTGGATCCGAAGCCATCATCCCTGTTGAGATCGGATTGCCCAATCCGTGGAGTCCTTCAACGAGGAAGACAATTCCACATTGATACGAGCCAACCTGGACTTTATCGACGAGGCACATGACCGGGCAAGGCTACGTATGGCGACCTTCCGTCAGCGGGCAGCCAAATACTACAACGCCCGAGTTCATCCCAAGGTTTTTCGCCACGAGATCTGGTTTTAAGAAAGGCTGAAGTATCTAAGCCCACAGAGGGGGCCAAACTGTCCCCCAACTGGGAGGGTCCTTATCGCATTGCCGAGACACTCCACCGGGGGGCATACAGACTGGAAGAGCTCGACGGACAACCATTCCGTGTACCTGGAACGTGGATAATCTCCGCCGATATTATCAATAATGTATCCCCCAGAACACAAGCAATAAAAGAAGTCCCTTCCAATGCCACAGCTTGCTCTCCCTTGCATCCAAGGACCAGATCTCACAAAAGGAGCTCATCGGCATCGCGGCTAATGGGACACCACTCGGTCCGGCTTGGAGATGCCCCCGAGTCGGTTCAAGTCCCTAACAGCTCCATACCCGTCGAGTCGCCCTCGGGCACACAAACCCTCGAGGTGGTTCAAAAGGAGCTCAACGGCATCGCGGCTAACGGGACACCACTTGGTCCGGCTTGGAGACCCCTGAGTCGGTTCAAGTCCCTAACAGCTCCGTACCCGGTCGAGTCGCCCCTCGGGCAGCACACAAACCCCCGAGGCGGTTCAAAAGGAGCTCACCGGCATCGTGGCTAACGGGACACTACTCGATCGGCTTGGAGACCCCCCGAGTCGGTTCAAGTCCCTAACAGCTCGTACCCGGTCGAGTCGCCCCTCGGGCGGCACACAAACCCCGAGGCAGTTCAAAAGGAGCTCACCGGCATCGCGGCTAACGGGACACCACTCGGTCCGGCTTGGAGACGCCCTCGAGTCAGTTCAAGTCCCTAACAGCTCTGTACCCGATCGAGTCACCCCTCGGGCGGCACACAAACCCTCGAGGTGGTACAAAAGGAGCTCACCGGCATCGCGGCTAACGGGACACCACTCGGTCCGGCTTGGAGACGCCCCGAGTCGGTTCATGTCCCTAACAGCTCGTACCCGGTCGAGTCCCCTCGAGCGGCACACAAACCCCCGAGGCGGTTCAAAAGGAGCTCACCGGCATCGCGGCTAACGGGACACCACTCGGTCCGGCTTGGAGATGCCTGAGTCGGTTCAAGTCCCTAACAGCTCCGTACCCGGTCGAGTCCCCTCAGGCGGTACACAAACCCCCGAGGTGGTTCTAAAAGAGCTCGCCGACTCTCGTGATCTCCAAGATCAGGCCGAGTCGGTTCAGGCCTTCCCGGTCAAGCCCCACTCGGCCCCCGGCGTTTTCAAGCCGATCTCAGTGCTAAGTTGCCCTCAGATCGTTCTAAGTTCTTAGAGTATTCGAGCGCAGACGAATCTCTTTTCAAACGGCCTGCGACGGCTCAAGGCATCCTAGGCAATTTCCTATGCGGTCGGCTCACACTTCGAAGACACATCTCAACATTGGCCAACCTGATGCAACGGTTCGGCCATGACATTATCAACGTGCGCAACACTCAGGGTAAAGAGGCATCTCAGAAGAAAGGCCCTCTCTCGTCAACAGGTACGGGACCCATTTTATTGCTAGTCGCGATGGAAATATTCAGCTCAGAAGAAAGAAGAAAGGAGCAGACAAAGGACAAAAGCGTCTTCACAAAAAGTTCTTCTTCATTGATAATGAAATTGAAATACAAAATTTGGCCCGAGGCCGGTTACAAAAGGAAAAAGGAAAAGAAACAACAACTTTTTAGGGCTCGTTTGGGCCCGGTTCTCCCTTGTCGTCCCCCTCCTCCGCCGACTCCTCGTCAGATTCCCCGGGCCGGATTCCCTCGAGCTCAGCAATGTCGATTTTAAGAGCTGCAAACACCTTAGTCTTGCACATCTCGAAGCCCTTGACGTAAGCATCGAGGCTGGCTTCGAGGACCTCCTTCCCGAACTCCGGCGAGGACTTGTAGCTGGAGACGGCCTGCCCCGCCTCGGCCTCGGCCCACTGTGCCCTGGCCTCAGCCTCCCTGGCTCGGCCCTCAGCTTCTTCAGCGCGCGCATGGGCCTCGTCCGCACAGGCCATGGCCCCGGCCTTCTCGTGGCCTGCATCAATCGCCGCCCTCTCTGCAGCAACGGCTCTCTCCACGGCGGCCCGAGCCTCCTCACACGCCGCCCCGGCCTCCCTCTCGGCGCATTGGAGCTGGTGTATTAGCTCCTCATTCTGCGCCGCGGCGGCCTTCAGCCGGTCCGAGACCAGCTCCAATCTGGCCTCGGCCGCGGATGCCCGGCCACTCTTGGCCTCGGCCCCGCATTCCGCCTCCTTTATTCGGCCACCCAGGTTTTCCTCCCGGGCCTTGGCCTCCTGGTGAAGTCGAGCGAGGCTCTGGGACTGCACCATGCTCTCCTTCCTGTACCTTTTGGCCCGTGCCATGGCCTTTGTGAGCGCGTTCGAAGAGTGGACCATAGCCTCACGAAGGTCGATCGTGCCGTTGGCCATCTGCAGCAAAGGGAACATGTTAACCCTAAGAGATTGGAGCATCCAAAGACACGTCCAGAAACAGAGAGAGCTCAAAGATTACTTGGACAACGGCAACCATCACCATATCCAGGAGCGCGAAGTAGCTTAACCCCACATCTCCTCCTCGGACTCGGCAGTCCGACATCTGACAGAAGACGGCGGCTTGTGCGGCGTCCGCCATCGAGTTGAACCTAGGGACCGGCGCGTCGGCCCCTCCTGTGGACCTTCTACCCGAGGACGGGTCGAGTGGCGCACCAACCATCGGGATGAGCTCTCCAGCCCATCCCTCTACTCCCCGGTCGCCTCCATCCCAGCATGAGATTTCTCGGCGACTGGCTCCTTCCCTCCGGCAATGGGAGGAGCCCTCTCCATCTCTGGCTCGACGGCAGTCGGAGGGCTGACAGCAACGGTGACCTGCCCCGCCTCGGGCACGTCGGCGGTAGCAGGAGCTTCCTCCTCAAGATCCACCCAACCACGGCGGCTCTAGGGGTGGCTGGAATCTCTCCCTCCTCCATCTCGGTCCCGGTCAGCCTTGGGACCACTTCTAAAGCCGGCGCTTCCTTAGCCGGCTCCCCCATAGGCGTTGGAGCCTTGGGGACCTCAGCAGCTCGGGTCGGCTCAGTCCGCTCCCTCCTGCGAGCTTTCTTCGCCGGCCTTGATGTTTCCCCGGCTGCCGGCCTCTTTTGCTTCAAGGCGGCCTCAAACTCTCCGGCGGAGAACTTCATCGCTGCATCCAAAAACGAGAAGTGTTAACAAAAGCATACAACAGTCCTCGGTCAAGACAGAAGGAATCAGGCATCGTGCTCACCGACCACCGGGCCAACTCGGCTTCTATCAGGTTCTCCTCGGACAGGAGTTCCTTGTAGCCAGGTATTTGGCAGTTGGACAACTGGGTGAAGAGTTCCCTATCTCTCTCCCCCACAGTGGCATTGTCATTGGAGCTGGTGTCCGGCTCCACCCAATTGGTCCTCACCCCCTCGACATGGGCAAATAAGAAGCGGGATTTCCATCCCCTAATCTTGGACGGAAGACCTAGGGGGAAGGCCCTACCCGGCCTGGCGGTGAAGGCCCACCAGGCCCCCTCACCTTGGCAGCGGAGTTTATAAACCGCCCGGAACAGTGATAACCCCGGCTGGGCCTCTTGAAAATAGCAAAGGATAACAAAGGCACAGATGATCCGAATCGAGTTCGGAGTCAACTGCGCCGGCACTAGCCTATATCTATCCAAAAGATTCAAGAAAAAGGGGTGGAGAGGAAGGCACAGCCCGCACCAAAAAAATTCCTCATACAGAGCAACCCGATTAGGGTAGGTGGAGGTCACTCTATCTTCGGGCCCCGGCACGGACAGATGAATGAAGCTAGGGACCATGTACTTGGCCCTAATGGCCTCTACGTCTTCAGGGGTTACGGTCGAGGCCACTCCGGACGGGCTTGCCGGATCAGAACTCACCGCCGGAGGTTGTCCCGGACAGTGAGAGGACACAGGAACTGCCCTAATAGGGGAGGCTGAGGCGGACGGAGGCCCGGTCACCGTTGGTCGACTACGGATGACGATTCCGCCCACCGGACGAGGAACCTGACGGGCTAGGGAGGTTTGGTCTTCACTATCGGAAGGGAAAGATTCAACTACAGGCCTTTTGCCCTCCCTAATGGCACGACGATCCATGGATGAAAAGGAAAGATGAAACTAATCTGGAACTCAAAAGGGGTTTGGAGACAAAAGGGCTCAAGTCGCAGAAGAACTTAGGAGGAGGAAAGCTGGAAGAAAGAAATGGTAATGTAAAGGTTTTTCTCAGGCCCTTAGGGCGCTTTTATACCCCCATCTTCGAGCGACGATAATCGAGGTCCTACCACGTGACGCTCTCCTATTGCGCCACAAGCTGTCCGCCGAAAATCTTGCCTGCGCCTGAGACGTGCTACCTCGATCCGCCCCAAGGAGCGTAATCCCCGACCAATCGCGGAGCATAGAAAATGGAGAAACAATGATGGCCTTCACCTTTTTCCATTCCCCCAATAAAGCTTCCTCTTCGAGGCGTCTGGCGCTAGCGTCAGCCCCCACCTACCGCATGATTGTGGAAGATTTTCAAAGCGACACTGCCTCGGAACGATGCGCCAGCTCATCAAGCTATTAAAAGTGCACTAAAAACCTTCCCTGGTCGGCCCCGCTCGGCCTCGGCGTCTCCGAGTCGGCCCCGCTCGACCCCGGCATCTTCAAGTCGGCCGAGTCGGCTCCAACCTTTTCTGGTCGGCCCCGCTCGGCCCCGGTATCTCCAAGTCGGCCCCGACCTTCCCTAGCCTGCCCCGCTCGGCCCCGGCGTCTCCAAGTCGGCCGAGTCGGCCCCGACCTTCCCTGGTCGGCCCTGCTCGGCCCTGGCGTCTCCAAGTCGGCCGAGTCGGACCCAACCTTTCCTGGTCGGTCCCACCCCGGCATCTGCAGGTCAGCCGAGCCAGTCCTGCTCGGCCTCGGCACCCTCATGAGGGTCGAGGCTGCCCCAAGTCGATCCCAGAACGGTCCTGGCAGCCCATACTGCCGTCCTTCTGACGCACGCCGCCTAGTATCTCTAGGCCCAACTACCCACTGGCCACGCCGCTGATGGGACAAGACCTAACTACTTGTTAGCCCTGCTGACTGATGGGACGTAGCCTACCAACCGCTGTTTTCTCCTCTTCGATGTAACAGAACCCACCGACCAGCCCAAATTTATGCAACCCCACGAACCCTGCGGACATTCCTTCGTTATGGAACTCCATGTGGTCGTGCAGGTGTTAACCTCCTATAAAAGGGTAAGTCTACTCAGAAACAAGGTATGCAAACTCATACACTCGCTACCCTAATACCCAGAAGGGAATTCCTCTCTTTCTGATATCTCATTTTTCTTCCAGAGCTCGTTTGTGCTCTTCCTCAGCTGTGATCCAGGTTATTGATTTGAGCGTCGAAAGGTCCTCATCTGAACATTTCTCTGGTTCTAAAACTTTTTGTAGGTTACTCGATCAAGCGATGAATTAAACGATTCTTTTCTTTCGACATTAAAATCAATGATCAAGCGTCATCAGGGATTATTGGATGCTCGAGGAGGAAGGAGTCCGATCCAAGCCCGAAGTCATGGAAACGATGGGATGCCGGCGGCTAAACTTCCGTCAGCGTTTGGTCGACGAGAGGACGCGGGGACCAGCGTCCAAGGGCCAAGATCTGATTTCTAATTTGCTTGCGTTTTAGTTCTACTCCGCGGACTTGATGGAAAGTTACGTGTTCGATGCGCGTGCAAAATGAGCTGTGACCATCAATCCGTCATAAAAACAGGTGCATTAATTCCGTCCACGGTGCCGGTTCAAAAAGGCTGTCTGACTGCTAGATGTTAATTTTATTGCAAGACGTGTAAACCAATCAACCCAAGATTCAGATCAGGAGGAGGGATGGACGGTATCGTTTCAGCACGTGCTAATAGCAATATAAAATATAAAAATATTAATAAATAAAATATAAAAATAATAAACATTATAATTAAAAAAAATATAATATTGTTGGGGATAAAATCATCATTGCATCAATATCCGTGCGAGGAGGCTAAGACCAACCTCTTCCGTGGCTCGACCTTCCCAAGCCCCCATAGCTCGGCCTTCCCGAGCTCCCACAGCTCGGCTTCCCCGAGCTCCCATGGCTCAATTTCCTCCGAGCTTCCGTAGCTCGGCCTTCCCGAGCTCCCATGGCTCGGCTCCCCCTGAGCTTTTGTGGCTCGTCTTTCCCGGGCTCCCATAGCTCGACTTTCCCCGAGCTTCCATAGCTCGGCCTCCTCGAGCTTCTGTAGCTCACCTCTCCCGGGCTCCCATAGCTCGGCTTCCCTCGAGCTTCCGTAGTTCGGCCTCTCCCGAGCTTCTGTAGTTCGGCCTCCCTCGAGCCCTCGTAGCTCGCCTCTCCCGGGCTCCCATGGCTCGGCTTCACCCGAGCTTCCGTAGTTCGGCCTCTCCCGAGCTTCCATAGCTCGGCTACCCCGAGCTTCCGTAGTTCGGCCTCTCTCGAGCTCTCGTAGCTCAGCCTCCCCGGGTTCCCGTGGTTCGGCCTTCCTGGGCTTCTATAGCTCGGCTCTCCTGAACTTCCTGTAGTTCGTTTCCCCCGAGCCTCCGTGGCCCGGCTTCGCTGAACGACCCTCGATCCAATACCCACCTCCGCGGAACCTGACGTGGGAGAGCCTAAGCCTACTGTAACGGCACCCTAGCAAGGAATCATGCTGAGAATGGTCTAGAGCCTATCGAAGCTACCTGAGATCTGCACATCTACCAGATTCTAAGCTGTCAAGGAGCTCTCCCAGCCGTCGATCCCCTAACGGATAAGATACGGATCCCAACAGCCTCACAACGGCCTGATTCGATCCACTCCCGCATCCTAACAACCTCTGAACCTTCCGAAAGGCGCTCAAGATCAGGTGACAATCTATAAATGGGACACTCCCAGATTCCCTCAGGTACGCACACTCTCTTGCGCGCTTACACCCCCACTCTCACTCTCCTGCTCTCACCGGCAGCTCGTCGGTGCTCTCGCCTTCTAGAGCTCACGATTGGCCGCCCCCGGAGAGGCCTCTTGGAGAGATCCACCTTCCCACTTTCTGGTTAATCATCAATTTCCTTTCACTAACTTGAGCGTCGGAGGGTCTTCCGCGGAGGGCCACCCCCAACGCCTCTCGTGCGAGGACTTGTGTGCAGGTCCGCGCCCCCCTGGAGATCGACTGCGCCCGAGTCGGAGGACGGATCCTGGCGGCAACAAATATATTTATAAAAAAATTAATTAAATAAATAAAAGGTTATAATAAATAAAAAATATAGGATATAAATTATATTATACTGAAAAAATATAAAAATAGAAATGAAATAGAAATAATTGTAAATAAAATTTTAAGAAATATGTTGTTAAGATAACTAGAAAAGAATATCGGATTATATCACTAAAATTTATAATTGAGAATAATATAATTAACATAATTAGTGCATATGCACCACAAGTAGGATTAGATCAACAAATTCTATGACACAATTTTGGAAAGACATAGATGAAGTAATACAAGAAATATCACAAGAAAAAAAAATATTTGGGAGAAGATTTTAATGGACATGTGGTAAACAGAGGGATGCATATGAAATGGTACATGGAGGATATGGATTTGGAGTTATGAATAAAGTCTGCGTGAGCTTATTAGATTTTGCAGTGACATATGATTTAATAGCAAACACCTGTTTCAAAAAAAGATATGAATATTTAATAACATTTAAAAGTGGATCTAATAAAAGTCAAATAGATTTTTTCTTAACTAGGAAGATAGGTAAAATAACATACAAAAAATGTAAAATTATTCCAGGAGAAAGTTTAACTTCGCAACATACAATAATGATAGCATGCATATGGATAAAAATAAAATGTAGAGTAAAACGTAAAACTATTAATTTAAAATTAAATGATGAAATTTGAAGGAAAAAAAACTAGAATTATTTAAAGAAAATTTAGTAAGAATAATGACTATGAATATAGATAGTAATCCCAACTTAATAGGAAAAAAAAACTAATATATAAAAAAACATAGCAAAAGAAGTTATAGGAGAATCAAAAGAGTAGGACTAGTAGGAAGGAAACTTGATGATGGAACGAGGAAGTTTAAGTTGCCATCAAGCTTAAAAGGATAAACTATAAAATTTGGCAAGAGGCTAGGGATAAAGAAAGTCTTAAAAGTATAGGGATGCAAAGAAAGAAGCTAAAAAAGCGATAAGTAATGCCAAACTTAAAACTTACAATGATTTATATAATAGACTAAATACGAAAGAAAGTGAAAAAATTATATAAATTAGCAAAACTAAGATAAAAGAAAATAAAAGATCTTAACTATATTAAATGTATTAAAGATGAAGATGAAAGAGGCTTGGTAAAAGAATAAGAGATAAAAGAACGTTGAAAATGTTATTTTAAAAAATCATTAAATAAAAATAATTTGATAAATTTAAGGATAGAAGGATATGATAACCTATGAGTAACAAATGCGCATAAATTTTTTCGTAGATTTAGCATGCTGAAGGTTAAAAGGCTTTGAGTAAAAAAAAATGTAAGGCATTAGAACTAGATGCGATCCCTATTAAGGTTTGAAAAGGCTTAGAAAAAATTGGAGTCATGTGGTTAACCAATTTATTTAACATGATTATAACAACTAAAAGAATGCCGGATGATTGGAGAAAAAATATATTAATACCCGTATACAAAAATAAATGAGATATTCAAAACTGTGCAAATTATAGAGAGATTAAGTGATGCGCACAAGGACAGGGGTGATTATGCAATCAATGAACTAATAAAAATTAATTTTTTTATATTTTTATAAGTATTTTAGAAGATGGCTAATTCATCTGAAAATAAGAGAAAGAGTAAGAGAGAAAATTATGTGATGTAGAAAGTAACGGTTCAGGAATAGAACTTTTAGAAAAATGAAGAAGCGTACCAGGAAAGTCTGGAATTAAGAAACTCGAGGGAAGACATGCTCATGAACTTTTACAGAATTTGAATCACAGAGTAAGGAAAAGGTTGTTTTACCCAACAATGATGAGCTCCTAATGTTGGTAAAAGATTCTTTCTAGAATGGTTGAGATGCTGATCTTCATTTCCATTAATGCATAGCAGGGGACCACTGATTTCTTCCTTGTGGGGTGCCTAAGGTTGCCATCATTGTAGGTGACGACATAGAAGGAGAAGATTGATTCCACGTCAGCAATCTGGGTGAAGGTGGATCTAATGGAGGGAGAAGATTGATTCCACATCATCAATCCAGGTGTAGACGGATCCAATCCATGCAGAGCTCCAAGGTTAGGGTATGAATATGGTTGGAGAAGATCGGATGGTTATCTAATACTGCCTAATCTGGGGGCTTCTTTTGAATATCTTCAGTAGGGTTTTAACAAGAGTAATACACTTCTCTTAAATTATTACAGGACTCAAATAAAATGAAAATGCATGACCTGAACATTGGACTAAACCAAACTTGACTAACTTAGTAACAAATTGGACTCAACCAACTAGGAAAGACAAAAATTACTAGACTTCTAGGGTTCAAAGATCCAAACGGAACCCTGCAGCCTTTTTCTTACTCTTACTCCTGCACCAATTTTCCCATGATGGGAGGAACTCGACCCTGTCGAGTAAGGGTTGGTTCGACTCTTGTACTCCTCTAGCAGTCTGGATCCAAACTTTGCAAATCTTCTATAGAAATCCACGAGTCCTCATATTCGGGCCGACCTTGCTAACAAACCAAGTATCGATGGTAACCTCTATTTTGGATCGAGATAGCTTGATCATCCAAAATCTGCTCAATCCTATCCTTTCCTTCAGGCCAAATAGTAGGTGGACACACAAGGATGGGCTCGCTCTCAAAGGAAGGGTTAGGTCCAAAAGCCTCACTAGGTATCATCGATGGCTCCCTATACTCTACCAAGTCAGAAACATTGAAAGTAGAGCTAATGCCTAACTCAGAAGGTAATTCCAGCATAGGCATTGGTTCCCACTTTCTTCATCACCCTAAAAGGACTAGCTCTACGAGCATGTAACTTTCTAACGGCTCTCAGAGGAAACTGGTCAGGCCTTAATTTAACTATGACATAATCTCCTTCCACAAACTCTTGGACTCATTTTCGGGAATTAGCCAACCCTTTATATGTTCATTATTTAAGTTAATCTTTGCGCTAATCTCCCTATGCAAGTCCTTAATATGATGTACAAATGATGCTGTAGACTCGAAGACTCGTGTGTGAACAAATAATGAAATTAGGTCAAGTGGCTTGTTGGGTTTGTACCCATAGACAATTTCAAATGGGCTCTTTCTAGTGGACCTATTGACCAAAGCGTTGTAGGCAAACTCAGCTCTAAGTAACAACAAATTCCAATTCCTGATGTTTTCTCCTACAAGGCATCTTAGAAGATTTCCTAGACTATGGTTCACTGCTTCTTTCTGGCCATCAGTCTAGGGATGGTAAGCGTGGAAAAGTTCAACTTAGTCCCTAACTTAAGCAAGAGGGTCTTCCAAAAATAGCTGATGAATCAAATATCCCTATCTGAAACTATGGTCTTAGGTAAGCTATGGAGTCTAACGATCTCGTCAAATAATAGTTGGTTTACCCTAGACGCATCGAAGGTCTGGGAACAAGGAAAGAAATGGGCCATCTTGAAGAACCTATCTTTCTTAGGGGTTAATAGGGCTGGAACAGCACAATGACTCAAACTTTCCCTAATAAATCCTTTCTTAAGTAACTCTCCAATCTGTTTCTGTAACTCTAGATGTTCAGCTAGGTTCATCCTATAGTGGGGCAGGTTGGGCAAAGTGGCTCCCGGGACTAGGTTAATGGCATGCTGAATATTCCTAAGGGGTAGAAGGTGGTCAGAAAGGTCTTCGGGAAAAACATCTTTGAATTTTTCTAAAATTTTCTTAACTTCTTAAGGGTGCTCTACGAGGGTCGGATCTTGGGTTTCCCTAGCTGTCAACATCCAAATGGGTGAACCTTCATTGATTTCTTGTTCTAATTCCTTAGCATTAGTTAGGTTCAATTATGGCTTCTTCTCTTTAATTGACTCGAACTCCTCTTAATGTCATCCTTAGGGGGTAGGGTAAACTGCAATTTTCTTACTGTACTCAGAAACAATTTTGTTACCTTGGCTTAACCTTTGCCATTGGTCTAAGAGTTTCTGTTGGTAGGACATGGGTGCATACTTCTCTCTTAGTCTAACCTTCATTGCTCTCTAGTGGTTATGGAACATCACCTCTTCGTCTAATCAACATCTCAATATTCCTCCAGTATAATCTAGCCTGTCGAACTAATATAAATTTGGCAAATTTATATTTTCTCTCCTCGGTCATCTCGTACCACTCAAAATATTGATCCATTTCTCCTTCCCAATCGACATACATCTTAGGGTCTAAACTTCCATCTAAAGTGGTGCTTCTAATTTGATATTCCTAAGAATTCTCTCATCTGGGTCCATAATATTAGGATTGGGTCTCCTATGGTAGTACTCTGGATCATGGTTTGAGGCTCTTCTAGGCTCAAGTAGACGAGTGTCTAACTCAGGCTCAGTCCTAGTCTTAGGACTCTTCTCCAGGGATCTCACTCGATCATTTAATAGGGTCAATTGCTCAATAATGGTCCTATGCATGGCTCTACAATCATTATTCATGGGTGGGTCTGATGGTGACTGACTCTGATTTGATTGGAAAAGGGCTCCTAATTTGGTGGTCATATATGACTCAAGCAAGCACACAAATGACTCAAGATTGACTCGTACTATAGTTTACTAAACCTAACAGTCCAAGTAAAGTGAGTCAACTAAGTCACAACCATGATAATAAGTATGCTTTCCACTAGCCAGGTAAGAGGTGGGGTTGTGGGAGGCTCCCTCCGCTTTTGCAGGGACCTAATTAAATAACCACAAGTCCGCTTAAGGCGTTTGCTGTTTGACCCCAAGCCCTAGACACCAGCTTCTAGATACAAATGTTAACTTGGGTGTAACTAGTTTTCCCAAGTTAAATTGAACTGAACTCGTGGGTATCCCTAATGCTCAATTAAGTGCTACTTGATTTTAAAATTAAGGCTTAGGTTCACAATGCAGGTTGATGGTTTTCTGGGCCAAGGAAGGGTAATGAAATCCCCACCTTATCTTAGATGCTCGGTGACTTTAAATAACTTAAAGAAGATGAACACTCAAGACACGAATTAGCGTGTCGGGTCCTCAACCATAAAGATTCACGTCCGGCATTGGCTCATTACTCCATGGGTCATAGATATATTTGCATATACCCGCTCAGGAGGTGTGACACTTTAGGGTTCAGGAATGCAACAATACAGAATTTTAGCAGGGTTTGATTTCAACACTAGCAGGTTGCAAAAAATCTCAAAAAATAACAGTAAGGAATTTAATTATAAAATTTATATGCACATATCAAGGCATGGTAAATTACCAAAAAATAATTTTAAATTAAAATAATCACGATCTGATAGGTTTCATAATAGAGAAAGTTGCAGGTCATATGCAAAAATTACAGCAGAACAGAAATTACTGTGCAATGCAAAACATGTCTAACCTATGCTCTGATACCAAGATTGATGCAGCATAAGGGCAGAGGGTGATTATGCAATCAATGAACTAATGAAAATTAATTTTTTATATTTTTTTAAGTATTTTAGAAGATGGCTAATTCATCCGAAAATAAAGAAAGAGTAAGAGAGTAAATTATGTGATATAGAAAGTAACAGATCACAAACAGAACTTTTAGAAAAATAAAGAAGCGTACCATGAAAGTCTGAAATTAAGAAACTTCAGGAAAGACATGCTCATGAACTTTCACAAAATCAGAATCACAGAGTAAGAAAAGGTTGATTTACCGACGATGATGCGCTCCTAATGTTGGTAGAAGATCTCTCGCTAGCACGCATGATTTCTAGATGAGAAAACTATCTTCCATGTGAGGTTCCTTGATCTCGATTCAGTGGCAAAAAGACATCTCGGCTTTAGAGATGAATCCAGAGAGCGGCGACGGCTTTGGAGAGAGAGGGCAATGGCTTTAGAAATAAATCAAGAGAGGGGTGGTGGTTTTGGAAAGAGAGGGCGGCGGCTTTGGAAATAAGTCAAGAGAGAGGCGGTTGTTTTGGAATGAAGGACGGTGGCGGCTAGGGTTTCAAGTATGGATGCCTAGAATTTAGAGGGGGTGATGGTCGATTATGGTGGTATGAGTATTAGGGTTTCTTTGGTGGAGCTTGGTAGAGGAGATGGACTAGATTAGAGTTTGGTAGTAAGAACACTTCGGCTTCACGCCTAACTCCCTCATGGAGGATCAATTGCTCAAGGCAACGGAAATCTTCGGCCTCACACCTAACTCCCTTACGGAGGATCAATTGCTCAAGGCAACGGAAATCTTCGGCCTCACGCCTAACTCCCTCACGGAAGATCAATTGCTCAAGGAAACGAAAATTTGGCCCCATGCCTAACTTCCTCATGGAGGATCAATTGCTCATGGCAACGAAAATAGAACTTGAAAAAAATAAATTTTCATATATTCATAATCTATTTTTTATTGTTTCAAGAGAAGGGTTTTATAGACCTCTCATGCCATTACAAGGTAAATGCAACAATTAGAGTAATAAATGATAGGATTACAAAATATAGTAGAATTGCAGAGCAAAAATCTTCTTCCCTTCATTTGATTTGACCAAAATGACAGCAACAATATATAGTTCCAATTGGAGGCGAGGGAACACAAGCAAAGAAGGAAACTTTGAGGTGACATCCTTCTTTCTTTTCTTTGTCAATAAGGTCCATATGTGGCATAGATTTTTTCAGAATGGTTGAAATGCTGATCTTCATTTTCATTAATGCATAGCAGGGGACCACCGATTTCATCTTTATGGGACGCCCAAGGTTGCCAACTTGCCATCAATGTAGGTGACGACATGGAGGGAGAAGATTGATTCTACGTCATCAATCCAGGTGAAGGCGGATCTAATGAAGGGAGAAGATTGATTCCACGTCATTAATCCAGGTGTAGGCGGATCCAATCCATGCAGAGCTCTAAGGTTAGGGTATGAATATGGTTGGAAAAGATCTGATGGTTGTCAAATACTGCCTAATCTGGGGGCTTCTTCTGAATATCTTCAGCAGGGCATTAACAAGAGTAATACACTTCTCTTGAATTATTACAAGACTCAAATAAAATGAAAATGCATGACCTGAACATTGGACTAAACCAAACTTGACTGACTCAGTAACAAACTGGACTCAACCAACTAGGAAAGACAAAAATTACTAGACTTCTAGTGTTCAGAGATTCAAATGGAACCCTGCTGCCTTTTTCTCACTCTTGCTCCTGCACCGTTAAGCTAATGAGTCATGCAATGATATTATGGGAGAGAGTAATTGAAAATTGATTATGAGCTAAAACTTTGCTATCAAATAATCAATTTGAATTTATGCCTGGAAGATCGACCATGGAAGCTATTTATTTATTAAGAAGATTGATGAAGAAATATAAAGAAAAGAAAAAAGACCTTCGTATGGTCTTTATTGATTTAGAGAAAGCATATGATAGAATACCTAGAAAATAATATGGTGAGTTTTAAAGAAAAATGAAATTACCAAAAGGTATATAGAATTGATAAAAGATATGTATGATAGAGCAATAACTATTGTTAAAACAATAATAGGAGAAACTAGTGAGTTTTCAATTACTGTAGGTTTACATCAAGGATCTGTCTTAAGTCCGTATTTTTTTATATTAGTTATGAATGAATTAACAAAATATATTCAAAATGATATCCCATGGTATATGTTATTTGTAGATGATATAGTGTTGACTGATGAAACTAAATCTGAAGTAAATGCTAAGCTAGTGATTTTGAGAGAGGCTTTAGAATCTAAAGGTTTTAAGATTAGTGTAACTAAAACTGAATACATAAAATATTATTTTAGTGGGAGTAAAAATACAAATGAAAAAATAGTGAAGATTGTAAGCCAAAAGATATCAAGGAGTAAAAAAATTAGGTATTTGGGATCAATTATCCAGCAAAAAGTTGAAATAGGTGAAGATGTGAATCATAGAGTTAAAGCAGGATGGATTAAATGGAGGAGTTTTGAGAATATGTATGATCAGCATTCCATTAAAATTGAAAGAAAAATTTATAAAACTGCTATTAGGCCAGCTATACTATATGGAATAGAGTGTTGGGCAATATTGAAACAACATGTGAATAAATTGAGTGTAATAGAAATGAGTATGGTAAGATGGATATATGGAAAAACTTTAAAAGATGGAATTAGAAATAAACATATAAGAGAAATGATAGGAGTAGTCCAAGAAGATAAAATGAAAGAAAATCGATTATGATGGTTTGAACATATACAACGTAGACCTTTAGATGCTCTAGTTAAAAGAGTGATATTTTAACAATTCATGGTAAAATAAAGGTAAAGATAGACCTAAACTATATGGACTGAAATAATTTAAAAATATATAGCTATTATAATTTAAATATCAATTTGGTCGTGAATAGAGTAGAGTGAAGAAGGCAGATTCATGTAGTAAACCTATGTAGTTGAAAAAAAAAAAGGGTTAGATGAGTTAAGTTATAAATAAAAATTAAAAAAATTATTTTTTTATTAATGTGACATGAAAGATGGTCAACAGAAAGCGAATGCTCCAATGAGACAAGATAGGGGGGCTATTGTTTATGCATAAAAATATTTTTTTTATGAAAAGCAAGCGTCAACGTAAACCTAGATGCAACAAATATTGAACCATGGACAAACTTTGTGGGACATATTGCAATTTTTTTTAATGCAATACCAAAGGCTGCTTGCTAGGTTTAAACTCTCCATATAAAAGATAGGCTGCTTTCTAGCCACGTGTCCTCATGATACTGCCAATCTTTCTTGTCGCAGAGATCGACACGAGCGATTGTGGTTGAGTTAAAAGTTCTCGTGTTCGGAACCAAATTATACGAACCTTAGCTTGTGAGAGAGAGAGAGAGAGCCTTTATTTATAATCAAAACATAATATTAAAAACAAATTTATATTAAATATAAAAAAAATTTATATTATTATTTATTAATTTTTATTTAAATTTTTAAAATTATATAATTTTGTTTACTAACCGATTAATTGAATCAATTGATGAATTCAAGCGTTACAAATAATTTCATCATATCATATAATCATCATTAAAGCATTAATAATTTAAATATATAAAATTATAATATTTAAAAATAATTTTACATCGATATATTCAAATAAATAATTGCACACGCTTTGTTGCACATGGCTTACATTAAAAAAAAAAACAAAAAACAAAAAAGCAGAAAAAAACCGATCCAAAGGCAGGCACGTTGTCTGTTTTCATAATTGATTGAGAAGAGACAGCTTTTTCTTTTTTTTTTTTTTTCCAAGCGGGCGATCACACTATATGAAATTACATGGAGGTTGTCAAAAAGGACACGTCCTTCTCTTTAAATATATGAAATAAAGTGCCCTGGCTGTGCGCTTCGACGGTGAAATTTAATATCTCAACAGAAGAGACGAAAACCAGCACCAGAGCTAATTAAGTGGTTTCTCTATTGTTATTTGCCTGCTGCTACCTGTAGTGATGGAGTTCGCATCACCAAGCCCACACCCGTATCCTTGTCAGACTGCATGGAACTTAACCAAATACACAAATGAATAAGCTGCAAATAATGAATGCATTATTTTAAGAGTAAGCCAGAAAAAAAAGAAAGGGGAAAAAAAAAAAAACCCGTCCGTCTAATTAAGCCTTCGTCGCCATGCATGCTCTTGATTCTGGCTTGGATCGATCATGGCTTGGATCGATCATAATCATCGGATTGTCGCCGATCGGGATCGATCATGACTTGGATCGATCGCAACCGTCGGATCATCGCCGACCGGGATCGATCATGGCTTCGATCGATCACAACCGTCGGATCATTGCCGATCCGATCGATCACCACAGTCCGAGAGAGGTCGTCGCCGACCGGGATCGATCATGGCTTGGATCGATCGCAACCGTCGGATCGTTTATAATTATTAAAAAAAAAGTAATGAAAAAGTTTTAAAAAAATATTAAACAAATATTGCGACGCGTAGCGATGCATTTTCGAAGAAAAAATAAACAAATATTGCGATGCAATGTATACATCGCAATTATTTTTAGTAAATATATTTTTTATCAGTATAATAAATAAATAATATAATATTGCGACGCATTCGTTGCGTCGCAATGTTTTTTCTATAAATAGATGTAATGAAAAAGTTAAAAAAAAAATATTACGACGTAATTTGTGCGTCGCAATTATTATCATAAATTTTAAATATTATCATTTATAAATATTAAAAAATTATTGCGACGCTGTGCGATGCATTTCAAAGAAAATAATAAATAAATATTGCGACGCAACTAATGCGTCGCAATAGTTTTTAGTAAATATATTTTTTATCAGTAATAATAAATAAAATAAATATAATATTGCGACGCATTCGTTGCATCGCAATTTTTTTCTATAATAGATGTAACGAAAAGTAAAAAAAATATTGCGATGCAATTTGTACGTCGCAATTATTATCATAAATTATAATTTTTATCATTATAAATATTTAAAAAAATAAATAAAATATATAATATTGCGATGCATTTGTGCGTCGCAATATTTTTTGGATAAATATATGTAATGAAATAGTTAGAAAAATTTTTGCAACGCACTGTATGCGTCGTAATTATTATCATAAATTATTATTTTAATTATTTAAAAAATATTAAAAAAATATTGCGACGCCTTAGCGACGTAATTTTTAGAAAATAAAATAATTTTCCTGCCGAACATTGGCGCCAAGTTAGCGACGCATTAGTGACGCAATTAATTGCGTCGCTACCTTTTTCATAAAAAATATAATAAGGTCTAATTAACGATGGATTAGCGACGCATTGTTGCGTCGCTAATACATAATAAATTTTTTAAAAAAATTGCGACCGATTAGCGATGCAAAATTTGCGTCGCTAATCACTCATATATAAAGTCGACCGGCCTTCTCTTCTTCTTCCCCGTCTTGACCTAGCCGCCGCCCTCCCCAAAAACCTCTCCGGCTCCCACCGTTCGCTGCTCCGGCTCCCCCCCTCCGGTGCTCCGGCTCCCCGGCGGTCTCCTCCAACTCCGGCGTCTCCTCTCTACCGAGGTAAGCCCCCCACCCTCTTCCAAAATTTTTTTTTTGTAAAAATTTTCCTCGGCCACGGCCAAGACCGTGGTCGTCTTCTCCGGCCACGGCAGAGGGGGTGGGGAAACCCCTCCCCCCATTTTGNTCTCTCAAATATAACCCATCTTACAGACCTGGCCGAATTCAGAGAGAGAAGCGAACGTCTACGTGAGATTTTGGCATCCGGACTGATTCCTTAGCATCCGGACTCTCAGAGCGAGGGAGGGGAAGAAGGAGAGTTCTTCTTACACAGATGAAATACAACGTAAAATGGCGCTAGGATGGAGGAAAAGGGCATTTTCGTCCGCACGCTAATTTCAATAAAAAGGCGAACTGCTTTAAATGGCCGTCACGTTCAGAACGTAACATCAAAGCAGAGCCATACCGTCCGGCAGGTCATCCACGTAGGAGCTACGTGGACCAATCAGAAAAGGCGGTGCAGTCCATGTAGGCCTTGCTGCACCGAGGACGGTGTATAAAATCTTTTCCTCTTTAAATATATGAAATGCGGAAAGGAAAGGTGGCCAACTATCTTGGTATAACGACGATTGATGAACGGAGAACCTAATAAAGTGCCCTGGCTGTGCGCTTCGACGGTGAAATTTAATATCTCAACAGAAGAGACGAAAACCAGCACCAGAGCTAATTAAGTGGTTTCTCTATTGTTTATTTGCCTGCTGCTACCCGTAGTGATGGAGTTCGCATCACCAAGCCCACACCCGTATCCTTGTCAGACTGCATGGAACTTAACCAAATACACAAATGAATAAGCTGCAAATAATGAATGCATTATTTTAAGAGTAAGCCAAGAAAAAAAAAAAGGAAAAAAAAAAAAAAGAACCCGTCCGTCTAATTAAGCCTTCGTCGCCATGCATGCTCTTGATTCTTTGCTCGGCTTCTTTTCTGCCTCTAATATTTTGCCCGCAAACAATTTATTTCTTTATTAAGGGTAGCAGATGGACAGTTTATTTCTTTGGTTACTAGTGGCTACAAAAGATAAAATCGATGTTAATTAATGATATAAAAAATTGGTAAACCGATACGATTAGAACACATGTATAAAATTATAATAAAAATATGTGTATATAGATAAATATTTGATTAAATAAATTTTAACCAAATTTGGTAAGCAAGATAAAAAATTTACTTCAGATTTGTAAAAAAATTATAAGTCATTTGGTTTAAAAAAAAACTTAATCTAACATCATTGCCAAAAATCTTAAAAAGACTAACGTGAGTAAGAATTTTTTTTTTCAATATTCTCTCTCTCTCTCTCTCTCTCTCTCTCTCTCTCCTTTTCTTAAATTTAAAAAAATTGATTTAAGCATCAAAGAAATCCTTAAGGAAAGGACCTCGTATCATTTTATGTTTATTTTAAAGTGATTGTAGATAGTCTTCGTTCCTCTTACTATAACAAATTCTTGCTTTTCTGATGCTAAAAATGTCAAAATATTATCCCGACGCTTTTACATGCATCGGGATACTGGAGGTGAAGACTGATCAATCTGATAAAGTGTAATAGTAAAATCAGATTCTAACTGATCAATTTCTTTGGAATCAATAACTTTTGAATATAATGCCTTGAAAAATGATGATAGTCGAATTATAACTGCAAGAACTTGTTTAGGCACTGATGATCTTGAAGCTATTGACAAGATATCTTGCATCAATATGTGACCATCATGACTTTTGAGATTAGAAATTTATATATCTTTAAGATGCACATATCTTAAAATGTTTGATGCATATCTATTAGGTACATTAATATTTTTCAATACTTTAAGAAAATTATTTTTTTCTTGAGGAGACATTGTATAAGATGCAGGAGGCAAATAATTTCTATCATTAGCAAGCATTATTGGATGAAGCTCCGGTCGGATACCCAATTCTTTTAAATCCAATCGTGCCTTCATGTTATCTTTGGTCTTTCCATCAATATTCAACAATATTCTAAGAAGATTATCACAAACATTCTTTTCTATGTGCATGACATCAAGATTATGTCGAATAAGATTATGTTCCCAACAAGGTAAGTCAAAAAAAATACTTCTTTTCTTCAATATGTTTGCTAGGCTGATTTGTAGATGCTATCTATACATCTTCCTCTTTTTTTTTTCAAAAAAAATATCTGGATCTTCAAATACCTGTGCATCCATACTATCAATTATCACTTCTTCTGACAATCCTTCTTGATCATTCCTTATCTTTTTTAGAAGACTTTGAGAATTTACTATATGTATGTGTAATTGATGGAATCAATTTGCATACGAACATTAGTTCTAGAAGGTGGAATAGGTGTACATCCCAATTCTATGGTACCATTAAATAAATCTTTCTGAAAACGAAACGGATGATTAGGTTCTAACCATCGACGATGTCCTATATAACAAAATTTTTCTTCATATTTTAACCAAATTGAATGTATCGAATCTACACAACAAGGACATGCAATCCTTCCCTTTGTACTCCAGCCAGATAAATTGGCATATGCTGAAAAATCATTAATAGTCCACAATAAAGCTGTCCGTAGTTTAAATGTTTTACTATTTGAAGTATCAATTGCATCGATACATTTCCATAATTGTTTCAATTCCTCTATTAAAGGTTGTAGAAAAATATCAATATCATTTTCTGAACCCTTATCACCTGGAATAACCATTGACAAGATAAGTGAGGATTGTTTTATGCACAACCATGGTGATAAATTGTATGGTATTATAATAATTGGCCAGGTGCTATATGTAGAATTTAGAGTCCAAAAAGGATTGGAGCCATCTGAAGCTAAATCCAACCGAACATTACGAATATCAAAGCAAAATTAGAATGCTTAGCATCAAATGCTTTTCATGCTAGACTATCTGCTGGATGTCTAATATTCTATCATTCGCATGCCCTTTATCATGCTATCTTATTAATGAAGTTGTTTTCGATAATGATATAGCCTTTTCAATCGAGAAATAAGAGAAAAGTAACGCAATACTTTCGTTGGTTTTTTTGTTTTGTTCGTTACATCATCCTCATCCTTTTCATGAGTTGTCCGTCGTGATGATCCACATACATTGCATGACTCTCGATCAATATTTTCAGCATGATATAACATATAGTCTTTCGGACAACTATGAATCTTTTGATATCCAAGATCCAATTTGTTGACAACTTTCTTTGCTTCATAATAAGAGGATGGTAAACCAGTGCCTTCTGAAAATGCATCCTTTAGTAATTTGAGAAGCATGGTAAAACTCTTTTCAGACCATCCATTCATATATTTATATAGAATAAATGTATAAGAAAAAAGATCTTAGAAAATTTCAAATATTTGGATATAATTGTTCATCTGCATCTTTAATTAAATTATGATACTGAGCTGACTCATACATATGCTCCTCAATAAATATTTGTTCCATAAATGTAGAATCATCACATATCCCATCCGTTCTATGTATATTAGTTGAACCTTCAAAGTTTTGAACATCATGTCGAAAAGCATCTGTGATCAAACCTCTCATATCATCTCCTACAAGGTTATCTTGCATATTATCAAATCCAAGATCAGACGAGAAGGGTTTATTACTTGATAATGGCAACATACATTCTCCATGAAAAACCCACTCAGTATAATCTCTTGAAAAACCATTCCATATCAAATGTTCTTCAATAGTTTGTGGATCCAAATAAGAATGGTTAACACATCGCTGACACGGACATAAAATCTTTCCATTCAAACTACTTTTATCCATACCAATTTTAATGAAATCGTGAACTCCATCTAAATATTCTATGGTATTTTTTTATTTATTTATCCAACTTTTATCCATTGTAGGATAAATGATCGATAAACAATCAACTTTTATCCAATATTCTACACGTATTTCATCATCATAAGTGTTCAACATTTAGTAGCATAGGCATATGTAAGAATAAATTAACTTTTAAATATTTTAATTTGAACACAGCTGAAATTAAAACTTGAAAAGGTCATAGCTTCAACTAAAGCAAAACTGATAGTTTTTATTCACATTGATCAAACAAGAAATAAACTTAACATGTGAATTGATTAGATAATGAAACTATGGATATTTTTAATCCTATATTAAAAAATGAAACGGGCAAGTTATGTCTGCTTAATCCAGGCTACTAAATCAATAATTAGAGAATTTAGACACCAGAAAACATAGTCTGAAAATACAAAGTTTAATTAGTAAGAACAAAATATCAACAATGTGATTCATGAATGTTTGATTCAAGCAACAATGCATTTTTAAATGATGTCTCAATGTAGGTCTGCTTGTTACATAATCAACAACCATACTTGCAGGTTGTGAGGATACAAACATAGCCGACAAAAATCAGTCCTACAAAAGAATAAACATATATGCCGAAGTGAAAAGCATTGCATTTTTAATGCACCCCTCAGAACAGACTGATGCTCAGTATGCAAATCTGCAACCATCATTACACAATAAAGCAAAGCAAGGCTAAAAATAATTATCTACAAGACAATACATGTTGGGAACCATAAGTATGTATTATTCCATAAAATATGAACTAACATGGATGATCACAGCATCTTGGACAAGCAGGGTTTCTCCACGGTTTGGCATATAAACAACATTGGGGAATAATAGCTTACAATAGAAACAAGACATTCGCTCAAGAAGATCATTCAATATGAAATTTGAAGTAAAGAAATCTGAATTGAACCAAATTGTTAAAAATATTAAATTAAAAAAATCTGAATTACATCTCACTTTGGTTTGATTTTTTGATTAAATCAATAGTATGCCCATCCTATCGATGGTTCATGGATTGGTTAAGCAGTACCAACACTGATCCCACCGGAGGCCGGCAAGAAGTGCTTCCACTCAAGCAGAACCCTTTTTAGTTATTTTCTCTACTCTTTCCCTTTTCTCGGCAAACAAAAGCAGCCATAAAATCTTAGCTGAATTGAAGGAATACCAACCTCAAGTTGAGCGAGAACGATCCTCACTACAATATAGCTAAAGTAATTCTGGAGGTTCTGAGCAGCCTTTGCTTTCGGCGAAGCCTCCGCGAACTCTGCTCTCATTCATCAAAATCAAAAATTTGCATGCAAAATACAAAATAAAATAAAAAATTCTTGTAGGTTTGGCCTTAGGTAAAGGAGCTTTACCTCGGGAGACAAGGGCTTTATGGGAGAGTCGAAGGAGAGGGACGTCGAGGATGGCGAGGTCAGCAGTAGAGGTCCGCTGCAGCAGAGGTCGTCGATAGCATCATCGATGGAGACAAGAAGGCGGTGAGGAGATCGGCGGAGCTAGGGCATAGTGAAGAGCGACTAAGCCAGATCGTGGGAGGCAAAAATCGAGGAGCTAGGGCACGATGAGGGAGATTGATGGAGCCAGATGATCGGGGGAGGGAGAAAACCGAGAGCTAAGGCACAGTGAGGAGCGCGGAGCGGTGTGGGAGACAAAAAATGAGCGTCGTTAGCTCCGGCAGCCCCTCCTCTCCTCCGATTCACCCCAGCAACCCCTCCGGCTTCTCTTCCTTTCCTGCTCCGACGGACCCCTCCCCCCTCCTTCAGTTCGCTTCGGCAGCTTCTCTGGCTTTTCTCTTTCCTCATTTGCTCCGACGGACCCTTCCGATTCATTCCGGCAACCTCCCTTCCTCGGCTTCCTTCCATCCCTGTTTGCTCTGACGCCTCCTCTCCTCCTTCGAACATCGGGCAAGAAAAAGTTGGAAAGGAGGGTCGGTGTCGAGGAGGGGGGTCACCAGAAGAGGTTATCGGAGCGAATAGGGAGTCATCGAGCGAATGGAAAAAAAAGGGGAAGCTACGGTATGGGGAGGTTGCCGAAGCGATGCTTATGAGCTAGGGCTTGATATCCGATCGAAGGAGTCAGATCGGGAGGGCAGGAGGAGTAATCCGAGCGCTTGATATCCCGACACTAATAAGCGTCGTTAGCTCTCAACGCTTTTTACTAGCGTCGAGAAAAACGAATTGGGATACGGTAGCTGCCGACGCTTATAAGCGTTATTAGATACCGATGCTTAAGCATCGGCAGTCTGCGAGAGCTCTTGACGCTAGGGGAGTCGGGATACGGTAGCTTTCGACGCTAATAAGCGTCGTTATCTATCGACGCTTATAAACGTCGGCAGGCTGCGGAGCTCCCAATGCTACACCTAAGCATCGTTAGCTGCCGACGCTTATAAGCGTCGTTAGCTACCGACGCTTTTTACTAGCGTCGAGAAAAATGAGTCGGGATATAGTAGCTGCCGACTCTTATAAGTGTCGGCAGTCTGCAGGAGCTCCCAACGCTAGGGGAGTCGGGATACGGTAGCTGCCGATGCTAATAAGTGTCGTTATCTGCCGGCGCTTAAAAAGCGTCGGGAAAAACGAGTCGGGATATAGTAGCTGCCGACTCTTATAAGCGTCGGCAGTCTGCAGGAGCTCCCAACGCTAGGGGAGTCGGGATATGGTAGCTGCCGATGCTAATAAGTGTCGTTATCTACCGACGCTTATAAGCGCCGACAGGCTGTGGAGCTCCCAACGCTATACCTAAGCATCGAAAAAAAGAGTTGGGATATAGATAAGCTGCCGATGCTTATACCGACGCTATTTAAAAAGCGTCAGCAGGTTGTGGAAGCTTCCGACGCTTCTCTTTAGCATCGAAAAAAAGAGTCAGGATAGAGGTATTTTACTGTAGTGTCTCTTTATTTCTTAAAGGCTGATTCTTGACTTTTTGAATAAAAATCTATTTTTGTAAGGCATTTCTTGAAGCAAAGATGAGTTCAAAGTTTCTCTCAAATAAATCTCAACCATTGATGTATTGTTACAGAAATCAACATCAACAAATATGATGCATTCTAGTATATGTCAGCATATTCCAAATCCATCACCCACAACCTTAGCTCTCTATATGCATATGTTTTAGGAGAAGTCTTTATTTAATTAATAGAGAGACTATATTTCAAAATTTGCTGAAGAACAAGACAGAATAATCTAGGAGTACAAATGAGAGATTTAAAATACTAAATAATAATTAAAATTTATTATTATACCTATTTATATCATGTTTGATTTATGCAAAAACTAAAGAGCTTGCTTTAATTACCCATGGCCTCAAAAACATGACTGTCTTCTTATATGTAGCATAAGTTTTTTTCCTTTCTTATCTTCCTTTATATTATTATTCAATGGAATTGATAATCATCTAACTCTCTTCATATAAAAAACTAATAGAGTTAGAATTGAATTAAGATAGGATTGGGGACTGGGCCATAAAAATTAAGTAGTTATTGGGCCCTCTTATAAAGGAGTCCAAATGATCAAACCCTAGGTGTCCGAACCTCATACCTGTATATAAAATTAAACTGAGATGAGTCTAATCCAATACTTTATTCAAATTTATATTAGTAATTTAACCTAAATTACATTAAATTTATTTTTGTAAAACATAAATTACATAGTCAATTAACCTACAATAAATTTAAAATGTTACATAAGAAAGGTACAATGTTTTCTTTAAAAAAGCTCCAAATTATTGAAGAATCTTCCTAAAATAACTTTTCAAGGAAAACTTAAGAAAGACAACGAATATATCATAGTGTGGGTGTTTTCTAAGTAGATTTTTTCTCTTTATTAAAAAAATCAAAATTTTACTATCAAATATTGGTTTAGATGAAACAACCTCCCATTGCATTGCCGAGGGAAGGAGTGTGAGACTTTATCCTCCGAGATAGCAACCCTCACTTTGGATCCCAAGTGATAGCGAGTCCTAGTTTGCTGGGATATAGGAGAAGGGCTTCCTTAGATTTTTTATTTACAGTAAAGACGTTTATGATATTTTTGAAAATAAAATTACTTTTTTAAAGAAGAAGTTGAGAAATTTTTGAACTGAAATTAATTTTTAAAACAGAAGCTGAAATCAAATCGATTGTTTCAATAAATTAAATCAAATTAAATTTTTTAAAAAATATGATTTAGTTTGATTCAGACTGCTAATTTATCTGACCTACCTCTGCTTTACCTGATAGTTTTGTGGTCCTTACGGCGATCCGACCGGAAGGCGCGTTGGAAGGAGGCCCGAACGGCCTTCCACAAACTTGGGAGCTTCTATTTGTACCGCAAAAAAAAAATGCTCAGTACCCATTTCCCCTCCTAGTTTTTTTTTAAAATTTAATTTATAAATTATTCTTAAAACCTTAGCCCCCTCCATACCCTAGCTTCCCCTTTTTTTTCCTTCGCTCGATGACTCCCTATTCGCTCTGATAACCTCTTCTGGTGACCCCCCTTATCGACACCACCCTCCTTTCCAACTTTTTCTTGCCCGATATTCGAAGGAAGAGAGAAGGCATCCGAGCGAACAGGAATGGAAGCAAGCCGAGGAAGAGAGGTTGTCGGAATGAAGAAAGAGAAAAGCAAGAGAAGTTGCTGAAGCGAATTGAAGGAGGGGGGAGGGGTCCGTCAGAGCAGGAAAGGAAGAGAAGCCGGAGGGGTTGCTGGGGTAAACCGAAGGAGAGAGGGGCTGCCGGAGCGAACGAAAAAGAAAGGGGAAGGGCTACCGGCAAGAATTTTAAGAATAAATTAAAATTAATTTTTTTTAAAAAAATTAGGGATGTACTGAGCAATTTTTGCAGTGGAATTAGAAGTAGATGTGGGCACTGGACTGTGCCTAGCATGTCACGACCCAGGCCTACCGGGCCGCACCTCCAGACGAGCCGTGCCTAGCACGGCCCGTTAGGGAAAAAAACTAGCCCGGCATGGCACGTGGCCCACGTGCCGTGCCGAGCCGGCACGGCCCATCAGGGCTGTACCAGAGGCCCAGCCCAACCCCAATCCCCAATCTCCTTTTTTTTTACTTTCCTATTCCCCTAGTTCACATGAATCAGGGGCGCTCGTGCCAGCGCCAGTGTCACCGCCGGCCTCTCCCCGGGGCTGCTCGGCCGTCGGCGACCGACCTAGAGCCGGCCGCTGTCACGGCCTTCCTCTCCCTCTCTCTCTTTCTCTCTCTTTCTCTTTCGGTCTTCCGCGAGGGTTGCGACCATTACTGTGCCGATGGCACAATCGGTCACCACTGGCCGGCCGGATCATTACCGGACGCTCGCTCGATGCCGATGGGGGTCGCCGCCTTCTTCTAGGCCCGGCAAGGCGGCAGGCACGCCACTGGACCTGGACCAATGCGAGAGCCGAACCCTAGGAGAAGGACCGTCTTGGCCCTTTCCTCCTCTCTCCCATGCTCGGTCCTCCATCAGACCCTCATCCGCACCGGTGGGGTCGTTGGCCGCCTCCTAGGCCTGGTAAGACGGTAGGCATGCTGCTGGGCCTAGACCAATACGGAAGCCGAATTGGCTCTCACCCAGAGAAGGCTGCCTTGGCTCTGGCCCCTCTCCTTCTTTCTCCCTAGCCTCTCTTCCTGGCATGTCGTGTAGTTGTGCTATGTCGGACTGATGAGCCAGATTTTTTAAGTTCAGCATGATATGATTATAGCATCATATCATGTCAAGCAGGATCTGATTCATATCGACCGTGACATTCATAAAACGGCATAGCCCGAAGCTTATCTCTGGTTAGAAGCTCTATGGACGGTATGGTCTGATTCGCATCTCTAATTATAAGCTCTCCACCAACTTGTTTGCTTCGTTGCATGGATCGTTCGTGCTTTTTCCCACGGCCACACAGAACCGTGTCCATCACGTAATTTTTCTTTATATTTTTGAGACGGCCGGATCACGTAATTCTCGGGAGTGAACGGACGAGTCGTCCCGTTTCCATCGATTGTACTTGTGCGGCCATGCGTGCCCTTGGACTTCACGTGTTCCAGTCTCCATGGAGTCATAAGCGATGCATTTGTGCGCTAAGTCCAACGTTTAAAACTCACCTAATAAATGCATTGTCGACTTTGATAGGTACATTCTTTTCTTTCTAAACAATTAGTAAGAATTTATTTAAATTAATTATTAATAAACAACTATCTCTTATGATTAAAAAACAATTATTTAAAAATTTACAGCAACTAATTCAAATAAATTTTAAATTGATTAGTATATATAATTTAAGATGGCCATGACAATGGTTTTAACTTTTAACGGTGTGAAGCAATAATTTAAAGAAGAGGGAGAGTTAATAACGTAGAAACGAAGGATCTCATAATTATTGTTATTAATATTAGCTTTTAGATTAAAAATAAAGCAGTATGAGAAGTATATATATATATATATATATATATATATATATATATATATATATTAAAAAATAAAATATTCTTTTAATTAGTTCTTTCAACATATTGTATGTTAGATGAAATAGTTTTAGTAAGCATACTGCATGTTAATGGTATTGTAGCAAAAAAAAAAAAAAAGGATTTATATATTATATGGTACTGCTTAAAAATATATAAATAAATTAAATATAACATAAATGCATATGTTAAGATGAATATATGGTAAAATATTAAAAATATAATTAAAAATAAACATACAAGAGTAATGATAGAAGTAGCTCAAATTAAAAATAAAATGAGAAAAAATCGATTATGATAGTTTGGACATATACAACATGGACCTTTAAATGCTTCAGTTAGAAAAAGTGATATTTTAACAATTCATACTAAGAATAAAGGTAGAGATAGACTTAAACTAATATGAACATAAATAATTAAAAAAATATATAATTTGTAAATTGAATACCGACTTGATCCTGGATAGAGCAAAGTGGAGGAAGCATATTCATGTACTCGATCCCATATAGCTAAGAAAAGGCTTAGATGAGTTGAGTTGAGACAGTGCTGCTCAAAAAATGATAGAATATTTATTTTTTAAATGCTCATTCTCAAAATTAATATTACAAGTTTTTATTGGTGGTTTAAGTTTTGCTAGACTCTTCTTTGCTGTTCTTAGACTTTAGTTAGACTAGAAAATAGAGGAAGTGCAAGCTATATGAGAAAAAAAATTAATTGATCATAGCATTTATTTGCTAAGTATGATATAAAATTTTTTTAAAAAAATTAAGTAATTTTTTAACAATAATTTTTATAACATTATCACTAATTTATTGTATACAACGATATATGCTTTAATGTATTGTTTAACTTTCATACATGCTTGCTTTCCGCGCTTAAACATTCTGTGATTTATGTTTATATAAGCTTTTATAATTTTTTTTACTATTTTATAAAAAAAATAATATAAAATGTCACTCCAAAGTTTGACATAAATATTAGAATTGATGAATCATAGCATTACCTTCATCAATTCTACCATTACATCAATGACATTGTGCATCATAAATTGACGTAACAATAGTTATGGTCATTAATATTATAAAAAATGAAAAGAATTGTGGGTTATTTATAAAAAAGTTTGATTGCTAACAATGTCACTGTTACCTCAGGATCTAAATACTATTCCAGCAGTGGACGATACTATTTTCACAAAATTTTATTCGAAGCAGTTAAATTGTAAGTTCGCTTCTAGTGTAAATAGATGTAAAAATGAGGATCTTCTATTTAACTTTTTTAATAAAAATAACCGATTGCTGATGGCAATATTTAATTTTTTACAGCTAATTTTTTAAAAAATAAAATCATTATTAAAAACCAAATACATTCTTAAATTTTCATCAAGATATTTCTATCTGGGTGTGTCTCGTCCGCTGAATATCCCCATCGATAGTTTGGAAGAGAAAGAATATCCAACAGCATCTACTTCGAGCCAAACCGTCCGCTGAACTTTACCGAAGCTCTGCACCATCCCATTCTCAGGCAATCGAATACCACAAAACCAAAGGGGTAACCGAGTCGAGATAACTTTCAACTAGCAAAATTAATTTTAAAAATATTTAAAATTAATTTTTATTTATCAAATCAAATTAAGCTTAAATATATTATCGAATCGGATTTAAGTATTAAAATATTTGACTTAAAAAATTTATAAACTTAATCAAGCTCACATAATTTTAGTATTTTATTCTTATTATATATATATATAATTATTTTAACTATATAAAATTAAAAACTTTACATTCTAATTAAGAATATATTCTAGTTTAATTTTAAAATTATTTTTAAATTTTTATATAAAAATTCAAGCCAAGCTGAATCGAGCTCGAATATATCGACTATTTTATCGAATTCGAGCTCTAAATAAGAAACTCGATCGAGTTAAGTTTCAAGCTTCAAATCTTAAGTTAAGCTTAAGCTCGAGTTCAATCTTAGCTTTATGTCAATTTGATTCGGCTTACATTACACTCCTACACAAAACAACAGCTTTCAAAGTATAAATCAAATATAAATTTAAAATTTAAAAAACAAATAGAAGAAAGAAACATGCCGAACCCACCTTCCATTGCTCTTCCGATGCCCTCGTTAATCTTCTCACATGACTTCGAACTAGAGATCTCTAATTCTGTTTTAAGTAGTTTTCCGTTTGATATAAATAAAGCTGAATCATAAATAAATCAACATGTCTATATTCTTTTATTAAATGGATCAGATTCATTTTGAAACCTTCAAACTGTTTTATCTGTTTAATTTATTTAGTAATTGAATTGGATTATGAACAACCTATTTAACCTCTTTAGGCTCTATTTAATCCATCTAACTTGCTTCACCTACTTTAAATCTATTTAAACCATTAGAACCCATTTACTATGATTTGATCCATTAGACTATCTACTTACTAAAAATATTGAACTCAAATTTGAATTGTTGATTTATTTATTAAAAAATTAAATTCAAGTTGATAAAATTATAATTTTATCAATACTTGAACTGCTGTGTACATGATCAAATTCAATCTGATTGCCAGTACTCGTGTCCAAAATCCAACATAACAACTGCCCTTTTTTTTTTTTGTACAAACGGTTGATCAGACACGTCTAGTATGTATCAACCCAGAAATATCAGAATACAAAATTTGCCTCAAAATAGTAGGACAAGGATCACCCTGACTCCAAATCCAGTAGCCAGAATGCTGGGCCACTGAAGCCGCTACCCAATCAGCAGCCGCATTGGCTTCACGGTATATGTATCGAATCTGGGCAGATTCAACTACCTGAAGACTGGACCATATGTCCCAGAGAATCGGATTCATGGGGGCAACAGGGACATTTTCCTTCCGAAGCCACCTAATGACCATCATAGAATCACCCTCATCACAAATCTTTGGGCATGAAGAATCTGAGAAGCATAAGTAATACTAGCCCAAGCAGCATATAGTTCGGTCATAGGGACAGAGGAATACAGAGAACCAAATCCACCTGCTGCCATCATATGACCTTGAGGCCCACGGATGATGAAGGCCGAGCCAGCAAGTCTACCACGGACGCTCCCATCAAAGTTGATTTTGACAAACCCTGGAGGGGGCTCCCAAGAAAAGAAAACCGTACGCCGGTTCGCTACAGAAGCAGGGGAACCCCAAAGGCCAGAGGAGTCAGAACCAACCGAAAGCAAAGTACGGGCATAATCCATAGACAATGATATGATCTCCCTCACCAGTCTCTGCGAAGAAATAAGATCCTCCGTGAATATAAGCTGGTTCCTCGAAAGCCAAATCTGGTAAGCCGTAACTACCCAAAGACCACATAAATGCTGGGGGCCCTTCGGAGATCATGAAAGAAGAGGGAGCGAGGAGAACCTGAAGCATCTACTCTACCAGTATAACCCATCAGGTGCCAAATCTGTCGAGCTCTAGGACATAAGAAGATAGCATGATCGGAAGACTCGTCCTCCAGCCCATACAGAGGGCAAATCGGCTGGATAGGCATACCCCTACTAGATAGCAGGGTATCGTTGGAAGACAGTCCCAAAGAAGCTTCCAAATAAACAGCTGAACCCTGAGAAGGGTAGGGAGCGACCAGATCCAAGAAGCATCCTTCGTACACTGAGACTGAGGCCTAAAAAACTTCATAAGGTCCTTGAAAGGGGCCCTAGATAGAGAGGATCTCTGCCAAAGCCTGATATCCGCCGAGGGACTAGAAATGAGAGGGATCGAGAGAATCCGCTGAGAAAGTTCCCCACCGAAGAAATGGGTCACCGTGGGGGTATGCCAGGTATGAGAATCTATAGAAATCAGATCCTTAACCCTAAAGTCGGAGGGGACATCAATGCTGATAAATGAGGGCCACCGAGATAGAGAAAGCTCCACAATCCAAGAATCCTGGATAACATCAATAGACTGACCATCACCAATCATCCAAGAAGTGTTCTTCAGGATAGAATTCCCATACTGACATACCTCCTTCCAAAAGGAGGAACACCCTCGGGGCGGCAGAATGTACTCCCCAGATCTCCAGTCACCATATCTCGCCCGCATCAAAGAGCTCCACAAACATTGCGGCTCCAAAAGAAAGCGAGATGCATGTCTGGCCAGAAGAGCTTGTCGCCTAATCAACATGGATTGAATACCAAGACCACCTTCTTGGATAGGCATACAAATCGTGTCCCAAGATAGAAGGTGGATGCCGTGACCATCTTGTATAGAGGCCCATAAAAGTCCCTAAACCATCTCTCGATCCTCCTTAAAACAGTAATCGGGATGGCTGCATTCGAAAGCAAATAAAGAGGAAGGAAGGAAAGAACCGACCGAATAATGGTGACCCTAGCCATCATAGATAAACCAGTGACATGCCACCCATCAATCCGCCGATGGACACGCCTCTCAAGGTCCTCATAGTCAGAACATCGAGGACGTCTACCGGTCATATGAATCTCCAGATACATAAATCGGTCAGTCTGAGTTGATATCCCCAAGAGATTCATAATAGCTTCTCTGGTGGGTCTAGAAGTCTTAGGGCTGAAACAAATGGAAGACTTAAGAAGGTTGACCTTCTGCCCAGAAGCCTGACAATAGGACTGAATAATGGAATCAAAGGAAACTGCATTATCAGAGGAAGCCAGACCCAGAAGAATAAAATCATCTGCAAACAGGAGATGAGAGACAGAAGGGCCCCCTGCCCCTGCCAGAAAAGGAACAATCCTCCGATCCTGCTCAGCCTGAATGAAAGCACGGGAAAGATCATCCACAGCCAAAATAAACAAAAGAGGAGATAGAGGGCAGCCCTAACGTAATCCCACAGCAGAATGAAAAAACTCAGTCAGGCTCCCATTAATAATAAGAGAGAAAGAAGGCCTCCGAATATAAGCCATAACCCACTCAATAAATAGCTCGTCAAATCTGAACTCCTGAAGAGTTCGGTACAAGAAGGCCCAATTCAGTCTATCATACGCTCTCTCCATATCAAGCTTGTCAGCCATAAGACATCGGCTAGCTGGGGCTCTATGGAGATCATACATAAATTCCTGTGTGATGAGAACGTTGTCCGAGATAGAACGACCTCTGATAAACACCCCCTGTTCCACAGATATAAGGCGGGGAATAACCGAACAGAGGCGACTAGCTAAGAGGCGAGCACATACCTTATATAAAGTAGTGCATAGACTGATCGGCCTAAAATGCTGAGGGAGCGAAGCATCCAAGCGCTTAAACATAAGAGTGATAAGGGTCCAATTCCATTCCAAAGGAATATGCTTTGATTGGAAGACATTCTGGATTGCTTGTATCATCTCCTGCCCTATGATATCCCAATAATGACGAAAAAAGAAGGGAGGAAAGCCATCCGGCCCAGGGGCTTTATCCGGACCAAGCTCCCAGAGGGCCCTACGAACCTCGTCCGCATGGATCGGACTAACAAGCTTGGCATTATCCAAGGAGGAAACCTTTCTGGCATCAGAAACTTGGGTGACCGGGGCCCCATCACCAGTGGAGTCAGACCATCTAGACCGAAAAAAGTTAAGAAACTGAGTCCGAATCAAATGGATGTCCTCCAGAAAGTTTCCCTCCGCATCAACAACCCTTCGAATCCTGTTAGCTGCCCGGCGCTTCAGAGTGGCCTGATGGAAGAATATGGTATTACGGTCCCCTTCTCGGATCCACTACACTCTGGACCTCTGACTCCAATATATCTCCTGCTGCCGTAGAAGGGAGTGGTGGTGAGCAAGAGTCGCGTGCAACGAGAAGAGATCAGCATCGACAAGAAAACCATCCCGGTCCTCCTTCACCTGAAGAGCATTAATAACTGCTTCAGCCTCCTCCACTTGCCGAACCAGATCACCTACCTCCAGCCTGTTCCATCTGGACAGTCTACGACTGGCCAGCATAAGACGACGAGATAACCGGTAAATAGCGTTACCCCTGATAGGCAGATGCCAAACCTGAGATATGATAGTCTGAGCAGTAGAATGAACCGTCCAAACCGCTCGAATCTAAACTGTTTCCTCTGATGCAGATCAGTCACAGTGGAAATCAAAATAGGACAGTGATCCGATGCGATCCTAGGAAGATGAGTAACAAAGACTGCAGGGAACATGTGAATCCAATCAACAGTGGCCAAAGCTCTATCCAATCTCTTCCAGACCCGCGTTGACCCCTGCCGATTATTACACTAAGTGAATTGTGGCCCCGAATAACCCAGAGGACCCAATAAATGACCTGAATTCACTTATGTCAGCAGAGCCAGTGAATCTTCTACCCCTCCCCCCCCCCACTTCTCATTAGCCTCAGTGATACAATTAAAATCACCAGCAATAATGGAAGGAATCCCCTGAGCAAGGAGGGAAGACAGCTCCACCCAAAGGACTCGTCTCACACGATAATCAGTGCTGGCATAGACCGCCGATAGGAGCCAGGGGTCAGAAATCCCATCAGAAACAACAAGCCCGATCAACTGATTACATTGATGCAATATATCAACCTTAACCACTGAGTCACGCCATATGGCCAAAATACCACCAGACAGACCCTCAGCCTCCACAGCATAAGAAGACCACGACCGGGCAATGTATCTCCGAAACCGCACCAGACTGTCTCCTGACAGCCTGGTTTCTAACAGAACACATATGTCAAAATTATGTAACTACAGCAATCTACCGAAAGAGGAACGGAATGAGGGCTTGTTAGCACCTCTCACATTCCACAGTAAGATTTTCATTGATTAACTGGAGCTAGAGGGGACCCCCCTGATCCTCAATCATAAAGTTGTCAGTCCACAGCAACATCCACGGAAACCTCAAACACCTGGTCAACAGACCTACCCGAGTTGGCCAACATAACCTCCTGACCACTGAGTCCCGTGGAGCAACAGGGCAGGGCCGAATTAATCGTAGAAGAAATGAAATCCGCTCTACTTTTGAGAAATTTCCCTTGCCTTGCCCTTTCCTCGACACCGGTTTCGAGTTGGATCTAGGAGGTAGGTTGTCAGCTGGTCTGGCCCGCTTAAGGGGACCCAAAACCTTCTCCCTAATCTCCAATTGGCCCCCTTCATTGGAGGCCAATCCCAAGGAGGCAAAAGGGTTGCTAGTAGCCAGAGATTGGGACTGATGAGGATCAGAAATCCCAGCCTTATCCACCTTCAGATACCCCAGGTCTGAAATATTGAAACTGGCATGCGCCTGAAGAACCGGCACGGCCACGGTTACAGAAGCTTTCTTATCCCCACCATCCCTGGCCATCTCTAGCTTATCTTTTACTAAACCATTCACAGTGGCTCGACCCTAATGAGCCTTCACTGCAGCAGAGACAGGGGCATCCAACACCCCATCCGATTGCTGAAGAACCGCAGCTCCCTTCAATGATCCAGGGGGACGTCTGCATCCCACTTTAACCGGACTGCTCCAGCCCTCATCCACTTCACTCACCTTAGAAACAGGGGGAGGATCAGAGATTGCCGAAGAAGACTTCGACGGGCGACCCGGTGCACTCCTCCTCTAGCGTACCGCAACCATCCACGACCCGAAGATGGAGCAACTAGCAGAAGCTTCCTCCCCTGCCATGACCGACGACGAGCAAGGACCACCCAGATGCAATGATCCGCAAGCCGGGCAGATTCCCTCCATTGACTTATACACAAATTGCTGCCAAAATGAACCCATTAGCCCCTGAACCCGGGTCCCTGGCCTTAGAGGGTTGCGCAGATCCACCCTGACTGCCACCCTCGCGTAGCCACCCCTGCTCCTAGACGACGTAGTAGCATCCACACAGGAGAAGATCCCCGTTGACTCAGAGATGATTTAAGGATGTCCTCCTTCCAGAACTTCAATGGAAGGTTGGGCATCCTCAACCAAACCAACGCCGAGGGGACGGAGTCCTCCATCGGAAAGAATTCCAGACGCCACGCTTCAAACCCAATTATCTGCCCATTGATCACCCAAGGATGATTAAGAACCAGATCGCATACCTCCGGGTCTTCAAATCGGAATATATGGCATCGGCAGGCAAGGCTGACAGGGGCAATGACGCCGGAAATACCGGCTCGCCGGAACTCCCTGACGAATGCTTCAGCCGGTACCCACTTGAGGAAAGACCGGGCTATAACAGCCCTCTGCTGCCACCCCACCACCTCCTCCTCAAGCAACGACATCGGGACCTGAACGACAACAGGGAATCGGGACTCCAATTGCTTCACCTCCGCCAGAGAAGGAGACGACGACACCCATCTGAACCCCATGTCCGTTCCCTTACTCTGGAAACCCGATCCCCCGTAACTCCATCAGACGCCATGGGAAGGCAAAGGATGAAGGGACGAAGGACAACTAAGAAGCGGGAAGCAAACCAACGAAGATCGCCGAAGAACGAGGGAGGAGAAAGCCGATGCACGAATCTTAAAGCACACCAAAGAAAGAGCACCAGAGAAGGGTTTTATATTGGCTTGTGCAATGCGTCAAATAGCACTATATCACTTGCTCACCGAACAATCATTCTGAAGTTTGAGCTCTCGGCTGCCAGAAGCGCTGCATTGATGCAACCCTGGGTTGTGAATGGTCAACCACTTGTGATGGAGGCATGGCATCCTGATTTTGTCCCTACGGATGATGCATTGTGCTCTGCTTTGTTATGGATTCGCCTTCCCAACCTTCCAATCGAATATTGGAACGAGGAGACTCTCCAAAGCATTCTCTCGGTGGCTGGTCATTTTGTAGAGGTGGATGCTTTCACGAATGAGAGGCGGCGGGGAAGCTTTGCTCGTGCCAGTGTTAGGGTGGACTTGAGGAAGCCTCTCCGGTCGAGGGTGAGATTCAGAGCTTATGGATCCCCTTTTTGGCAGCAATTTGCATACGAGCACATAGAAAACATTTTCTTGCACTATGGATCTCTTCATTTGATTGGACCGTGTTCGTCTTCAACGGCTTCGAAGTCCTCTGCAGCAGCTCCTCTGTTTGGGCCCTGGATGGCTGCTCTTCGTCACAGGAAGCCTCCCCTGTTCGGGTTGATGCTAGAGACTTAACGGGCAAGGCCTTAGCCGGGAAGTACTCTTCTGGCAAGGCTAAAGATGCATCTCAGAAAGAGTTGGACGGATGGTTGAAACCGGGTAAGGATTCATGCAGGAGAGCTATGTCGTCACCCTCCCTTCCCAACGTTGTTATCATCAACTCAGATCTTCATAGGGAGAAGGGACTATGCCGGGTGACTCCCTCCATGCCGGTTACTGTAGATCCTGATACTATACCCAATGCTACTCCCGTGGGCTCTTCTGGGGACTCTTTGTCATCTGTAGCTCACTCCAAATCTCAAAAGGCCTCTAAGGGCAGGAGGAAGAACAATCTCCCAATTATGCTGTATGACAAGCAGCTAGCTTCAGATACTGTTTTCCAATTCAAGGTTCAGACTTCTCTTGATTAGGCAGAGACTCCCTCTGGGTCTCATAAAACTGATTCTAGTGTTGATCCTGGAACTCAGCTGCTTGTGGAGGGGAAAGTGGCCACTAATCCTTTTAGCCTTATTGGATCGGACCGCTGGGCCGGATGTTCTAAGGTCTGGATGGATGCCAATCCAGCTTCCCTGAAATGGTCCCGGGCCGGTGAGCTTAGTGGACCCAGGTTGTCACCTAGGGCTTCGAAAGGTAAGGGCCGGGTGTCTACTCTAGGCAAAGGCCCTACAGTGAAAGTTGATCCTCTTCAGGTATCTAGACCTCTCCAGGGTAAAGATACCTTAGCTGCTTCCCCTTCTGTTATTCGGGAAGAAGGATCTCACTCTAGGGTCCTGAACGATGTTGTTCCAATGGAGTCAGTTCAGCAACTGGTTCCCCTTGATCAGGTAGTGTGTCAGTTTCCTGATCAGGGACTCCTAGTGCAGTGTCCTGACTCGGGAGACCAGTCAGACAGGGTTATGATGGCGGCTTAGGGTGGGGCCTAAGGCTACCTTGCTTCTTTCCTTATGAAGATTCTCATTTGGAATGTTCGAGGAGCATTGAAACCATCTTTTCGCTCCTCCTTTGGTAGGCTTCTGCAGATTCATCATTTTGATATATGTGTTTTGTTGGAAACTCGTTTGTCGGGTCCTAGTCTTCAGCATTTCCGGCAGTGAGTCTCCCATAATTGGTCTTCCTATGCAGTGGAAGCTAATGGTCTCTCTGGGGGTATCTTGGCCCTATGGAGGAACCCTGCTATTCGCGTTGATGCCTTTCACCACAGTCACCAGCAGGTGGCCCTGGTTATATCGGAGGGGATCAATCTGCCCTGGCTTCTTCTGGGTGTCTACGCCAGCACTAACTTTTGTCAGCGGCGCGATCTCTTGTCGGAGATTCTCACTTTATTAGGCCACGGCCTCCCCACACTCATTACCGGTGACTTCAACTGTATTTTGGATGCTTCTGAGAAGTGGGGGGCGTAGATTTGTGGATTCTTCGAACTCTATGGAATTTCGCTCCTTCATTTCCTTGGCTGGTCTTTTTGATCTGGGCTTTTCGGGGCCGCAGTTTACTTTGTGTAATAACTGAAGTGGATCTGCTCGGGTGTGGGAGCGGCTGGATCGGGCTTTAGCCTCCTCATTCTGGCTGCAGTCCTTTTCCTGTGCAACCACTACTCATCTCCCTTGGATTGCGTTGGACCACTGTCCCCTCCTTATCTCTACTGAGCAGTCATCTCATAGGAAGGGGTCCTTTCGGTTTGAGCAGTTTTGGACGTATTATTCTTCAACTCGGTCCCTTATAAGTCAGGTATGGCGAATGCCTATTCGAGGGAATTCTACTTATCGGCTCTCTCATCAATTAGAACTCACTAAGCGCAGACTCTTAAGGTGGCATAGAAGAGAGGTGGGGGATCTCATGCAGCAAGTCCAGGTTGTGGAAGCTGATATTGCTACTCTTTAGGCTAAGGAGGATGTGGAGGGTTACCTATCTGAGCTTGATCTTCAGTCTCTCAGGAGTAGTTTGGCCTTGCATCATTCCTTGCTCCGACAGCAGGAGACTTATTGGCGATAGCGGTCCCGGGTTCAGTGGATCCAGGAAGGAGATCGAAACACCAGGTTCTTTCACCAGGCCACTGTGGCTAGGCGTGCTGCCAATCGGATACGGTAGATTAGTGATACGGATGGTAATATCCTTGATGATGAAGGGGCTATTCAGGAGCAGATTCTCCATTTCTTTCAGTCTCGCTGGTCGGAGGTCTCTGCCTTTAACTCCCCCATGATCACTACTACTCGAGCTGCCAAGGTTTCAGAGACTGATAACGGTCTTTTGATTCGGGAGGTCCTAGCGAAGGAGATTCGTTCTGCGGTTTGGGCTCTGGGACCTGACAAAGCTCCTGGTCCAGATGGCGTTCCGCCGTTCTTCTTCCGCTACTACTGGGATATTGTTGGGCAGGAGGTTATCTTGGCTATTCAGTCTGTCTTCTCATCCAGAACTATTCCTCCAGATTGGCAGAGGACTTTTCTTGCCCTTGTTCCCAAGAGAGGGAATGCTTTGCTTCCCCAGCATTATAGGCCGATCAGTTTATGTACCACCCTATATAAAGTCTGCGCTCGCATCCTGGTTACTCGATTGCAGGGGATCATTCCCCATCTGATCTCTCCAGAGCAGGGGGCATTCATCCGTGGGCGCAGTATCACTGATAATGCTCTTATTGCCCAGGAGTTCATGCATGACCTCCGGCGAGCCACTTGTCAACAGTCCCTCATGGCTGTTCAGTTAGACATGGAGAGAGCTTATGACAGGATGAGTTGGAATTTTCTTTGATACACACTACGGGTGTTCAGATTTGCTGATCTATTCATTGAATGGGTTATGGCATGTGTCCAAGGGCCCTCTTTTTCTATTATTATTAATGGCAGTCCGACTGAGTTTTTTCCCTCTGCTGTTGGACTCTGCCATGGATGTCCTCTCTCTCCGTTCCTGTTCATACTGTGTGCTGATGATCTGTCTCGTGCTCTTGATCAGGCGGTTGGGGCATCTCGTCTGCAACCTTATATGCCTAGGCCTCACGGACCTCCTCTCACTCATCTTCTCTTTGTTGATGATTGTATTCTTCTTAGTCCAGCTTCTGTTCAGAATGTAGCCACATGTTCTGCTATTATTCAATCTGATTGCCTGGCCTCGGGGCAACAGGTCAACTTGCAGAAATCTATTCTTTGTTTCAGCCCTTCGACCTCTCCCCGTTGTCGTGCTGCCATCTCCCAGTTGCTTGGGATCTCGACCTCCTCTGACCGCCTGACTTACCTTGGAATTCCTATTACGGGGCGGCCGCCCCGGCAACATGATTTTGGGAACCTTTATCGTCGGAATTCTGCTCGCTTGGATCGATGGCAGGTTTCGGGTCTTTCTATGATGGGGCATGTTACTTTGATCCGCTCTATTCTTACATCACTTCCTATCTACCTGTTATCCAATACCTTGATTCCGACTACCTGCCTCCGCTGGATTGAGAGACGCATTCGAGACTTTCTCTAGGCGTCTATGCAGGGGGGCCATAGTCTTCATTTATTGGCTTGGGACATTGTTTGTTTGCCTACTCGAGAGGGTGGTCTTGGAATCCAGTCATTGGTGCTCCGTCGAGAGGCTATTGTGGCGAGGCATGCTTCTAGATTCCTGCTAGACCCTCATTATATATGGAGTGCTGTCATGCGGGGCAGATACGATGGCTGGACTGCTGACTCGGCCTTTAGTTTCCCCTACGGATGTTCCTTCTTATGGCGTGCGATTTGCCGGGCCGCTCCTACTATTATGATTGATATCCATTGAATGATTGAGGATGGGACTTCTGTTGATGTTACTCAGGTCACATGAATAACTGATCTTCCTCTATCTCGATGGCCGACTTTTATTAGCACTGATGTTGAACCCTCTTAGCTTGTTTCTTCTTTGATTTGCCAGGAGAGTGCTATTTGGAATGCCCCTACGGTGTCTTGGTTGTTTGGCACTGAGCTTGTGCAAAGGATCCTTGCCATACCTCTTCCTCTTTCTGCTGGCCCGGACATCAGACTTTGGCGTCGATCCTGTCTTCCTTGCACCCCTTCTAGGGATCTGGTTGCCCGCTACCGCTCTCGGCCTTCAGGCCTCAGTGATGTTGCCTAGATTTGGCGGTTGCCAGTACACCCTAGGATTCAGCTCTTTTTATGGAAACTCATGTAGGATCGCCTACCTACCTGTTCCCTATTGGCTGATCGCGGTCTTTCTATATTGCCTCTCTGCCCAATATGTGGAATGCAGAATGAATTGGTTGATCATGTCATATTTATGTGTCCTCGTGCATCTCAGATATGGCAGTTGACCTACTTCACCCTATGGTTCTTAGAGGATGGTCCCACCCAGCTTTTATTCCTGCATGCTGTTCGTTTGGTTGCCCAGAGTGGTCCCCGCTCTCAAGATGTTTTATCAGCCTATATGGCTTATCATATTTGGCTGTCTCGGAACCAGATTTCTTTGCTGAGGAGACGGCCTCACCTCAGGTGATCCTTCACCGTGCTCTCTTTCATGCTAAGGAGTACACTCGCTGTCATTTTTGCATTCACACTGACGGGCCTGGCCACTGGGACTCCCCTACTACTTCGGCAATGCATCGATCTACGGTCTTCGTCTCTTAGGAGCCCCCATCCCTGGGTTACGTCAAAGTAAACTTTGATGGTTCTGTCTCCGATCGTTCTGCTGGTTCTGGGTTTGTTATTCGTGGGGTGGATGGCCAGTTACTTGCGGCTGGCGGTCATAGCTCTATTGACATTTTGGTCCCTATGGCAGAGCTCGAGGCTGCATGGGCCGGCATTACTCATACTGTTCGTCATTTGGGCTATCGCCGATTGATCATTGTGAAGAGTGGATCGTCCTCTTTCTACCCTTGGAGCATAGCACGCATTCGACCAGCCCCAAGTCGTGTGGAGATGCGGAAGCGAGATGATATCCCTGCTGAAATTCTGCATCAGAATTTTGGATCTTGATCTTGTAATCTTCCCAGATTGATTAGCAACTAGGATTTTCTTTGGTTTCTTGTGCCCCAAGATTGTAAAAGAGGGCCGTGGCCTCTCTTCTTCCTCACGTGAACCTTCAGATCTGATCCAGAAAATCAAGAGACGCTGCCCAAGAAGAAGGTGCTGCTAGGGTTTCCTCCTTCTCCTTCTTTGAGAGAGGCAGTTCCAAGAAGATGGCTAGGGCAGAGATGGCAGCAATAAAACCCTAGAAATCTAGGGCATCTATGTGTGAGAAAGAGAGGAAAACGTGTATAAGAGAGGAAAGAAGAGAGATAGCTCGTTCTTGGGAGAAAAGTGTTTCTTTCATTCATCTATAATCATCATCGTTAAATGACTATATCAAACCCGTCCCCATGACGGCCACCAAAATAAAACCAGCACCACACATGAACCGGTGCCTTATTATATAGATAATAAACCCTAAAAAAATTCCCTTGGACCAGCCCACACCTTGGGCCCAAACCCAGTCCAATGATAGACTAGCCCCCCCAAGACCCAACAACCTGGGCCTTAACCCTGTGGAGCCTACAAACCTTCACCCTAAGATTTAAGCTTTGGAGTACCACACCAGGCTCTACAATCTCCACCTTGGTGCTTCAAAGCTGCTGAAAAATTTGCACATTCCCTCAGACCCATCAGTGTCACACATGAGAGAAAGCTATCTTGTGGAAGAGTCTTCGTAAGTGCATCTACCTGGTTCTTCTTTGTATGAACTTTTACCAGCTCCACTTCATCTTCTTCCACCAATTCTCTGATCCTGTGATACCTCACATCTATATGCTTTGTGTGCATGATAGATTGGGTTCTGAGCCAACTGCAGGGCACTCTGACTATCGCTGTGTAGCAATACTGTACCTTGCTTTACCCCCATTTCCATGATGAGTCTCTTCAACCAAAGAGCTTCCTTAGTAGCTTCTGTAATCCCTATATACTCAGCTTTGTTGTAGACAAAGCTGTAATAGGTTGAAGGATTGATCTCCAAGAAATTAATCCACCATACATGCTGAACACATACCCTGTGGTAGACCTTCTTGTATCCAGATCACCTGCAAAATTTACATCCACAAAACCTTCCAATGGACCTAATGATTTACTTGGGATATTAGATTTCTCCTTAGTCTTTATTGCTGCCCAAAAATTAGACCAAGTCCATAAGTTCCCTGAACATACCTCAAAATCTACTTGAGTGCCTTCCAATGCTCCTTCCCTGGGTTCGCCATGAATCTGCTCACCTGGCTCACTGCATATGCTATGTCAGGTCTGCAACCACACCATAGCATACATAATGCTGCCCACGGCACTGGCATATGGAACATGTACTCTTTCTCCTCATCTGTCTGGGGGTTCTGTAACTTAGAAAGAGACATGTGACTAGCCAAAGGTGTTCCAACTGGTTTGGCCTTATCCATCCCAAACCTCTCCAACACCTTCTGAATATATCCACCCAATGACAAGTGTAGAATTCCCTTGGTCCTATCTCTGTAAATTTCATCCCAAGTATCTTCCTAGCTGACCCAAATCCTTCATTTCAAATTCTGTTGATAATGCATAATTCAGTTCATTCACTGCTTCAACACTCATGCTGGCAATGAGCATATCATCCACATACAGAAGGAGTTACAATGCATCATCCTCATCCACATTTTTTACATAGACACAAGTATCATGTTCACATCTAGAAAATCCAAGGCCCAAAATAAAAGTGTCAAACCTTTTGTACCACTAACGGGGTGACTGCTTCAAACCATAGAGCGATTTCTTTAGTAGACACACTTTTTTTTTCAATCCAGATTCCTTGAAACCCTCGGTTGCTTCATGTATATTCTCTCCTCTAGACTCCCATGTAAGAAAGCTGTCTTCATGTCCATCTGCTGCAACTCCATACCATGTTGTGCTACAAGTAATAACAATACATGAATTGAAGCATGATGTACCACTGGAGAGAATACCTCTGTGTAGTCCACTCCCTCTCTCTGTGAGAACCCCTTAGCAACAAGCCTTGCTTTTTATCTGACTCCACCTTGCTCTGAAGGTGTCTCCTTCTTTGTGAATACCCATTTTGAACAATGGCCCGAGCATCTCTAGGTAGATCTACTAGCTGCCATGTCTTATTCTTTTCAGGGACTCCATCTCCTCGATCATGGCCGGCATCCATGACTCTCTTTCTGAACTTTCATAGCTTCTTGGAAGGTCTCTGGATCTTCATTTGCAGTGATGAGAGCATAGAAAATTATCTCATCAATGCGATACCGAGCAGGTTTGATGATGGTATGCTTTGCCTTGTGTAGTGCCACACCCCTTTGATCATCTCTCAAAGCTGAAGTGTGTGACTCCACCTGCACCTCCTTCTGGATTGATGGCTCTCCTGACTGATCCTTTACATGTATTGGAACATTCATACCAAACTCCACCTCAAAAGAAGCACGTTTTGAAGTAGAAGTAGAAGGTACATCATCTGTCAGCCAATGCTGTCCACTGCTGTCCTGTTCAGCCTTTTCAGCTCTATTTGCAATTTTGACCTCTTCAAGATACTCTTCTCATCAAAAATAATGTCTCTACTGATGATACACTTCTGTGAATCTGAACTCCATAGAAATAGCCTTAACTCCCTGTGGATACCTGATGAAGATCAGCCTTTGTAATTTTGGGTCAGCTTGCTCCTTTCAGTTGCCTCCACATGGCATAGGCTGGGCAACCAAAAATCCTTAGGTGTCCAAGCTCCACCTTCTTCCCACTCCAGATCTCCTCTGAAATGCCTCCATCAAGTTTTCTATTAGGGGACTTGTTAACAAGAAAACCAGAGAACATAATTGCATCACCCCAAAAGACCTTGGCAGTGATGCCTGCAGCCTCAAACTCCTAGCCTTCTCTGTCAATGTACGATTCATCCTCTCTGTCACACCATTCTTATGGGGAGTCATCCTCACTGTGTAATGGCGTTGGATCCCATTTTCCTCATAGTAGCTTCTGAATTCATTGCTTGTATACTCCCCTCCATTGTCAGATCTCAAACACTTACTGGTTTTCCTGTCTCCTTTTCAATACCAACTCTCCAAGCTTTAAACCAGGCAAATACCTCTGATTTTTCTCTTATCAGATATACCCATACCTTCCTGAAGTAGTCATCAATGAAGGTCAAAAAATACTTAGCCCCACCTCTGGCTGACACAGGGACTGGTCCCCATACATCTGAGTGAACTAGTTCCAGAATACCTTCACTCTGCTTGGAACTGCTGGCAAATCTCACCCTATGTTGTTTGCCATAAATACAGGGCTCATAGATGTCATTGTTCTCCTTCTTAAGTGCTGGAATCAGACCTCTTTTGTTGAGTTCTATAAGCCCTTTATCACTCATGTGTCCATTCGATAGTGCCACAGTTTATATACCAACTGTTCCTCCTGTGACGCTGCTAGCACCTCTGCACCATCTATGGCCACTGAGCCTTCCATCTGATAGAGATTATTTTTCAACATTCTCCCTTTCATCACCACTAATGCACCCTTGGTTATCCTCAAACATCCACTCCCCGGCTGGCTTTCAAAAGCATACCCATGCTTCTCTAGGTAGCCCAAAGAAATTAGATTCTTCTTCAACTCCGGGATATGTTTGACATTGGTCAAAGTCCTTATAACCCCATCATACATCCTCACCCTTATGCTTCCAACTCCAGCAACCTTACAAGGATGATTATCACCAAGGCATACACTCCCTCCATCAGATTCTTTATAAGTTGCAAACCACTCCCTATGCGAAGTATAATGGTGAGAACAGGCTGAGTTAAGTGTCCAACAACTATCACACTTCTTGGTCCCATCTGAAACTACCAATACATCATCTTCACTATCTTCAGATGAATTTGCACCACCATTGCTGGCTGAACCTCCTTGGAAATGCCCTTCCCCTTCTCATTCTTCAGAAGTGGGTAATTTCTCTTCAGGTGACCAATCTGATGACACTTGTAACACTTTCATGCTTTCTGCTTGCCCCGAGACTTAGATCTGCCTTTGGAGTTGCCTCTAACCTTTTCTCAGGGTCTTCCTTGCCTCTCATTCACAGAAAGTACCTATGTGTTAGAGTTTCACATGCTGATCTTTTCTCTTTGCTGGTTTGATCTCAGCACCCCACAACCTCTTCATAATTCAGGGTCTCCTTCCCATAAACCAAGGTTGTAATCAGACCATCATATGAACTGGGTAGCGAACACAACAAGATGAGGGTCTTGTCTTCTTCATCAATCTTCACATCAAGGCTCATCACCTCTGAGCACACTTGATTGAATTTCTAAATATGGGCCACAAGATCTCCTTCCTCAGGCATTCTCAAGCTGTACAACTGTTTCTTCAACAACAACTTATTTGTCATGCTCTTTCCCATGTAAGTGTTCTCTAAAGTTTCCCAGAGCCCCCTTTCCGTGGTCTGCATGCAAATCTCCGGCAAGACTTGATCAGCCAAGCACATCCTGATTATGCTAAATGCAATCTCTTCTAACTCCTCCCAATCCTCACAACTTACATTATTCGGTCTTTGTTTATCAAGACCTTATAAATCCTTTGCTGTACCAATAAATCCTTCACCCTTTGCTGCCATAGGGTGAAGTTTCCCTTGCCATCATACTTTTCAAAATCGAATTTAAAGCTACTAGATGTCATATCCAACCAAGAAACAATGCACACAACAAAAACATAAAATTAAACTTGTTGCAGATATTTCTGGTTTGATATCTTACCAAGAAACGCCCAAGATTCAATCTTTACTCCACCAAATCACCGAGGCTCTGATACCAAATGAAGAGTGGATCGTCATCTTTCTACCCTTGGAGCATAGCACGCATTCTACCAACCCTAAGTCTTGTGGAGATGCGGAAGTAAGATGATATCCCTGCTGAAATTCTGCAGCAGAATTTTGGATCTTGATCTTGGTAATCTTTCTGGATTGAGCTTGGTAATACCTTGTGGAGCCTACAAACCTCCACCCTAGGATTTAAGCTTTGGAGTACCACACCAGGCTCTACACATTGAGGGTGACTCTCTTGCGATTATCAGGTGGATTATTCGGGATGGGGATCCATATTCTCTTCTAAACCCCTTATCAGAGATATTAGAGTCTCTCTTCAGGCTACATATGCCCCCGTGATTCGTCATGTTTATCAGGAGGCCAATGCTGCAGCTGATTGGGTTGCTTCTTCCGTTGCTCGCCATTCTGGCCAGTGGGAATGGCACTTCGGTGTCCCTTGCCCTGTTATATTGCAGCAAATTTTGTTCTCTGATTTTATGGGTTTGACTAGTGCCAGAGTGGTATGTGATCGTCCGCTTGTAACAAAAAAAAAGCACTATATTAATTTGACTTGATTTAAATAATGTAAAAATAATTAGCATGTGCAAATATTATATCTATATATGTGTCCAAGTGTTCATATGTACGTATTCTCAGTTTGACCTGTGACCAGCCAAATTTTTTATTCATTTTTCACCTATGGTGACCAAGTTATAGTACCCTCGTATTTTAATTTGTCTCCAGATCATTTTCCTCCTTTCCTTTTGTTGTGTAAAGCCTCTCTCTCTCTCCCTCCCCCCACCCCTCTCTAACATTATATTTTAATTAGAGGATATATTCAGTTAAGTGTGAGGCCAAGCTTTCAGATCGGCTAAGCCAATGCTCGTGGTATCGAGCAATTAGTATAATTGGAAGCCGGAGTGAGCGAAGACGTCCAATGGAAAACGTGAAAATTGTATCACTGGAATCGGCGTTCGAAGTTATGAGCTATAAGGTGATGACATTAGCTCAGACTTGTGGAGCCCGTAGCTTTTCTAACTCGGAGAGGAGAGAGAGTGACAATTAGTTCAGTCAAGATTGACATGCTCCTTTGTTAGAAGGGGCTTGTTGACGCCAATCATCGGCCTCGAGCATCCGATCACCTTCTCCAGCGAGCCCGGCGTCCTTCGGCGAGCTCCTTGCGCCTGCGGGCCTGCAAACAAGTCCCGGGGGCCGAAAATTCCAGCAGGGACCCTCCGACGCTCAAGTCAGCTGATGCGTGTCGTAGCGCAACGATTTAAACACCTTAATTTCACTATTAGAATAGCGAGAGTAAGGGATCGATTCCACAGGGACTTTAACGATTATCTTGAAATAAACTTATAAATTTAATTAATTAAATAATTAGTATTGTAAAATAATCAAGATATGGTCTATCTTATAAGAGCACGGTCCGTACCTGTAGATCACGGTCCGTCCCTTTAAAGAATAGATCAGTCTAAAATTATTTCTACTTAAATATAATTTAATAATAATTAATTATGAATAAAAATTTTATTTCATAAAAGTAAAGAGTTATGACATTAAGAAAGCAACAGATTATAATAAATTCCTAAATCAAACCAGGCCCTCTTCTGCATACGCCTCGAAGCAGAGCATCCAAGAACTCCACAGCTGCTGATGAATAGATGAACGGGGCCTCCCACGGAACGGCTGGAACAGCTCTTCAAACGGTGGCTGGAACAGAGCTTCAAACGGAGCTTCAAACGGCTGAAACAGAGCACCTAGGACTCCAATCCACGGATGAACACCGCCCCAAAACTCTTCCGGATGCAGCGCGCTGAATCGATGCTTCCTTGGACTCCCTTTGCGCTATTTGTAGAGGCCCCGACGCGGCCTTGACGCGGCGAGGAGTCTGTTTCAAAACAGAGACAACGCAACGGAAGCAAAGAAAATAACAAGATAAATCTAGATAAATAATCAATAAAATTCAAATTTCTTCTAGAGGATTTTAATTCACTCAATTTGATAACTTACAATCTAATCTATTCTTTAATTGGTGGAGGAAACAGTTAGAAATTAATTTGGAGAAGAATCGTTTAAGAAAACAGAGCCGTACGGAATTGATGAAATCAAGTGAGAAATCATAAGAAATCTTCAATAAAATTCAAATCATTCAAAAAGAATTTAATTCGTCTAATTTTAATTAATGGAGGAAACGATTAGATTGGATTTAGAGAAGAATCGGCGGAAACAGAGGAATCAGCTGAGAAAACGATGAAGTCGGCACTTGGTTGCCGACTTCGCTTTAAAATCCGTGCTAAATCCTTATAAAATCAATTCCGAGCTCATCTTAAATCCGATTTGAGTGCCGTTTGCGTCATTAAATCCCTAAAATCGAGCTCTTTAAACTGATAAGGTTTTATCAAAAATATTATATAAAATATTAAAATATTAAATAAAAATAGGTACGTTAAATTATTAATTAATAGGTTTAATGATAATTATTTATGCGTTTATCACTCCCCCCAACTTGAATCTTACTCGTCCTCGAGAAAATAAAAAATTTAGAAATATGTACCAAGCTAGTCCAAAAATTGATAGTTATCTTATAGTTCTTTTTTTTTTTTTATTTTTTTTTTTTAAATCATAAGGAAGGTACTTCATTGGATTTTTTTTTTTTTTTTTTTAGTGATAAAGTGTAGTCCATAAGAATTTATAGAAGTCTTCCTTACCAACTTTCCACTTCTCTGATTAAGCCTTCTAACTTAATTTGGGTTGGGTGTAATGTCTTTTGTCCTTTGGATTATTTATTTATTTATTTATATGTAAAGTCAGTGCAATGTCCTAACCCCTTGCTTTCTAATTAACCTTTGTAGCGAGCTTTAGGCCAATGGCTCCCAAACCAGTTGGTTTTAGGGCATTAGGTGTAAAACACCCCTCAGACTTACTTACTCAAGTTAAAAAGGCTTTAGGCAGGACTAACTTTACTTAGGTTCTTTTACATTCCCACCTTTTTACGCGAACAACATCACTTTCTTAGGTGACGGGGCCCGGTTACTCAGTGAAAAATGCTAAGAACCTAATCTATTAACTTTAAGAGAGATTTTTTTTTTTTTGAATAACATTTTCACCCATACCCTTATTAAGTAGATTGTACTATTAAGATCAGTGGTCAGAAGGGTCTGAAATTATTCTAAAAATTATTCTGGGCTAAACCCTACCTTTTATTAGGTTTACTTAATAATTTATTTCTTCAATAATAATAATAATAATAATCTAACCATTAATTCATTATAGACTGCTTGATTAACTTCAAATCGAGACAGAATTTGGTACACATCTGATTATAGTTTTACTCGAGGATTTATTTTCTTTTTCCTCCCTCCCCCCAACTTAATTTCCATTGTCCCTAATGGAAGAAAAATAATAATAATAATAATTCAAGGAAAGATACTACCTGGTAGAGTATTTGAAGGTTGGAAGTTTCATTGTTGCCATCTTCTTTCAATCTGCTTCTGTTGCTCTTCTCTGGTCATACTAAAAAAAACACACTAAAAGAAAAGAAAGTTAAAAATAACTAATAAAATGGGTTGCCTCCCAAGAGCGCTAAGTTTAAAGTCTTCAGCCAGACTGTGCTACTTATTATGATAGTGTTGGGTTCACAAGATCAATTGATTCAACAATTTCTCCATCATTAATTTCTTCTATATATGGTTTCAATCGCTGGCCATTTACTTTGAATGTATTTCCTTGCTTAGGGTCTTTAAGCTCTACAGCTCCATAGGGAAATACTTGAGTTACTATAAAAGGTCCATTCCATCGTGAACGAAGTTTTCCAGGGAAAAGGTGTAATCTTGAATTGTAAAGCCATACTTTTTGATTTGGTTCAAAAATTTTTCTACTAATAAATTTGTCATGATATGCTTTGGTTCGTTCTTTATAAATTTTTGAGCTCTCATATGCCTCATTTCGTAGTTCTTCTAACTCATTCAATTGAAGTTTTCTATTGACACCTGCATTCTTCATATCATAATTAAATTGCTTGATAGCCCAAAATGCACGGTGTTCTAATTCTACAGGTAAATGGCAGGCTTTTCCAAATACGAGCCTATAAGGAGACATTCCTATGGGAGTTTTAAATGCAGTACGATAAGCCCATAATGCATCATCCAAACGTTCTGACCAATCTTTCCTATCAGGTCTCACTGTTTTCTCAAGGATATTTTTAATTTCTCGATTTGATATTTCAACTTGGCCACTAGTTTGGGGATGATAAGGTGTAGCTACCTTATGAGTAATTCCATATTTGTTCATTAATCCTTCAAAGTGTCTATTCGTGAAATGTGTACCCCCATCACTAATTATAGCCCTTGGGCATCCAAAACGACTAAGGATATTATGCTGAATAAACTTGATTACAACTTTATGATCATTGGTTCGAGTTGCCATGGCTTCAATCCATTTTGACACATAATCAACTGCCACTAGAATATTCGAATCCAAAAGAGGAAGGAAATGGGCCCATAAAATCAATACCCCATACATCAAAAATTTCTACAACCAAGATAGGGTTTAGGGGCATCATGTCTTTTCGAGATATATTTCCTGTTTGTTGACATTGGAGACAATTACGGCTAAATTCATGTGCATCTTTAAAAAGAGTTGGCCAATAAAACCCACTTTGCAGTACCTTTGCTGCAGTTTTCTTTCCACTAAAATGTCCTCCACAGGCAAGAGAATGACAGAAGTTAAGTATACTTTTGAATTCACTTTCGGGAACACATCGCCTAATCACCTGATCCGAGCAGTACTTAAATAATTCAGGGTCTTCCCAAAAGTAATATTTGATTTGTGAGAAAAATCTATCTTTTTCTTGTTTTGTCCAGTGGGAAGGTACTTTTCCTGTTGCCAAATAATTCACAATGTGGGCAAACCAGGGAAGACTGCTATGAGAAATTGAGAATAATTGCTCATCAGGAAATTTATCTCTGATTATTTCTTTATTGTATTCCACTGAGATCCTAGAGATATGATCTGCTACCATATTTTCAGAACCTTCTTATCTAAGATTTCTAGATCAAATTCTTGTAGTAGTAGGATCCATCTAATTAGTCTGGGTTTTGTATCCTTTTTTGATATAAGATGCCTCAACGCTGCATGATCTGAATAAACTAAAACTTTAGACCCTAACAGATATGATCTAAACTTTTCTAGGGCAAACACAACTGCTAGTAATTCTTTTTCAGTGGTAGTATAGTTCATTTGTGCATCTGAAAGAGTTTTGCTAGCATAATAAATTACATGGGGTTCTCGATTGAGTTTCTGTCCTAGAACTGCCCCTACAGCATAATCAGAAGCATCACACATGATTTCAAAAGGTATGGTCCAATCTGGGGGCTTGATAATGGGTGCAGTGGTCAAAGCAGTTCGAAGGATGTTATAGGCTGTTAGACAATCTTTATCAAAATTAAAAGAACTATCCTTGGTCAACAAATTACACAATGGTCGAGAAATTTTACTGAAATCTTTGATGAAACGTCTATAAAAACCAGCATGACCAAGGAAAGATCGTACTTGTTTAACTGAGGTTGGGGGTGATAGATTTGAGATCAATTCAACCTTGGCTTTATCAACCTCAATACCTCTCTCTGAAACAATGTGTCCAAGCACAATTCCCTCACGAACCATAAAATGGCTCTTCTCCCAACTTAGGACTAAATTCATTTCCATACATCGTTTCAGTACCTTAGTTAAGTTCTCGAGGCAGCTATCAAATGATGCACCAAAGACTGAAAAATCATCCATAAATACTTCCAAAAATTGACCAATCATATCAGAAAATATGGCCATCATACATCGTTGAAAAGTGGCTGGTGCATTACAAGACCAAATGGCATACGTCTAAAGGCAAATGTTCCAAAGGGACAAGTGAAGGTGGTCTTTTCTTGATCTGCAGGAAATACTGGGACTTGATTGTATCCTGAATATCCATCTAAGAAACAAAAGAAACTTTGTCCCGCTAGCCGTTCTAGAATTTGATCAATAAAAGGCAAAGGAAAGTGGTCTTTCCTAGTCACGGCATTCAACTTTCGATAATCTATACACACTCTCCAACTAGTTGATGTGCGAGTAGGAATTGATTCGCCCTTTTCATTTTTAATCACAGTAATACCCGATTTTTTAGGTACTACTTGGATTGGACTGACCCATTGGCTATCTGAAATTGGATAAATAATACCAGCATCAAGCCATTTTACTACCTCTTTCTTAACAACATCCCTCATGTTTGGATTTAGCCTTCGTTGCAAGTCTCTATGTGGTTTGGCTTCAATTTCACTATGAATATGGTGCATGCAAACGGAAGGGTCAATTCCCTTAATATCAGCTATTGTCCACCCAATTGCCTCTTTATGATCTTTAAGTACATCTACCAATTTATCTTCTTGCTCAGAGGTTAGGGTAGATGCAATGATTACTGGAAGGGTATCATTGGGTCCAAGGAATGAATATTTTAAGTATCTGGAAGAGGTTTCAATTCTAGTTGGGGTGGTTCTTCCAAGGATGGTATTAAAGGACTTGGTTTAGTTGGAAGTGGTTCATATTTTATAGTCCATGGCGGGATGGTGTCGATCTTAGGTGGTTCTAATAACATGTTTATCTCTTTGGTATACTCATCAATATCAAAGTCATCTATTCCAAAATGTGTAAGACATGTTTGTAAAGGATCCGAATCAATCAAACTTTGGAATTTCTTATCTACTACTTCCTCTATCATGTTTACTTCATTTAAATCATACACAGGTGGTCCTTGGGAAGCATTAAAAATATTTAATCTCATCTTCTTGTTTCCAAAAGATACATCCATCACACCTGTTCTACAATTTATGCATGCATTAGCAGTAGCTAGAAAAGGTCTTCCAAGGATGATGGGAATTTGGTTAGGATTACCACTAGATTCCATATCCAACACAAGGAAGTCGACAGGAAAATAAAATTCATCCACCTTTACTAATACATCTTCCAATATTCCACGAGGTTCTTTGACTGATCTATCTGCCAATTGTAGTGTTACTGTCGTGGGTTTCAACTCTCCAAATCCAAATAATTCATATACTGAACTTGGAGAAGGTTTACACTCGCACCCAAATCTAATAATGCTTTCTTGATTGTGAAGTTTCCTATGACACACGATATAATCGGGGTACCAGGATCTTTTAGTTTGGGTGGGGTTATTTGCTGAACAACTGAGCTGACTTGCTCAGTCAAATGTATCTTTTTTGGTATTTGTATCTTGGCTTTCCGTTTTTGTGTGCATAGATCCTTCAAAAATTTGGCATAAGCTGGAACTTGCTTGATAGCATCGAGAAGAGGTAAGTTTATTTGGACTTGCTTAAATAACTCAAGCATCTCATTCATTTTTATATTCTTCTTATCTGAAGGCAAAGGAGATTCTAAAGCACTAGGGAATGGGGCTTTAGGTATGATTGCTTGATCATTGAATTCCTTTTCTTTTTCATTTCTTCTCTCTTCTGGTTTAGCCACTTCTAATTTCTGGGTTGGTTCAGGTGGGTTCAATGCTTTTCCACTTCTGAGAGTCATGACTGATTTAGCATGTTCTGGGAATTTGTCAGGACTATTGGAACCTTCAGCCATGAATTGTCCTTTTGGGTTATCGATAGGCTGACTAGGTAACTTACCCTCCTCCCTTCTACTGAATGCTGTGGCTAATTGACCTATCTGAGTTTCTAGTTTTGCAATAGATTGTGTGTGGAGTGAAGGATTTGAGTATTCATTTCTAGCCCTTTCAATGCTTGTAACACTTTGTCTTCAAAAGTAGGCTGATTATTCGGTGGAGGTTGTGGGATGTTTGGATATTGTGAATATGGCATGTTTCTAAAATTGGTTTCTTGGTAATTAGGTCTGATCGATGAATTGACTACAGGTTGAGGTTTCCAAGAAAAATTTGGGTGATTTCGCCAACCAGGATTGTAAGTATTTGAAAATGGATCATTTCCTGTTCTAGGAGCTAATCGGGTTTGGGCTTGGTGGGCTTGCTCTTGAACAAGGTCAGGAAATTGGTATGCAGCTGGACATTCACCTACAGAATGGGTTGGACTCGAACAAATTATACAGACCTCATGTAATTGAGTAGATGGGGAAGAGATGTTTCCAACTTGTAGAATCCGATCAAGTTTATGGGATAATTCATCTACCTTAGTATAGATATCTGTAGAATGACCTATTTCATATATTCCACCTCTTTTAGGTTCTACGGGAGGGTCTCGACGAGCAACTGACATATGATGTATGAATTCTCACTCAATGTCTCAAAGAGTTGCCAAGCCTCATGTTCATTTTTTAACATAAATGTCCCACCACACGAAGCATCAACCATTTGCCTATACTTTTCTGATAAACCATCATAAAAGCACTGAACCAGTTGCCATTTGGGTATAGCATGATGTGGACATTTTCTAATTAGTTCTTTGAATCTCTCCCATGTCTCATGGAACATTTCTCCATCTGTCTGGGAAAAACTTGTTATGGCTTTTCTAATTTGATTTGTTTTTCCTATAGGAAAATATTTCTTAAGAAATTCTCTCTGAAGATGATCCCAAGTTGAAATTATAACCGTGTCTAATGAATTTAACCAATACTTGGCTTTATCTTTTAGGGAAAAAGGGAATAACTTAAGCCTAAGTGCATCATCGGAGAAATTTTGAATCTTGACAGTTGAGCAAATTTCTAAGAATTCATCTAAGTGTTTGTAGGGATCCTCATTTGTAAGTCCATAGAAAGATGGTAACATTTGGATTACACTTGACTTAATTTCATATTGGGCAGCCTCTACTGGAGGTACTTGAATGCAGGGAGAGTAGGTATACCTTGAAGGAGTGAAATACTCTTTCAACTGTCTTGGTTGATTATTTTCGTTATTATGATCCATAATTCTAAGTCTGTTTGCTCTAAAAGTTCTTTCTATCTCAGGATCTAAGGGTATAAGGTTGGGTTGCAACGATCGGCGACCAAGCATACACCCTACCAATGACTCTAAAGCAAACAATTTTTATTTATTTATTTATTTATTATAATAAAAGAAAAAGAAGGAGATTCTAAAAAAAAATATCCTAAAAGATTCCTAAAACTAAGAGCAATGAATAATTTAATTAGGGTTTAATAATTCTTAGCAATCAAGTTAGCAAAGATTAGACTCTCTATTCTAGGTTTACCCTAGATCTAGACAGCTCCTAACTTCCAAGACCGCCTTGGAGCCCTCCAAGTCAAAAATTAGCTGATCAACTAGCCAGTTGAGGATAAGGTTGGTGGGGGTCCCCCCGTTGCCTACTAGGTAAGCGAACGAACCAATTAAGTAACCACTTTCCTTTCCTTTTCTAGACACCAGTTAAGCAGTCAATCTCGACCCGGTCCAACTCTTTTGGGTGCCTTGTCCTATTGAGCTCGAGTTCCTTAGGGGCTGATGTCTAATTAATTTTAGAGTTAAAGGTTTGGGTTAATGCAGAATGAAGGATGTGGTTTGTGGGCCAAGGAAGGGTGATGAAATCCCCACCTTATCTTGATTAGGGGTTTGTGCCCTTAAAGTTAATTATGATAATGCTATGCAACAAACAGATGTCCAACTCTTGAAATTATCAAACAAAATTAATCTAATTACTTTTTTTTAAAGATTTTTTTGATTAAGTTTCTAATTTCCTAATAAATTATGAGATGTCAATGGAAGAATTTTGAGTTTTGCAGAAAATAAATCTACCTAAGTCATAAAATAAAATAATTATTTTATTTTATATTTATAATTTTTTATGTTAAAAAGGAAATAAGAAATTCTGATAATTAAAGAAATAAAATAAAGAGATAATAACTATTCAAAAATTAAGAGAAAATTAATCTAATTTTTTAATATATTTTTGTATTTTTAAAATTTTTTAATTTTTTTTTTAATTTTTTTTTAAAATTTTTTTTTTTAAATAACACACTTAAGTCCCCGGCAACGGCGCCAAAAATCTGATGCGTGTCGTAGCGCAACGATTTAAACACCTTAATTTCACTATTAGAATAGCGAGAGTAAGGGATCGATTCCACAGGGACTTTAGCGATTATCTTGAAATAAACTTATAAATTTAATTAATTAAATAATTAGTATTGTAAAATAATCAAGATATGGTCTATCTTATAAGAGCACGGTCCGTACCTGTAGATCACGGTCCGTCCCTTTAAAGAATAGATCAGTCTAAAATTATTTCTACTTAAATATAATTTAATAACAATTAATTATGAATAAAAATTTTATTTCATAAAAGTAAAGAGTTATGACATTAAGAAAGCAACAGATTATAATAAATTCCTAAATCAAATCAGGCCCTCTTCTGCATATGCCTTGAAGCAGAGCATCCAAGAACTCCACACCTGCTGATGAATAGATGAACGGGGCCTCCCACGGAACGGCTGGAACAACTCTTCAAACGGTGGCTGGAACAGAGCTTCAAACGGAGCTTCAAACGGCTAAAACAGAGCACCTAGGACTCCAATCCACGGATGAACACCGCCCCAAAACTCTCTCGGATGCAGCGCGCTGGATCGATGCTTCCTTGGACTCCCTTTGCGCTATTTGTAGAGGCCCCGTATGCTGCCTTGATGCGGCGAGGAATCTGTTTCAAAACAGAGACAACGCAACGGAAGTAAGAAAATAACAAGATAAATCTAGATAAATAATCAATAAAATTCAAATTTCTTCTAGAGGATTTTAATTCACTCAATTTGATAACTTACAATCTAATCTATTCTTTAATTGGTGGAGGAAACGGTTAGAAATTAATTTGGAGAAGAATCGTTTAAGAAAACAGAGCCGTGCGGAATTGATGAAATCAAGTGAGAAAATCATAAGAAATCTTCAATAAAATTCAAATTCATTCAAAAAAATTTAATTCGTCTAATTTTATAACTTCCAATCTAATCTATTCCTTAATTAATGGAGGAAATGATTAGATTGGATTTAGAGAATAATCGGCGGAAACAGAGGAATCAGCTGAGAAAACGATGAAGTCGGCACTTGGTTTGCCGACTTCGCTTTAAAATCCGTGCTAAATAAATAAATAAATGAAAAATCAATTCCGGGCTCATCTTAACTCCGATTTGAGTGCCGTTTGCGTCATTAAATCCCTAAAATCGAGATCTTTAAACTGATAAGGTTTTATCAAAAATATTATATAAAATATTAAAATATTAAATAAAAATAGGTACGTTAAATTATTAATTAATAGGTTTAATGATAATTATTTATTCGTTTATCATCAGCGCTCTGGACAACAGCCGTGAGCTTGAGGAAGCTCGAAAGAGAAAGAGAGAGAGAGGCTCCGAGAAGAGCTCTCTCTGTGAACATTTAGGAGCGCTATGAGTGTGTTACCCGGTTGGGAGTCCCTCTTACCCATCTTATAGACTCTTAAGAGTTTGTCTGGCTCGAGTGGTTGAGGCTCCATAATGATGACTTTGATGGATGAAGTGTCAGAACTGATGTCCGTGAAGCATGGGGTGCTGCAGGGCATGGCCGACCGCTACAGCGCTTGCCAGACGTGTCCCCTACATCATCTCTTTTTTTTTGCATTCCTGCGCGAACAACGATAAGTGATAAAGTTAGGCATGTGGGCCCAAGGTGCAGCCATTGGGGCAGAAGATGCAGTTTGGAGTTGAAGCCAGCTGTCCCTTGTAGAGAATTGATTATAGAGTGCTTGCATGGCACTATTCACTTGCATGGCACTGTTCATGGAGGCCGACACTGTTCATGGCCGAGAGCGAACACTGTTCATGGAGGCCGACACTGTTCATGGCTGAGAGCGAACACTGTTCATGGAGGCCAACACTGTTCATTGTGGCCGACCCTGCCCATGGCTGACACTGTTCATTATGGTCGACCCTGCTCATGGCCGACACTGTTCATTGTGGCCAACCCTGCTCATGGCCGACACTGTTCATTGTGGCCGACCCTGCCCATGGCCGACACTATTCATTGTGGCCGACCCTGGCTCCATGTGGAAGAGAAAGAAAAGGTGGCAGACTCAGAGAGGCCGCCCTGGACTTGTTGGGCCCGCAGAGGAAAGGCCGATTCACTAAGGTCGAGCCCAGATGTTGTCATAGTGGCCTATGGGGGGCCCACCGGCCCCATCAGATGCCCCCCACACTCCTTGAGCTTGTGTGCCCTGCGTTAGTTAAGCGAAAGGAGTGTAGAACTCTTTACCTTCACGCCCGCCCTTTCATGTCAGCTTTAACTATGATTCCTTCAAGGTGGGGAAACTCCTCTCCTTTTGTGATGCCTTGTGTAGACATCTTCATGCTCTTTGGAGCCATGCTTTTTGCTTGTTCAAGAACTTTAAGCAAAGTTTGAAGGTAAGTTGGTTACCTTTGGCTGGCAGCCAGTAATCCCCTCCCGATGCGGAGCTCGGAAGTAAATGCCCCTTAGCTGTGAGTCGGGGTTGACCTCTCCCGGCTGTGAGCTAGTTGGGTCTTCTTCTCTTGTCATGAAGTTTGGAGGTGGGTGCCCGTCAACTATGAGCTGAGGAGTTGGCCTCTCCCAGCTGTGAGTTGTCTTGGAGCTTCTTGATGGCTGAAAGTAACCAGCAATATGTTGCAAGTATATAATTTAGATAAAGGTCTTACTCGATTGACCATTGGCCGTTGATACAGAGTTGAAGCCGCCGAGGCTGAAATGAAGCCGTTAAGACTACGATGATGTCGTTTGAGGCAGAGGGAGCCGTTGAGGTCGATTGGCCATTTGACGTTGATTCAGTTTTTGGCTTTTGGTGCCGAGCTGGCCTTGGGCTTGAGTGTCGATGGTTCATCAAGCTCTGAGTGCTGGCCGGAGTCGGGCTTGTTGTTGAGAGCCGATGGTTCATCGCTCTGCCAGTGGTACACTGGGCTTATGGTGCCGACGCTTGGGGCCGACCGAGGCCTTCCCTACTGGACCCGGGCTTATGGTGCCGGCGCTTGGGCCGACCGAGGCCTTCTCTGCTAGACCCGGGCTTATGGTGCCGGCACTTGGGGCCGACCGAGCCTTCCCTGCTAGACCCGGGCTTATGGTGCCAGCGCTTGGGGCCGACCGAGGCCTTTCTTGCTGGACCCGGGCTTATGGTGCCGGTGCTTGGGGCCGACCGAGGCCTTCCCTGCTGGACCTAGGCTTATGGTGCCAGTGCTTGGGGCCGACCGAGGCCTTCCCTGCTGGACCCGGGCTTATGGTGCCGGCGCTTGGGGCCGACCGAGGCCTTCCCTACTGGACCCGGGCTTATGGTGCCGGTGCTTGGGGCTGACCGAGGCCTTCCCTGTTGGACCCGGGCTTATGGTGCCGGCGCTTGGTTGGTCTTGGATGTTGTTGCAAGGTAGATCTTCCATGTATGATATTTTTAAGTATTAATGAAAGAAAACTGTCTTAAGTGCAATGTACTTAGCTCTTGTAGGACCCATGTTTTTCTTTTGCGGAGTTGAGCACTTCTGCCCGCTAGTGGTCTGCCCCCTAGGGAATCATGTTAATTGGATTGGAGGTGTCGTTGCCCTTACTTGGGTCTTCCCTTGCATTGGAGGCCAGGACAAGATGTCTGTGGCCAGGAAGAAGCTAGAAACCGGGACAAAGCTGGAGGCCATTGAGGAAACCTCGACAGTGGGCGGTCGTTGAAGACGAATGGCTGGGAGAGTTCATCGAGGGCGTTGCTGAGAGTTGATATCAGCGGAGTAAAAAGGCCGACGGAATTGCTGAGAGGGCCCTTTGCCTGGCTCTTTCTTTGAAGAGATTGATTGCCCTCGGTGCTGAAGCTTGAGAGCAGCTAGAACGAAATCTGTAAAAGGTCCTGGGCTCAGTTTGGCTTTTGGGTGTAATAGAGAGGAGAGAGAGGAAAGTTGGAGTCCACAGTCAAAGCCTTTTGTCCTCATCTTCCTTCTTGCATTAATTGCAACAATACCTCTCGGCTTACTACCATAAGAGATTAAAATGCCCATAAATGCTTGAGGTGACGGATAATGTCTCAAGTTCATCCCTTTTGGAAATTACTCACCGTCCACCTCTGGCTGATTGTTGAGCCTTTGAGTGAGTTCTTCCTGCCGCCGGTGTTGTTCATCCAGGTGCTTAGATGACGCATGATGGTGATAACTTTTCCCCGAAGAGATTTTCTGTGGATGGATCGTTGACTAACGGGTGTAGCTATCATGAGCGATGCAAGAGGCTTGGGCTGCTGCTGAGTGGCCACCGAGCGTTGCCTCTGCAGTTCATGAACTGCTGCATTCAAGGCTTGAACCTGTTGATTGAAGATGACTATCTGGTTAATTAGAGCAGCTGAGGTTGGTAGTGAAGGAGCAGAGAGGGTGGCCTTTTGCTGCCTAGTGTGATGTGGATGCCCCCCAGCATGATTGGTGAGAACCTTCGGCATGCGCATCACCACCATAGCTATCTTAGAGGGGACAGAGACTTATAGCTCAGGGAGACAGAGCTTTCTTTCCTTCAGTGCATCCCCCTTCCTGGCGCGCCAATATGTTGACGCCAAATCACCGGCCTCGAGCGTCCGGTCGCCTCCTCCAGCGAGCCCGGGGTCCTCCGGCGAGCTCCTTGCGCTGCGGGCCTGCAAACAAGTCCCGGGGCCAGAAATTCCAGCGGGGACCCTCCGACGCTCAAGTCAGTGCTCTGGGCAACAACCGTGAGCTTGAGGAAGCTCGAAAGAGAAAGAGAGAGAGAGGCTCCGAGAAGAGCTCTCTTTGTGAGCGTTTAGGAGCGTTATGAGTGTGTTACCCAGTTGGGAGTCCCTCTTACCCATCTTATAGATGCTTAAGAGTTTGTCTGGCTTGAGTGGTTGAGGCTCCATAATGATAACTTTGATGGATGAAGTATCAGAACTGATGTCCGTGAAGCATGGGGTGCTGCAGGGCATGGCCGACCGCTACGACGCTTGCCAGACATGTCCCCTACGTCATCTTTTTTTTTGCATTCCTGCGCGGACAATGATAAGTAATAAAGTTAGGCATGTGGGCCCCAAGGTGCAGCCATTGGGGCAGAAGATGCAGTTTGGAGTTGAAGCCAGCTGTCCCTTGTAGAGAATTGATTATAGAGTGCTTGCATGGCACTGTTCACTTGCATGGCACTGTTCATAGAGGCCGACACTGTTTATGGCCGAGAGCGAACACTGTTCATGGAGGCCGACACTGTTCATGGCCGAGAGTGAACACTGTTCATGGAGGCCGACACTGTTCATTGTGGCCAACCCTACCCATGGTCGACACTGTTCATTGTGGCCGACCCTGCCCATGGCCGACACTGTTCATTGTGGCCGACCCTGGCTCCATGTGAAAGAGAGAGAAAAGGTGGCAGAGTCAGAGAGGCCGCTCTGGACTTGTTGGGCCCGCGGAGGAAAGGCCGATTCACTAAGGTCGAGCTCAGATGTTGTCATAGTGTCTTATGGGGGGCCCACCGGCCCCATCAGGCTCACCAGTCAAAATTATTGCATCATTGTAAAAGGAAAATGACTGTTGCACCACACGAGGACCATTCCTCGTATGTTAGAGCCCACCTTAAAGTTTAATTCAATGCAATGACGGAGCACGATAGCGATGCATGCATATGGGACAAGACATGGATGAAGAGGGAGGGAGAGCTCGAAATCATGAAATAAACCATTCAAAATAGTTACCACAATTCGTTGGAATTAGTAAAAAGTTCTTGTTACTACAACATTGTTGCAAGATCTTAGATTCCGGTTCTAAACTTGATGCAAGATCTCATGCTTTATTATCGAATTTAATGAAGGATCATGGGTTTTGATGTCAAACCTAATGAATGATTTTAGATTCTAATGCTAAATCTAGTTTAAGGTTTTGAACTTTAATATATGAAATTTAATATAGTAAGAGTCCTAAAGAACCCTTATTACTCACGACAACATAATCAAATAGATAATTGTAGGCCTCAGGCTCTCTTTCATTTCTGGTCTTTGTAAAAGACACTTGAAGCATCTAACATTGTATTAGTCATTTTTTATATAATCACAATCTTACACCATGTCAAGCAAGAAATTGTTTTAGATTAAAATCTTTGTTGATAAATAATTTATATCAAGAAATTAGAAATAAAGCATATTTATAGATAAGATCTGTTAAAGCTAGCATACCTTTCTAATTACCTTTAGATACAATTTATATTAGAAGAGAAAGATGATTATTAAATGAATAGTTAAAATAGGCTTCCAACTTCAAGCAGACATTTAATTCATCCAATATGAGTTTATAGAAGAAATAAAAATATAAAAAACATCGCTTTTAAATTATGGATTGTAAAATGATATTTTTATAATTTTTTAAAAGTTCATTGGTTCTAACATATTTTTAATAAGTAATGATAACTTTTTTATTTGAACTTCATTTTGAATAATTCATGATATATGTAAAAACTATTTCGATATTGAGCATCAGAAAAGTTTTTCTAAAAATTATAGTTTTATTGGTGTGGTTAAAACTCTTTTTTGGATTGATGTATATTAGATTATTTTTTCTAACGCAGTCCTAGATAAACTTTAAAATACAAACCTTGTTTTAGGTTTTAACTGGGATACTTGATTTAAATAGCTACTAGATATAGAGTTCCTTGGATGCATTAAATACCTTCTATATACACACGTGCATTACATTTCATCACAAGCATGTTTTTAAGATTTATAAAATTCTAAATCATTTTCAAAAAAGGGTTACCGAGTGTAATCGTGCATATATGATAGCACCATCTAGCATCTTTTTTTTAATCTTCATATTTAACACGACTCTCGTCCTCGAGAAAAATATATAATATGATGAAGCTTTGCTTGGTAAATTAAATAGTTGGTGGATTGATCGAAGAATTCTAGATAGTAAAGCCTAATTTCTCATATAAATACTACTACATTTACTTTATAATTAGTTTGTACTTATTCAAAATGCAGAAACAATCTTTCTATGTACGGGTATAAAGTTATATGCATCTAACTCTTCCTAAATCCCAAAATAATTGCAATCTTGTGCGCTAGGCTACCAATGTTTTGTACAATAAGTTTTTCTATCAAAAATACTTTTATCAAGTTTTTAATAATATCATCAATAAATAGCGATGAGAATGGGCTAAGTTGAATTGGTTCAACCCAATCAAGATCAACTTTAGGATTTTAAACTTAAAACCAAATCAATCCTATCTTGAAATCAACCTAGAGCTAACATGATCTGCTGATCAGTTTAATTCCAAGTTGGTTTTAGGATAGAACTTCTTTTTACATATTTTGATATAAAATGGATAGATTTTTTCCCTTAATTATTTTTAATAAAATGAGATATATAATATTTATGGACTAATCTAATACTTAATATCTTTTAATAAAGATGATGAACAACTCATGACATATATGCAATGTCATATGCTTGATTCTTAACCAACCCCATTAACACTTAAAAATGAACTGATTCGATCGAATTGATATCAATTCTTCAATATGGATCAATTTTTAATCAATTCTGTTAACACACAAAAATGAATTGATATGATCAAATTGGTATCGATTCTTTTGTATAATTAGTGTTACCCTAACTTGTTGCTTATCTCTATTCGTAAGTGTCTAATTAATAGCTTTTTCTTTTTTTTATTAGTTATTTTAAAATAATTAATAAAAATTTAAAAAAAGGGATGACTCGAAGAATTTTTGAAAAAAAATAGTATTTTTTTTCCCAAGACCTTATCAGTTTGAATTTAGTCGGTCTTCTAATTCATTAATCACATCATAAGTCCTCTGCAAATATTTTTATTAGTTATTTTAAAGCAATGAAAGAGGCAATTATACTAGAAGTATATGAATTTACTTGAAGCTTTTACTTGAGTTTTTATATTTTTTAATTAAATATTTTAATTATATAAGTTTTGTAATTAAGAATATTTTTTAATGATCACTAACAATCATTGATAAACCATATGATAGTTATCAATGATGATTTGATCATATTTTTATAATTAATATATAAATTTATAATTTTTTTAATTAGATATATTGATTCATAAAAATTTTTAATTTCAATTCAGAGTATATGACCATGAGAATTATAAAAATTATTCATCGGCATTCCGTTACTTTTTAAAAATTCTTTTCGCCCCCGAACAAAATAGCAAATGCCCACCAACCGTGGTCTTAAAGCGTGGTAACGCAGGCAGCAGCGAGACCATTGTCGCTTTCCACACGAGTCACGAGCGGACGACGTGAGCGATGACGGAATACAAAGAAGCCTTTGGCCGGCCATAAATACCTCCCGCTTCCGCCATTAATTCTCTCCACCTCCTCCTCTCTCCCTTTCATTTCGTCTATTCCATTCGATTTTTCTTATTTAATCTATCACGTTCTTTCAAGATTTTTGACGAGAATCCATTCTGTTTGCTTGGTGAGTATGATCTTCGCGTGCGGCTCGGGTTCTTCTTCTCGCGATTTTCTGTTTAATCGTAATTGTTTTTAATCCATAATCTTCATGGAATGAACTCGGCCATAAAGAATAATCAAGCGTCTAGTTTTTTGATTCTTGTTTATTCTTGTTTTTCTTATTATTTTTTTCTGATGCAAATAATATCTTCTTGATGCTTCGTTTATTCGATTTTCTTTAAGAAACTTCGCATTTAAAAGGCTTATTGGAACATGGAGCACAACGGTGCAAGATTGTTGGTCCGTTTGATTGACTTTGCTATTTTATCAAGGAGTTGTTCGTCGCAAAAGAAATATTCTATTAAGGAATTTGCTGTAGTGATGGCGTCATGATTTCGTTGCATGCCTCATGCTTGGGTGCTGGATTTAAGGGTTTTGAAGTTGTTTTTAATCCTATCATTGATATCATTTGCGCTACGTCTTACTAAATTTCAGATTCTTAAGAGACCTTTCCATCATTGCTGTTCTATTTATTTCTTATTTTTGGCGGACAATGATTGTACTCTCTTTTAGAGATTTATTTTTTTGGTTAATGACCGTTCTGTTTTCAAATTGTTTTGTTCTTAGATGTTAAGTGTTTCTAAGAATTTCAAATTATGTTTTTGTTGATTTTTTTTCTTTAAAGGATGGAGACATAATTGCTTTGGAGAAAGTAATAAGAGTGCGACAGATGGATCCTCTCGCAGTCACAGGTAAAGCCCTAACCTCTGTTATAACCTTTATGTTTTGTTTCTCGTCTTTGAATTTAAATTGTGACTCCTTTTTATGAGATCATTCTCCTTTTTCTTTTCTTTTTGTGTGTGTGTGTGGATATTTTAGGTACTTGGACGGCTCTCTATAGAAAGTTTATTTGTTCCAATCAATCTGGAGATGCATTTGGGTTTAGCGAATTATTCTACTCTTCGACATGCATCAATCACGTACTGGTCATCTCTGTCAATGTGCTCATATTTGTCGCATTCTTGCTCAATTTTGTTTGCAAAGTTTCAAGGAGAGCTGTTCGACCGCTCTTTAAGCTCTCCTCGCCTCTTCAAGTATCATCTGCCCTGTTCGATGGCAGTCTGGGATTGGTTTATCTCGGCCTCGGGTTGTGGATGCTGGAAGAGAATTTGAGGAAGGGAATGAGCACTTACCCGCTGCATTGGTGGGTCATGGTGTTACTGCAGGGCATTATTATGGTGGTTGTTAGTTTGGTTGTGAGCAGCAGAACCACAGTGCTTGGAGAGGTCTTCCTTAAGATATGGTCAGGAAGTGTGACGGTGTTCGCTGTATTCGTTTGTTTTTCTTCTGTTCTGGATGTGATTGTTACAAGGAAAGTGTCTATCAAGGTCTTTTTAGATGTTCTATCTTTACCAGGGGCTATTCTTTTGCTGATTTGTGCCTCCAGGAGATCAACAGATGCTGAGGACCATGAAACCAGAGGTGGTTCTCTGTCTCAGCCTTTGAATGGTGAGTCCAATGGTAGTGCAATTGAGTCAGTTGAGAAGTTGACTCCTTTCGCAAATGCTGGATTCCTCAGTAGAATGTCATTCTGGTGGCTGAACCCTTTGATGAAGAAGGGTTACGAGAAGCCCTTGGAAGAGGATGATATACCTCAGCTCGGTGATGTAGATCGAGCTGGCAGCTGTTACTCTCTGTTTTTGGAGCAATTGAACGGACAAAAACAGAGCAGACGAACTGTTTCTCAATCCATTTTTTGGGCCATAGTGTCTTGCCATCGAAAGGAAATTTTGGTCTCTGGGTTGTTTGCGTTGCTGAAAGTTCTCACCCTGTCCTCCGGCCCGCTGCTTCTAAAGGCCTTCATCAAAGTATCATCAGGGGAAGAGGCTTTCAAATACGAAGGTTTTGTATTGGCCGTTGGATTATTTTGCGCAAAATGCATAGAATCCTTCTCGCAAAGGCAGTGGTACTTTCGCACCAGAAGGTTAGGACTGCAAGTAAGGTCTTTGTTATCAGCAGCAATTTATCAGAAGCAACTGAAGTTGTCAAATTCGGCAAAACTGATCCACTCTTCTGGAGAGATCATGAACTATGTAACGGTAGATGCCTACAGGATAGGGGAGTTCCCTTATTGGTTTCATCAGACTTGGACAACAAGCCTGCAACTTTGCATTTCTCTAGTAATTCTTTATAACTCTGTTGGTCTTGCAACAATCTCAGCTATGGTTGTGATTGTACTCACTGTGGTCTGCAATGCTCCACTGGCTAAGCTACAGCATAAATTTCAGACAATGCTTATGGAAGCTCAGGATTCAAGGCTGAAGGCCTTGTCAGAAGCTCTGGTGAATATGAAAGTGCTTAAGCTATATTCATGGGAAACACATTTCAAAAGTGCGGTAGAAGTGTTGAGGGAAATGGAATGCAAATGGCTGAAGGCATATCAGCTTCGGAGAGCATACAACAGCCTTCTCTTCTGGTCATCTCCTGTACTCGTTTCGGCCGCTAGTTTTTTAACATGCTATATTCTTGGCATTCCTCTTTACGCAAGCAATGTTTTCACCTTCGTAGCAACATTGCGTCTTGTTCAAGATCCAGTAAGGCTGATACCTGATGTGATTGGAGTTATCATTCAAGCAAAGGTTGCCTTTGCACGAATAGTCAAATTCCTGAACGCATCTGAGCTGCAGGCTAATCAAGTCAGAAGGAAGTACACTGCAGATATTAAGCAGCCAATAATTATCACATCCTGCAGCTTTTCTTGGGATGAGAACACATCAAAGCCCACATTGACGAATATCAACCTAGAGGTTAAAGCTGGGGAAAAGGTGGCAATTTGTGGTGAGGTTGGATCAGGGAAGTCAACCCTTTTGGCAGCAATTCTAGGAGAGGTTCCAAAGACAGAGGGAATGGTAAGTCGAGTATTTTATTTCTCGGTTGCTGCTGGGCTATTTGAAATTTCATGCAATTGGAAGTCTCATGTTGCATTCATGAAGGATGGGAACTAGTGGTTTAATGCTTAAAATGCTGGTAGGAAATAGATCACGATCAGGCCCGCCTCATTCTCAATTAATCTTTTCTTACCATCTGGAAGCACGTCATGCTTTCTTCCCATTTATTGTCCTTGTATCTGCAATATATGTCTCTCTGCTTCTACCATTCGTAAATAGTTTCTTCTTCTTCTTCTTCTTCTTCTTGAGCATTTTCTCCTGAAAATCGCAGATCCATGTTTATGGGAAAACCGCATATGTTTCCCAGATGGCATGGATTCAAACGGGAACTGTACAGGAGAATATTTTATTTGGATCCGTCATGGATAGGCAAAGGTACCTGGAAACACTGGAGAGGTGTTCTTTGGTGAAGGACCTTGAGATGCTGCCCTTCGGGGATCTTACTGAAATAGGAGAAAGAGGGGTAAATCTCAGTGGTGGTCAGAAGCAGCGCATTCAACTGGCCCGTGCGCTCTATCAAGATGCAGATATATATCTCCTGGATGATCCTTTCAGTGCTGTTGATGCCCATACTGCTACCAGCCTCTTCAATGTAATGACTTTATGCTCACACAAAGTGTTTTTCTTACCATTTGGATTTCTTTTTGAGTTTACCATTGCTTTATGCAGGAATATGTCATGGGAGCTCTATCAGAAAAGACAGTTCTTTTAGTGACTCACCAAGTGGATTTCCTTCCGGTGTTTGATTCTGTTCTGGTCAGTACTCGTTTTAGATAGACTGTTCTCCTCTTTAATTCATGATTTCCTACCATGTACATACTCTTGTAAGGTCCATTTATTTCTTGAACAGTTTAAAAAAAGCACGCATATGCCTTGCTCCAAGGAAAAAAGAGGAAAGCATGCATCGATGCACAGTTCTTAAAAATTATAAAACTTTTGAAACAGACCGTAGTATTTCATCACAAACCAGGGACATGCATGCATGATATGGGGTAATGGTCTTACCACTGAAGTATCATTTCACTTTTTGTTATCCTGTTCCAAGATAAATCGTTTAATTATTTTCTCGAAAAAAAATAAATTGCTTAGTAATTGAGGGAAATGTTATGCAAGCTTAATGTTATCACAAGAATGCCATCTGAAATGACGGTTTCTGGCAGTTAATGTCAAATGGGGAAGTTTTGCATGCTGCTCCTTATCATGAACTACTGGCTTCTAGCAAAGAATTTCAAGATCTCGTCAATGCACACAAAGAAACTGTTGGTCCTGAAAGGCTTGATAATGTTGTTTCTCACAGCAGAAGTGAGACATCTACTAAAGAGATCAACAGAATGAATATCTCTAAACAGCAGGAGAGAATAATACTCTCAGGAGCAGATCAATTAATAAAGAAAGAGGAGAGAGAAATGGGTGATACAGGTCTAAAACCTTATATACAGTATCTGAACCAGAACAAGGGTTACTTATATGCCTCGCTTGCAGCTCTTTCTCATTTAATATTTTAGTTGGGCAGATTTCACAGAACTCATGGATGGCAGCCAATGTTGATAATCCTCAAGTTAGCATGTTCCGTTTGATTTTGGTGTACTTGGCGATTGGGTTCAGTTCAATCATCTTCTTGTTATCAAGATCAATATTTGTAGTTGTTCTGGGTCTCCAGTCATCAAGATCATTATTTTCTCAGCTACTTAATTCACTATTTCGTGCACCAGTGTCATTTTTTGATTCCACTCCTCTAGGAAGGATCCTGAGTCGGGTAAGAATTTCTAAATGAAATTTGGCTACGAACTATTTAATGGAAACTTTTCTACCTTAAAAATAACTTGTCAAACCTATTCTCCTTGTGCAGGTTTCTTCGGATTTAAGTATTGTGGATCTTGATGTTCCATTTTTATTTGGCTTTAGTGTCTCTGCTACCTTGAATGCATACAGCAGTATGGGGGTGCTGACTGTTGTTACATGGCAAGTCTCATTTGTTGTCATACCACTGCTCTATTTGACCATTCGATTGCAGGTAATTTTAAAACTGCAATATTTATTTATTTTTTTAAATATGTTTACCTCTTATGTGGGCAATCATGTCGAGCATACATTTTTTAACCTCACAGAGCTACTACATGTCTTCTGCTAAAGAGTTGATGCGGATACATGGCACCACAAAATCTCTTGTAGCAAATCATCTGGCTGAATCTGTAGCAGGAGCAATAACAATCAGGGCTTTTGAGGAGGAAGATCGCTTCTTTAGTAAAAATTTGGAGCTTGTTGACAAAAATGCAAGTCCCTTTTTCCACAATTTTGCAGCAAGCGAATGGTTAATTCAGCGTTTAGAAACTATGAGTGCTACAATTCTTTCTTCATCAGCTCTTGTCATGGTTCTACTTCCTAAAGGAACTTTTAGCTCTGGTGAGTTTCCGTAAATGGGTTACATTGCACTGCCTCTATGCTAACTAGTTCTGCAACATTCATCAAAAGAAACTGGTTCTGCATTAGTCGTCATGTCATCCCTTGACATTTGCAAGCAATACTTTCTTATGATAAATTCTTTCAGTAATGAATAATTTAATACACCATGGGGAAAAATCTGAACAATCGAGATAATTTTACTTGAGACCAAGGCAACTTCTCTTTACCAAGAACTTTCCAAAAGTGAAGAACTTCATCTTCAGCAGGATAATCAATCATATATTTAGCTTCCCCCTTGCATGCTTAATAAGTACAATAGCTTGAATTATACAACCATCCAGTATATATTACAGCATCATCCACTTTTGTATGAGTTTTGTGTATCATCCAAAAAATCAAAACATCCTTGAGAACCCTCAAAGCTAGAAATGTTGCGTATCTGCTAACCCCATTCCTAGAAATGTTGCAGCCAGGCCTTCTTAGCTTCCATTAAAGCATGATCGTAGCACCACAGGCAGGGACCATGGCCTGTATTCTGTGTTTTTGTTGTTCCCCCATTTACAATCTCCTCCAGTCTTCTAATGAATACAAGAATACCCATTATGAAAAAAAATTAATTAATGATTTATTGTGCTAGGGAGGAGTAATCTTGCCTAAACTCTAGGCTTTTGCTACAAAAGAAGAGAGTCTATACCTGCACCTAAAATTTAAGATGAAACAGAAAATATCTCGTCATATTCAAGATATAGTGGAGCAATTTTCCGAGATACTCACAAGCAAAACAGAATCTTAGCAAATACATAATTGTTCGCATTCTAGGAATGACAAAAACATTGTTTTATAACTACATTCCCTTTGGAGTTTGATATTCAATCTCAAATTTGAAAATTAAGCTTCTTCACTGTGGAATTGCTGCCATGTAGTATACACAATAAAATTGTTATTAGAATGGCAATCGTTATTAGATGAAATTGATGCTTTTGATATCTGAAGATAAACTGAATATTGTTCATGATAACAATAAAACGTTTCATCATTGTTATGTCTGTATGTATGTGAGGACATGTATTTTAATTGTAGGTGATTTTAAAGAGAATATATGAACTGCTTCCATACCCACTTTTGATGCAGGTTTTATTGGAATGGCACTGTCTTATGGTCTTTCCTTGAACATGTCCCTTGTTTCCTCGATTCAGTATCAGTGCACTCTTGCAAATCAGATCGTCTCTGTCGAAAGGCTAAATCAGTACATGCATGTGCCCAGTGAGGCCGCAGAAGTTGTCGAGAGCCACCGGCCAGCACCTGATTGGCCTGCTATTGGTAGAGTAGAACTATTAGATTTGAAGGTAGATCTTAGAGAGGATACCCTCTCTAATTCTTTATCTGATAGTTTGGTCAATATAGTTTCTTTTTTAATTCTGAGAAAATTATAATGCTAATAAATTTGCATTAAGCAGGTTAGATACAGGCCAGATACTCCCCTTGTACTTCGAGGAATAAGTTGCACATTTGAAGGTGGGCACAAGATTGGGATTGTTGGTCGGACTGGAAGTGGGAAGACAACTCTAATAGGTGCACTGTTCCGTCTTGTTGAGCCAGCGGGAGGAAAAATTATTGTAGATGGCATAGACATTGTCACAATTGGGCTTCACGGTCTGAGGTCGCGCTTTGGCATCATTCCACAAGACCCAACGCTTTTCTGTGGCTCTGTCAGATACAATTTGGATCCTTTGAGACAGTATACAGATAAACAGATATGGGAGGTAATAGTTCATTTTAGTAGGTGGTGTTACTAATATTAGGATCAGAGGCCAACTAATTTCTAGGGATTATGAGGGACATCATTTTGCTTTGGTGTTTATTGTGTGATTTTTATGAGGTCTCGCCTTGGTCTCCTGGTGCAAGGGGCAACAAAACTTGCTTGCAATTTACTTTTATTTATTTAATTTTTTGGTGGGTAGGGGTTTGTGGTGCTTAGGGAAGAACCATTCAAACTGCAGGACTTCCCAACATGAGTGCAATAATAAATCTGATAAATATGCCAATTCACCGAAGTCCAACAAAACCAGAGGGTTCCATTTTAAAGTGACATTTTAAGTAGATCACACCAGACTGGTCTTATTTTATCTGTTTCCATTAGCTTTGCTGTTTGACCTTCAATATTTTTTTTTTTTTTAATGGGATACAAATGACCTTCAACATCATGATTGAAGGCCTAGTTCTGTGAAGATACTGGTACAATTGGATAGCAGTGGTAACAAAATATTGAAATCATGTTAGATTTTGTAATATGTGACCTTCTATAGGAACTGATGGTGAAGTAAATATCCATATAGCCCATGCCAAATAATCAGATGGCGCTTGTACTCTATGTTCAGAAAAATGGCCTCTTTTTGGTTAATTATTTCAGAAGTATATGTATTTTTGGCATTGTTGCAAGAGTTAATCATTGCTGACTGGGTGTATTTTCTTGGTTGTCTCAAAGATTCTTGACAAATGTCAGCTTCGGGAAGCAGTTCAAGAGAAAGAGGAAGGTTTGGATTCATTAGGTAAAGATTTCTAGCATGCAATATTATTTTATTGTCTTTATATAATATCGACAACTTGCAGTTATGTGTTATTAAAATTATCCTTGTTTCGCTTTGAAAACCTTACAATTAGTTGTTGAGGATGGCTCAAATTGGAGCATGGGGCAACGGCAGTTATTCTGCTTGGGACGTGCACTTTTAAAGAGAAGTCGTATACTAGTGCTTGATGAAGCCACAGCATCAATTGACAATGCCACAGATGCGATCATCCAGAAGACAATCAGAACGGAATTTGTAGATTGCACGGTCATCACAGTTGCTCATCGGATCCCGACCGTGATGGACTGCACAAAAGTGCTTGCTATTAGCGATGGTGAGTTTAACACATCCATCCTATATTGCTTAAATAGCATGTTGACAAATGAAAATAGCGTCCAAGTGCAAGGATTCCAAGTCAATCATAACATATATTGAGACACCCTCTCACCAACCAAATTTTTTGCCTCAGACTGTTCCTATGCATTATTTTGACTAATTAACGGAAAGTCTACAAGGGGTTTTAATCTGAAAAAAATGTTTCTTCTTCCTAAAAGCTTTAGCACTAAATGAAAAGAGGAGCATATATAAGTTCTGCATATATATTTCAGCATTATGTTTAGGTGAACTTGTCAGTGAAGAGTCCAAATTTTGACGAGCCAAAAAGTGAAGAAATATTTAATGATATATTCCAAATGGTGACTTGGGCATTAGCTTAATGGTTACACCGCTGGCTCCTAAGCAAGAACCAAATACCTCCTTTTTCCAAATTTGAAGTACAAGCCAAATTGTGCAGTGTTCTTCAAGAACCAGTTTAAACCCTTAAAATGGAACCTTATCAAGGACATTTATATCCATTTTTCTATGATCCTTTAGGATTTAATGATCTATTGAATTGTTTGCTTCTTTTTTGTTGTCATTTCAAAGTTAACAAGGCAATAAGACGTGAGGCTTTGCCTAATTCAATTTTAGTATCATATTAACCTCTTGCTTTTTTCCCTCAGTAAGGAGTTCAGCATTACCATACTTTGTCCCATAAGAGCCCTCTTTTTTTCTTTTTTGTTTTGAAACAGCACTGAACGGTAGTTGTTGGCCAGGGAAATGGCTCGTTAAACTGTTACTGCTTTACATCTTCTAATGATCTGTTCCTTTATTTTCAGGGAAGTTGGTGGAGTACGACGAACCCATGAAACTGATGAAAACTGAGGGATCTCTATTTGGAAGGCTCGTCAAGGAGTACTGGTCGCATGCTGTAGGTAAGTGCTGATGTCCAGTCCACATATTCACTTTGAGAAATTTTTGTTCGCAAGACTTTCAGTATTAAATATTTCCTCGGTCTTATGCGAAGAGGGAAACAAAGCTGTACAAGGTTCCGCTCCATATTAAAAGTAAGGCTGCCGTCCTGTCTGCTGGTTTGAAGACGAAGGCTCGTTCGGTCGACTGCAAGCGGAAATGAAATTGTGGAAGGAAAATAACTTGCATCGGCTTATTAAAAACTTGATCTTGTATAGTTGTCACATTGCACTGCTGTTCCCATAAGCTGCTGCCAAATTGTACGTTTTGATTGGGGAGAATTGTAAGATGAGAAGCCACAAGTCTGTTCCGAGACATCCGATGGAATACCTCCCTCTGTTGAACATCAGAAGTTTCCTTGCAGACTTGGATCGGTGCTCCAAGCCCTACAATCTCATGGGCTTATATTTTGTGTTCTGTATTAATATTGATGTTCAGAACAGGGTATTTTACTTCAGTTGTCATGAGCTTAGCTTAGCTGTAGGAGCGTCTCTTCAATGTTCACAAGGCATCCATGAGAGGATGATATTCAATTAAATAAAAAAAGTCAAAATTAATATATGAATCGAAAGAATAAATATATAAATTTTAAAAATCAAGGTATCAATATGCAAATTAAGAAGATTTTTGGGATTGATACACCAAAAAAAAAAAAAAAAAAAGCACATGCAAAAGCACTGGGAACCTTAATCCAGAGAGTGCACTAAACAAATATTGATTTTTCTAAAAAAGAATTAATATGCAAATAAAGTAAACTTTTATGGATTAATATGAAAATATTTTTTAATTTTTTTAAATTATTTTAATATAGAAATAGAGAAGTAGAAAATTATATGAAAGGCTAGAAGAATTATATTGCAAGTTAGAAGCTAAAAGTGAAGAAAAAATATAAAATTATTAAATTAAGAGAAAGAAGTATTAACTCTGCCAAGGTTGGTTCTAAGTTTGGGTAAAGAAGGAGGGTTGTATTAAATAGATGACAATCAGCATAAAACTCTATTAAATCCCCTAGTCGATCTCATGTAGTTGGAAAAAGGCTTACATGAGTTGAGTTGAAGAGAAAGAAGTATTAGAGATATAATTTATGTTAAATATATTAAAAAATCAAAAAAAATGGTTAAAGAGGACAATATCTAAAAAAGATTGAGGGATTATTTTATCAAATTATTAAGGATAATAATATGATATTTATAAAATTAAGATGTGTAAGGTAAAGAAGGCAATGAAAAAGATGACAATAGGAAGAGTAGTGGGATTTGACAAAAATTTATTGAGGTTTGAAAAGTTTAAATGATCTAAGAGTAACTTAGATATCATATTAAAGAAAGAAGAATATTATAATATTAATTTATAAGAATAATAGAAATATTTAAAATTGTTCTAACTTTCATGATACTAAACTCAGGAGTCATATTATAAAACTTTAAAAGAGGATAATTAAGCATAACATATAATATAAAAATATTAGAGAATCAATTTAGTTTTATATCAAAAAAATCAACTATAAAAGTTACTTTTTTCTTTAAAAGGTTCATAAAAAATATAAAAAAAGAATAAAAACTTTATATAATTTTTATTAATTTAAAGAAAGCATAAGATAGAGTTTCTAAAAAAGTCTTAAAATACATTGATATGGGATTCAAAAAAGGGCGTGAAAAATTGCAGGAGCTACATTTCCTCATATAAATTTTGTTAACTATGTTAGATTATGTTTGTAAATAGAGGGTGAAACGTTATAAGTTAAAATAAGGCTAATATAAAATAGGAAAAAATATTAATGTATATATAATATATATATAATATAACATAATATATTTTATAATAAATTATATAATATTATATTATCTATGTATAATAAAATAATTTAATATTTTGTTAGTCTTAATGCTTCAGTGTCTTTTCTATCCTTTGAAAAGTTTTGTTTTTGATCATGTTAACTAACCCTTTAAGTTAACAATTTGAAGGGTAAAAGAAGAGAAAATTATACCCTTAAAAAAATCAAACACATTATTATAATGAGTGTTTGATAAGCGAGTATCCCTTAAGTATATTAATGTAATAAAAGACATATATAGTAGGGTAGTTACTAATGTAAAAACTTTTGATAATAACATTAATGAATTTTTAATTATGTACATTTATATTAGGAAGAAAGTAATAAAGAAAAACCATATGAAAGAAAGAGAAAAATTTAATATCTTGACATTTTACAAAAATATAACCCTAAATCGAGCATAATAAGAAAAAAATAATATCTTTGTATCTCTCTCATCTCTCTCTCTCTTTGGTGGATAATGTAGCACCATCCTTTTGTGGCAAGAAAAATGATGTTATAATTTCTAATTTTAATCACTATGAAAAAAATTGATACTCTACTATAAACATGATTATTTGTTATACAATGCATGTGATTTTTAAGAATATTCTTGTTCTCATTTTCTATTTTTATTTTTATAAAATGGTTTGGCAAATGACAATAAAATTCTTTTTATTTTTTTTTTACTATAAATGATACCTTTATAAAGGCTAGGTAAAAAATAAAATTAAAGAAGATATCTATCGTTCATTCCTGTGTTTTTAAACATTTTAGTCTTTATTTTCTATCTTTAAATTATTTTTAGGTTTTTATTATTTTAAAGTTATGTTTCTTAAATATCTATTTTTATTCCAATAAAAATTACTTTTTATTTTATATAAAAAATATATGAAATATGACTATTTTCAAAAATTAAACATCCCATGAAGTTATAGTGTTCCTTATCGCTTTCATTAACTTCCTTCTAACAGCAGCATCATGGAAAGGACAATCATGGTTTGCCACCATGGCAGGACAACTCATATTTAGTGTTTAAGAAAGAAAATTCCCTTTGTGATGCTAAGAGTCTTTAAACTAGATCATGTAAATTTATTAAGAAATTTCGAGGTTGAGAAGGTAAAAGTCAATAGCAACTTAAATGGTTGTTGATGTAGCTGGTAAAAAACATGTAAGTTAACGGTCAAAATTACCCAACAACAGGAGTCGTTTGGATGCCAACAGCCCCAGCTCATAAACGGCTCCTGGGTGGCTCCGGCTCCTAGTTCATAGGCAACCTTGAGGTGGCACCGCTCATAAGAGGCTCCTAGGCAGCCCCGGCTCCTAGGTGACCCCAGTTAATAAGTAGCCTTGAGGCGGCTCCGGCTCTTAGGCAGCCCTAAGGCAGTCCCAGCTCCTAAGCGGCCCTACTCCTAGGCAGCTCTGGCTCCTAGGCGGCCCTGCTCCTATCTTCTCTTATCTCCAAGATTAACTTTAACTTCCCAAGCAAGCCTTCACTTCTGAGAAGCCCGGGCCTACTAGCCACCTTTGATTCATATGTGCCTAATAAGACAAATTCTATCGGTTCTAGCACAAGCTTAAAAAGTCATAATCCATCATGAAGCATTAATGATTCTGATCAGATGAGCCCAGAAAGTCATCATCTGCCATAAAAGTACCAATCACCCAGTTCAGATGGGATAAATCTCATTAATTCTGACATTCCATTCCATTCATAAAGTTATGGTTCATCATTAGATTTCAAAGCTTTCGAAGCAAGTAACACGGAACCCAAGTATCATTAAAATGGGTAAGAAGGACCCCTGACCAAGGTATGAGCATTTAAGCACTCAAAGAGCAATTTTTTATCTCTAACTCTCTCTTGAGCTTCTTCAAGCTCACGGCTATGATTCTGATCACTAACTTGAGCGTTGGAGGGTCCCCGTTGGAATATCTGGTCTCCGAGATTTCCTACAGTTCTCAGCGCCGAAGTGAAGCTTCTTCAACGAACTGACGGCACATCCATTGGCGCTCAATGACGTCAGCTCAAGGTGATCAGACATCATTAGATTGGCACGCCAGGAAGGGGGGCGTAGAAGGATAGCTCTGTAACTCTAAGCTGCAAGCTCACCCTCTCTCGAACAACAATGGTAGTGATACATATTCAGGAGGCTTCTGCCAGTTATACTAGGGGGCATTCCTATCATGCTGAGCAACCGGAGGATAATCCCCCTGCTCTTTCCTCGCCATCAGTTTTGTCTACTCCACATGAACAATTGGCCACCCTTACCCAGTAAGTCCAAGCTCTTGTTGGGGCAGTTCATGAGTTGCAAGGGCAATAACTGGCAGCTGTTCAACAACAACCTGGGCATCCTATATCGCTTGCAACAGCCACTCCAACCGGTCAACAATCTACCTACAGAAGACTCTCTCCAGAAGAGCATCGCCAACGTCGTGCTCTGTCCAAGCACCACTACTAGGAAACCTCCAAGATGTTGCGGTATCCTATCCGCCGCTTGAGCAGCCCCTCCTTCAAACACCGACGGGGGAAGGAGCCATGAAGGACATGTCGCCATCAGCGCCATCGCTCCCCTCCTCATCTTCTGAATCAACGAGCGAGGACCTCAATTGCCAGATGGAGAGGCACTTGGAGGAACAAGATCGGCGGTTGGAAGAGCTCAGCCAGAAGCTTAATAACCAACCAGGGGTGGATTTGATACCCATCCACCCCTCACTCACCGGATTATGGAAGAGTTTGTCCCTCACAGGTTCCCTCTTCCCTAGCTGGATCCTTACGATGGCACTACGGATCCAATTGACCACCTAGAGAGTTATAAAGCTCTCTTGCAAGTCCAGAGGATGACTGATGCCCTCCTATGTATTATTTTCTCCGCTACCCTCCGGAAGGCCGCACGTTCTTGGTATTCTAATCTACTCCCGTGCAGCATCGACTCCTTCCGATAGTTAAAAAAATTTCTTGGCGCATTTTGATGCCTATTGAAAGATCTCCTGAGTAGTGGATAGTTTGTTCTTCGTTAAGCAGACAAAAGAAGAACTTTTAAAGGATTTTGTGTCCCGGTTCATGATGGCAGCCCTTGAGGTCTACCACCTAGATGATGCTGTGGCCACTCTAGCCCTAAAGCGAGGACTCCGTCCTTTCCGCTTCACCTATTCTTTAGACAAAAAATCTCCCAGTTCTTATGCTGAGCTTTTAAGTTGTGCACAGAAATATATTCGTACCGATGAAGCTGATCTCACTCGAAAGGACATTGAAAGATGGTCTGACAAGAAATCGATCTACGCGGAGCCAAGCGGACCTCCTCCCAAGAAGCCTGAGCTTCCACACTAGCCATATAATTGGTGCCAGAATTTTATCTCCAGAGAAGAGAACTTCACACCTCTCCTCACCCCCAAGTCTCATATCCTTATGAAGATCGAAAGCGAACCTTATTTCTGGTGCCCTCTCCCGTTGAGGACAAACGTCACTTGCAATCAGAGTCGTTATTGCCGCTTCCATATAGACTACGGCCATGATACTAAAGACTGTCGTAATCTAAAGCATGCCCTTGAGGAGCTCATCCAGTAGGGCTACTTCGAAAAGTTTATTCAGAAGAGAGGACCTCTAGCCATTCCAGCTCTAATGGGGCCTCCGTCTGCTCAGGCCAACATCGATAATGCTCCGACGGTATGAACGGTAGGTATGCTTTCCTAGGAGGCAGCTATACCTTCTAAAAGATTGAGGGGTGAGGAGGGAATAGGAAATGTAATCCCTTTTTCTAAAGGAGAGTTAGCAGCGGGAGGCAATCTAAATGATGATAGTGTTGTTGTCTCTATGACAATCGCTAAACATCATGTAAAAAGAATTCTAGTGGATAGTGGAAGCTCCGCCGACATCTTTACTTATGATGCCTTTGTTTGGATAAAATTATCTCCAAGCTCTCTCCAACTAGTGACAATGCCTTTCGTCAGTTTCACAAGAGATTCAGTGAAGTTAAGGGTGAAATTACCCTACTGGTCACGGCATGATCACTGCCGTGTCAAAGCACTATCCTGATGAGATTTTTAGTGGCTCGAGTGCCCTTGGCTTACAACATCATACTCGATTGGCTAAGCTTAAACCTCTTGGATATAGTGATATCTACTAGATACATCAGCCGGGCCACCTACTCACAGATCCCAAACCTTTGAGAAATGGCAGCTCGAGTATGAAGGGTGGTCTTGGAACTGAAGCAGATCAATAACTTAGTAAAATTGACTCGCTGGCCAGAAGCAGCACAATATGACTGAACAATGGATGCAATGATATTTGCATTGCAGATCGAGGCTCATCCCATCAGAATACAGTCATTGGCAAAGAGTAGGTGGGACAAGGGAGGAGCTTGAGGGCAGCAACATAGGCCTCCATCTATTCCTCCTGAACTGCTGCAGTAAAGGCTCAAGAAAGAGCGTCAGCACATAAAATAAACAGCACATAAAATAAACAGGGACAACCTTGGTAAAGCCCAACCGAAGAGTGAAAAAAATCAGTGTGACCGCCATTAATAATAAGAGAGAAGGTGAGGCTATGAATACAAGTCATAATCCATTCTATAAAAAGGGCGAAGAACCATAATTCCTAAAGAGTGTGCTAAAGATAACGCCAAGAGATCCTATCATAAGCCCGCTCCATATCAATCTTAACTGCCATAAGGCATTGACGGGAAGGAGAGCGCTAAAGATCATGCATAATTCCTGCGCTAACAGGACATTATCAGTGATAGTGCGGCCCCTGATGAATGCACCCTACTCTTGAGAAATCAATTAGGAAATAAGTGGCTGAAGGCGAGAAACCAATACACAAGCACATACCTTATATAGAGTAGTACAAAGGCTGGTCGGACGATAGTGTTGAGGAGATGTAGCATCAGGACGCTTCGAAATAAAGGTAATATAAGTCCTCTTCCAGTCGCTAGGTATGCTGCTAAAGAGAAAGACCAACTGGATAGCATCAATCACATCCTGACCATTTATCGTCCAGAAATAACGAAAGAAGAAAGGGGGAACCCATCCAGACCTGGGGCTTTATCAGGCCCCAGGTCCCACAAAGAGCATGGATCTCAGCAGAAGAAACAGGTCTGATCAATATCTCATTATCAGCCTGTGAGACTCTGTGGGGAAAAGAAATAGGCTGAACAGAGAGCCCGACTCCAAAGAGATCCATCAATCTAGAATGGAAAAAGGTGAGCAACTTGTCCCTGATCCCCTGATCCTCATCATGACAAATGCCATCATCATCAATAATTCTTCGGATACGATTCAAGGATCGGCGAGCAATAGTAGCTTGATGAAAAATCTAGTGTTACTATTACCCTCCCTAATCCATTGGATCCGAGATCTCTGTCTCCAATATAATTCTAGCTGTCTAGTAAGGGAATGGTGAAGAGCCAGATAGTGGCGAAGGTTAGTAAGATCAGACTCCTGTAGACTACCCTTCTGATCCTTTCAAAGTTGCATATTAGTTATGTGCTCCTCTATCTGCTCCAACCGCCAAAAAATATCCCCAACCTCATGTTTGTTCCACTAAAGCAGGCGGCGTCTGGCCAGCTCCAGTTGTCTAGAGATGCGATAGGTAGGATCCCCTTGCACTGGTAACCTTCAGACCTGTGATATCAGTTTTCAAACAGAAGAGTATTGGGTCCAAAATTGCTCAAATCTGAAGGGGCTCTGATGTCTACTGATAGTATCAGTGGATATAAGAATGGGATAGTGATCTGAGGCAATCCTGGGTATATGTGAAATAGAAAAATCTGAAAAATGATGAATCCATTGGGTCGATGCTAATGCTCGATCGATCCTCTCATAAACTCACGTCAATCCATGACGGTTATTACACCAAATGAATTTAGAACCAGAGAATCCAAGATCAATCAGACTAAGTGTATCGATGAATCTCCTAAACTCCTTGATCTCCAACTTCTCAGTATACTGCCTCCCTCCATTCTTTCATGAGCCTCCAAAATACAGTTAAAGTCCCCTACTATTAAGGAGGGGAGGCCCAGAGTAATAATAGTGGATAAGTGGCCTCAAAGAACCCTTCTTTCCCAAAAATCAATAGTAGCATAAACCCTCGATAGGAGCCAAGGGCTGCCTGACTGATCTGAAATAACCCGAATGTTTGCATCCTTCTTGAGACTCGATTATCGGGTCGTAGTCTTGACCATATGAGGCGGCAGATTTCGAGATCTTGGTATTCCTATGCTGTAGATTCTATGGGACTCTCAGGTGGGATTCTGATTCTGTGGCATCAGGGCACAGTCAGGATTGATCCCTTCCACAAAAATTAGCAGATGGTTGCTATGGTTATTTCATTGAGAGGAGAGAAGAGAAAATCAAACAATCTTCTGTTCCCCCTCTATCACTTCATCAACAGTCTTCACTTCAGATGGGACATCTGCCCCATCTAACTCAACCAAGCTATATGTGACCCTTATCATCTTGAGCTTTGAAGAAGAGGCCTCGGATGTACCCTGATCAAACTCTAGAACAACATCCCTGACTAAAGATAAAACAGAGTCATGGTCAGCTAACTGAACTACAGCCGAAACGTCAGTCAACATTGGGGCTGCTGCAAAAGTAAACCTCTGGTCTGTCCCAACCCCCTCCACTCTATCAGACCAGATAAGTGAAACCCCAAAACTGGGATGGGAATGTCTGATAGACTCAGTAGTCTTAGTGATGATCCTCCGTGATCCTCCAGGAATGGATTTAGATTGACTTGAAGCAACACGGACAGACACCGGCTGGGTAGGGCAGAATCGCTTTGTGGGAGCCGGATTGACATAATGGCCCGACCACTGATCGGAACCGAGAACCGCAAAAGGATTATTATGCCCAACGAAACAACCTGGCATAGGGGAGGCAGCTAGCACATTGGCATGTTCAGCAACACAATCAACTGGCACATCCAACCCCATCCCCTGCACGTCCAAGCCTTTCCCCAGCACATCCACCCCCTCCCACGGCACATCCACCCCCTGTCCTAGCACACTCAAACCCTGAACTAGCATAAGATATCGACGATGAGCAGTTTTGATGGGAGCCTGCCAGCCATCGGAATGGGATTGAAGGCCAATAGTGGAAGAAGCTGAAGCTGGTTTCCTCTTAGGATCAGGGGCAGTGGCACTGGTCCCCTTTTGGCGCAGGGCAGCCATCCAAGCACCGAAGTAAGAAGACGACGAGCCAACATCATTCTCCATCCAAGCGAGGCATGGTTTCAGTTGGTGGAGACAACCACAGTGGGAGCAAATGCCATCAAGATGCTCATATGTAACCTATTGCCAAAACGGAGAGATCTCCCTCTAATCCTTGCATCAGGTCGTAGAGGTCGCCTTAGATCAATCTAGATACAAGCACGAGCGAACCCTCTGCATCGCCTCTCTTTTGTCCAACTATCAGAGCAAACAAACTTTCGGGCTATGCTAAGAATTGCTTGCAGATCTCTTCAACCCAAAACTCTAGTGGAAGATTAGGGAGATGTACCCAGATGAGCACCTCCTCAATGGAATCTTCAGTCGGAGAGAATTCAGCATGCCAATTAGCTAAGGCAATGATCTGGCCATTAAACAATCCAAGGCCTACTGAGAGCATTTTTCTTGGCATCTGTGGTGGCAAAGATGAAGAGATAGTTACAATTGGCCAGGCCGACTACTTCGATACCGCCATTGATGCCCCCACGCCGAAACTCCCGAGTTACAGCATCTGGTGGCACTCATCTTGAAGAGTGGATCATCCTCTTTCTAACCTTGGAGCATAGCACGCATTCGACCAGCCCTAAGTCGTGTGGAGATGCGGAAGCAAGATGATATCTCTGCTGAAATTTCTGCAGCAGAATTTTGGATCTTGATCTTGGTAATCTTCCCAGATTGATTAGCAACTAGGATTTTTCTTGGTTTCTTGTGCTCCAAGATTGTAAGAGATGGTCGTGGCCTCTCTTCTTCCTCACGTGAACCTTCATATCTGATCCAGAGAATCAAGAGACGTTGCCCAAGAAGAAGGTGCTGCTAGGATTTCTTCCTTCTCCTTCTTTGAGAGAAGCGGTTCCAAGAAGATGGCTAGGGCAGAGATGGCAGCAATAAAACCCTAGAAATTTAGGGCATCTATACGTGAGAAAGAGAGAAAGACATGGATAAAAGAGAAAAGGAGAGGGATAGCTTATTTTAGGGAGAAAAGGGTTTCTTTTTCCATTCATCTATAATCATCATCGTTACATGACTATATATAACCCGTCCCCATGACGGCCACCAAAATAAAACCAGCACCACACATGAACCGGTGCCTTATTATATGGATAATAAACCCTAAAAAAAACTCCCTTGGACCAACCCACATCTTGGGCCCAAACCCAGCCCAATGATAGACTAGCCCCCTCAAGACCCAACAACCTGAGCCTTAACCCTGTGGAGCCTACAAACCTCCACCCTATGATTTAAGCTTTGGAGTACCACACCAGGCTCTACAATCTTCACCTTGATGCTTCAAAGCTGCTGAAAAATCTGCACATTCCCTCAGACCCATCAGTGTCACACATGAGAGAAAGCTATCCCGTGGAAGAGTCTTCGTAAGTGCATCTGCCTGGTTCTTCTTTGTATGAACTTTTACCAGCTCCACTTCATCTTCTTCCACCAATTCTCTAATCCTGTGATACCTCACATCTATATGCTTTGTGCATGCATGATAGATTGGGTTCTGAGCCAACTGCAGGGCACTCTGACTATCACTGTGTAACAATACTGTACCCTGCTTCACCCCCATTTCCATGATGAGTCTCTTCAACCAAAGAGCCTCCTTGGCAGCCTCTGTAATCCCTATATACTCGCTTCTGTTGTAGACAAAGCTGTAATAGGTTGAAGGGTTGATCTCCAAGAAATTAATCCACCATACATGCTGAACACATACCCTGTGGTAGACCTTCTTGTATCCAGATCACCTGCAAAATTTGCATCCACAAATCCTTCCAATGGACCTAATGACTTACTTGGGATATTAGATTTCTTCTTAGATCCATCTTGCTGCCCAAAAATTAAACCAAGTCCACGAGTTCCCTGAAGGTACCTCAAAATCCACTTGAGTGCCTTCCAGTGCTCCTTCCCTGGGTTCGCCATGAATCTGCTCACCTGGCTCACTGCATATGCTATGTCAGGCATGCAACACATCATAGCATACATAATGCTGCCCACGGCATTGGCATATGGAACTCTCTCCATGTACTCTTTCTCTTCATCTGTCTGGGGGTTCTGTAACTTAGAAAGAGACATGTGACTAGCCAAAGGTGTTCCAACTGGTTTGGCCTTATCCATCCCAAACCTCTCCAACACCTTGTGAATATATCCACCCAATGACAAGTGTAGAATTCCCTTGGTCCTATCTCTGTAAATTTCCATCCCAAGTATCTTCCTAGCTGACCCCAAATCCTTCATTTCAAATTCTGTTGATAATGCATATTTCAGTCCATTCACTGCTTCAACACTCCTGCTGGCAATGAGCATATCATCCACATACAGAAGGAGATACAGTGCATCATCCTCATCCACATCTTTCACATAGACACAAGTATCATGTTCACATCTAGAAAATCAAGGCCCAAAATAAAAGTGTCAAACCTTTTGTACCACTGACGGGGTGACTGCTTCAAACCATAGAGCGATTTCTTTAGTAGACACACTTTTTCTTCCAATCCAGATTCCTTGAAACCCTCTGGTTGCTTCATGTATATCCTCTCCTCTAGACTCCCATAAGAAAGCTGTCTTCATGTCCATCTGCTGCAACTCCATACCATGTTGTGCTACGAGAATAACAACACACGAATTGAAGCATGACGTACCACTGGAGAGAATACCTCTGTGTAGTCCACTTCCTCTCTCTGTGAGAACCCCTTAGCAACAAGTCTTGCTTTGTATCTGACTCCACCTTGCTCTGAAGGTGCCTCCTTCTTTGTGAACACCCATTTTGAACCAATGGCCCGAGCATCTCTAGGTAGATCCACTAGCTGCCATGTCTTGTTCTTTTCCAGGGACTCCATCTCCTCCATCATGGCCTGCATCCATGAGTCTCTTTCTGAACTTTCCATGGCTTCTTGCAAGGTCTCTGGATCTTCATTTCAGTGATTAGAGCATAGGAAATCATGTCATCAATGCGATACCGAGCAGGTTTGATGATGGTACGCTTTGCCTTGTGTAGTGCTACACCCCTTTGATCATCTCTCAAAGCTGAAGTGTGTGACTCCACCTGCACCTCCTTTTGGATTGATGGCTCTTCTGACTGATCCTTTACATGTATTGGAACATTCATACCAAACTCCACCTCAAAAGAAGCACGTTTTGAAGTAGAAGTAGAAGGTACATCACCTGTCAGCCAATGCTGTCCACTGCTGTCCTGTTCAACCTTTTCAGCTCCATCTGCAATCTCTGACCTCTTCAAGATGCTCTTCTCATCAAAAATAATGTCTCTACTGATGATACACTTCTGTGAATCTGAACTCCTATAGCAAATAGCCTTTAACTCCCTGTGGATACCCGATGAAGATCAGCCTTTGTGATTTTGGGTCCAGCTTGCTCCTTTCAGTTGCCTCCACATGTGCATAGGCTGGGCAACCAAAAATCCTCAAGTGTCCAAGCTCCACCTTCTTCCACTCCAGATCTCCTACGGAATGCCTCCATCAAGTTTTCTATTAGGGGACCTGTTAACAAGAAAACCAGAGAACATAATTGCATCACCCCAAAAGACCTTGGGCAGTGATGCCTGCAGCCTCAAACACCTAGCCTTCTCTGTCAATGTACGATTCATCCTCTCTGCCACACCATTCTGCTGGGGAGTCATCCTCACTGTGTAATGGCGTTGGATCCCATTTTCCTTACAGTAGCTTCTGAATTCATTGCTTGTATACTCCCTCCATTGTCAGATCTCAAACACTTCATTGGTTTTCCTGTCTCCTTTTCAACACCAACTCTCCAAGCTTTAAACCGGGCAAATTCCTCTGATTTTTCTCTTATCAGATATACCCATACCTTCCTGGAGTAGTCATCAATGAAGGTCAAAAAATACTTAGCCCCACCTCTGGCTGACACAGGGGCCGGTCCCCATACATTTGAGTGAACTAGTTCCAGAATACCTTCACTCTGCTTGGAACTGCTGGCAAATCTCACCCTATGTTGTTTGCCATAAATACAGGGCTCACAGATGTCATTGTCCTCCTTCTTAAGTACTGGAATCAGACCTCTTTTACTGAGTTCTATAAGCCCTTTATCACTCATGTGTCCCATTCGATAGTGCCATAGTTTATAGACCAACTGTTCCTCCTGTGTCGCTGCTAGCACCTCTGCACCATCTATGGTCACTGAGCCTTCCATCTGATAGAGATTATTTTTAACCTTCTCCCTTTCATCACTACTAATGCACCCTTGGTTATCCTCAAACCTCCACTCCCTGGCTGGCTTCCAAAAGCATACCCATGCTTCTCCAGGTAGCCCAAAGAAATTAGATTCTTCTTCAACTCCGGGACATGTTTGACATTGGTTAAAGTCCTTATAACCCCATCATACATCCTCACCCTTATGCTTCCAACTCCAGCAACCTTACAAGGATGATTATCACCAAGGCATACACTTCCTCCATCAGATTCTTCATAAGTTGCAAACCACTCCCTATGCGAAGTATAATGGTAAGAACATGCTGAGTCAAGTGTCCAACAACTATCACACTTCTTGGTCCCATCTGAAACTACCAGTACATCATCTTCACTGTCTTCAGATGAATTTGCACCACCATTGCTGGTTGAACCTCCCTTGGAAATGCCCTTCCCCTTCTCATTCTTCAGAAGTGGGCAATTTCTCTTTAGGTGACCAATTTGATGACACTTGTAACACTTTCATGCTTTCTTCTTGCCCCGAGACTTAGATCTGCCTTTGGACTTGCCTCTAACCTTTTCCCAGGGTCTTCCTTGCCTCTCATTCACAGCAAGTACCTCTGTGTTAGAGTTTCCCATGCGAATCTTTTCTCTTTGCTGGTTTGATCTCAGCACCCCCATAACCTCTTCATAATTCAGGGTCTCCTTCCCATACACCAAGGTTGTAATCAGACCATCATAGGAACTGGGTAGCGAATACAATAAATAAGGGTCTTGTCTTCTTCATCAATTTTCACATCAAGGCTCATCACCTCTGAGCACACTTGATTAAATTTCTGAATATGGGCCACAAGATCTCCTTCCTCAGGCATTCTCAAGCTGTACAACTATTTCTTCAACCACAACTTGTTTGTCATGCTCTTTCCCATGTAAGTGTTCTCTAAAGTTTCCCAGAGCCCCCTTGCCGTGGTCTGCGTGCAAATCTCCGACAAGACTTGATCAGCTAAGCACATCCTGATTTTGCTAAATGCAATCTCCTCTAACTCCTCCCAATCCTCACGACTTACATTATCCGGTCTTTGTTTCACCAAGACCTTATAAATCCTTTGCTGTACCAATAAATCCTTCACCCTTTGCTGCCATAGGGTGAAGTTTCCCTTGCCATCATACTTTTCAAAATCAAATTTAAAGCTACTAGATGCCATATCAACCAAGAAACAATGCACACAGCAAAAATAGAAAATTAAACTTGCTGCAGAAATTTCTGGTTTGATATCTTACCAAGAAACGCCCAAGATCCAATCTTTTCTCCACCAAATCACTGAGGCTATGATACCAAATGAAGAGTGGATCGTCCTCTTTCTAACCTTGGAGCATAGCACGCATTCGACCAGCCCCAAGTCGTGTGAAGATGCGGAAGCGAGATGATATCCCTGCTGAAATTTCTGCAGCAGAATTTTGGATCTTGATCTTGGTAATCTTCCCAGATTGATTAGCAACTAGGATTTTCCTTGGTTTCTTGCGCCCCAAGATTGTAAGAGAGGGTCATGGCCTCTCTTCTTCCTCACGTGAACCTTCAGATCTGATCCAGAGAATCAAGAGACGTTACCCAAGAAGAAGGTGCTGCTAGAGTTTCTTCCTTCTCCTTCTTTGAGAGAGGCGGTTCCAAGAAGATGGCTAGGGCAGAGATGGCAGCAATAAAACCCTAGAAATCTAAGGCATCTATACGTGAGAAAGAGAGAAAGACATGGATAAAAGAGAAAAGGAGAGGGATAGCTTATTTTAGGAAGAAAAGGGTTTCTTTTCCATTCATCTATAATCATCATCGTTACATGACTATATATAACCCGTCCCCACGACGGCCACCAAAATAAAACCAGCACACACATGAACCGGTGCCTTATTATATGGATAATAAACCCTAAAAAAAACTCCCTTGGACCAACCCATACCTTGGGCCCAAACCCAGCCCAATGATAGATTAGCCCCCTCAAGACCCAACAACCTGGGCCTTAACCCTGTGGAGCCTACAAACCTCCACCCTAGGATTTAAGCTTTGGAGTACCACACCAGGATCTACACATCTGCCAAGACAGTGAGCAAGCACAGCCTTCTCTGCCAGTTTAGATGATTCTTCAACCAATGCCTCCGTAGGCACATCAATGATATCTGGAAACCTTCTCTCAATAACTGCAATCTCCGCCGGCGTGGGTTCGGGAGAAACCCATTCGAAGCAAGGATTAACCACCTTCCTCCAATCCATTGAAAGAGTGGTCATTGCCGGATTAGCTAATGCAGAGGGAGCTTGAGGTGTCGGGGAGGCCATCCCGAACAACCGTAAGCAACTGCAACCAGGGAGGAAGACGAACGACAAACAGGGAACCCTCTCACAACCATGTGCCAAACCGAGTATGTAATCCCCACACTCAAATTGCCGGATGAAGCAGTCGAAACACCAGACTCTGGTTGTAGCAACAGGAGGTGGGGGATGAAAACCGCCACCGTTCGGTGAAGGTTGATCGGAGGAAGCAACGAGCCTCACCGAAGATCGGGGATGTAGTCGTGACCCGAATCTTAAAGCACCACAAGCACAATCGCCAGATAAATTATGATTTTAACTACAAATTATGATTAATCCATTCCTATAATTTTTTTAAAAATTCTTTTTTAATGTACTTGCATATTTTGTAGCTTTTACCCACTCAAAATTTAATTTACTGTATATGAAAGTATAAAATATCATTACCCATAGGTGAGGTTTCATTTAATGGAGAGTTTGATTGGCTATGGGTTTAAATGGGTCCATCCATTCATTTTATTTTTAATATCACAAACAAGAGAAAAACCAAAAAACCAAGTAAATCCTATTGAGAAAAATAGAGACTTCAACTTAGAGTTAGGTAGTGTTTGATAGAAAAAATATTATGCATGGATAAGTGTATGAGATAGAGTTTATCCCCTGGTTATCCCTAGGGATATCCCTTGACTATCCCATTGATCATATCAAATGCAAAAAGGTAAATCCATGGGATAACTTTTTTTTACTTTTATTTAAAGGGATAACCAGCTATTCCTGCATTCTCTAAGGAATAAATTGAGGGGATATCCCATGGTTAACCATGGTTAACCATGGATTATCCCTTGGTTAACTTTATTCCCAGCTATCCCTTATAGTTATGGCTTTGGGAATAAGAGGGGATATCCCCTGAATATCCCCTCTTTTCCTCTATTTCAAACACTACCTTAGAGAATAGACCAAGTTGTACCTCTATCCTTCCAAAATTAAGTGTGAAAAACCTTGATTATGAAGAGAAAAAACTACAGAATCCTAGACGGTAAAACGAGAATGGTTTTTGGTGGCCATTGAAATAACTCCACTTGGTGAAGATGAAGAAGCTTCGGATAGCAGCAGAAAGGGGGTTTGGAAGAAGGCAAGGCATGAAGAAGTAGATTACCGGGAGAAGGCCGGATCAATGGGATATGCACACGGGCACACACGAAGAAAAAATATGTGATCATTTAGATTTCTCTATTTTTTAAAATTAATTGTAAAATTCTTATATATAAAAAAATATTGAAAAGTAAAAATAGCCAGCATTTATGAACAACACTTTATTTCAAGTCAACTAATCATATCTTATAAAAAAGGTAATAACCTATATTTTACAATAAATTATTATTCCCTACATTTTTTGAAAATGTAGGCAGACACCATAATTTTTGTCTTTCCAAATACATTCGATGGAATGTTAAAACTTGCCTTCCAATCTGGGATTGATGCTCTATAAACTCGCTAGTTTATATTTTTGTATCCTGCATTAATATCGATGTTCAAAATGGATGAGGTTAGTACAGGTGTAGGTGGGTCTCCTAAATATCCCTGAGGCATCAATGACAGGACAATTTCCATTTAAATGTTGCATTAATTCAATAATTAAATAAAAAATAAAATTAATATACTAATTGAAAGAATTAACTTGTAAATTTTAAAAATCAAGGCATCAATATGCCAATTAAGAAGATTTTCAAGATTGATATACTTAAAAACACATGCTAAGTTGACACAACCTAGGTCCTCACTCCGTATTATTTGGACTCCTTAATTTGTATAAGTACCCAGGATTTTTTAGTACATAAGCAATGGAGGACTACACACTTGCTAGTATGGGCTCTCGCATACCTATCATGCACCAACTCACCATATAAGCTGAACACATGATACGACCACAAAATTCATAAGTGTAACTTAGGAACTATCTAAGGTTTGAATTTTTTTTCCTATTACTTACCAACACATCAAAATTTAATTAACATTATTTTACTTACAAGGATTACCAATTAAACAAAATGTCAAAAATTCAATCATAATTTAAGTGTCGACTATCATATTTTTTAATTAAAATTTTAATTATTTATTATAAGCAACAGTAATATCAAATGATTTAAATTATCTTTTTAACTACTTATACCCTTTTATCTAATAGGAGCTTAAAATCTTTCTTCATCTCTTACTTCCCACATAGACACAATTCATCCTTAATTGAGGTTCTAAAAATAAACTAAAATAAATAAAAAGGATATCATGAGCCTAAGCCAAGTAAGAATCCCCCACACCTCATCATGCGGTATGATATATCATTATAAATATATAACATGTAGCAGCATGAATATTACTAATAATAACGTAATATGATCATATCTTAATGCGATAAGTGAACCATAGTAGGGTGGCAATTAAATTACATTCAATAACAACGGTATCAATAAATCACTTAACATTACCTGTGTTATATATTATCAATAATAAACCATATCATCGTAATCAACATAAAAATTGTTATATGCTAATAATCAATTTCATTAGATTATTGAATTGCAGTTTACTTAGTTCTATAACTTTATATTTGGATAGGCATCATACTAGTCAAGGCGATGTTTCAGCTCGTGGCAAGTAACCAAGTCTAGCCGTGCTCCAACCCATCATTGGTAAACAAATTAAGTCACATTCCAACATGCGGTCACAACCAAATCTAGCTACACCTTAGCCCACAGTGGCAACCATATTTAACCGTACTTCAGTCTACAGTAGCTAACAAATCGAGCCACACTCTAGCCTATGGTAGCAACCAAATCTAACCATTCTCCAACCCGTGCTAGCAACTATATCACTATACTAGTCCCATGTCTATCACTCTCTGATTACATATTTTGTGAATTGAAATTTTATTCTTGATTATATGAGCAAGCAGTCTAGTATTCAACTTTAAAACAACCTATAGCATAAGTTATATGAGACCCAAGGCATGCATACATACTTTATAAACATGTATAATTTAAACATTTTCGATCATGATGATTTTGCATGCATGATCAATGTTACAATAAAAGGCATGTAGGAAGAGCTCCGATACTACTTATTATGATAAGAGGTGTACATGGAGAGCTCTAATACCATTTGTTATAACTAAAGGCATACAAAAGATGAGAGATAAATAAAAAAGATAAAAGAGTAAAATAAATCAAAAGAACACACACAAAATTTAATATGGTTCGGTCACTGACCTACATCCATGGGTGAAGGAGAGAGAAGAAATTTCACTATCAATATTTGAAGATCTTAAGGATTGTCACCCCATTTATCAACTCCAAAATTATAAGGATCATTTGCTCATTAACGACTCTCATAAATTCCAAAATCTGCTTACACCCAATAGAATTCTCTCTTAGATTCTCGCAATAACGCTTTGCATTACTAACCCGCCTTGTGGCTTTAGGCCTAAGCCCAAACTAGAGCTACCTTTAGGCTATATTTGATACGGGAGATAAAGGGATATCCGGATATCCCTCCTTATTCCCAAAAGCTATAACTAGGGGGGATAGTTCTAAAAAAATTTAACCAGAAGGGATAATCCATGTTTAACATGGGTTATTCCTTAGGGATCCTACAAATAACTAGAGTTATTCCTTGATGGCAAAAGCTGTTATTTTAAAAAGATGGTTATCTGGATAAATGCTATCGTGTACACTTATCCAGAAATAGCTTTTTATGAATCAAACACTGCCTTAAAGCAAGGACTACTTATACTCATATAGAAAAGAAATATATAGTATATTGTCTAGACTAGTGTTGGAGTTTAGTGCTTGATGAAGAACGATAAAATTACTTGTCAAAGAATTATTTTAAATTTTTATTCTTTGTTGTCAATAGTCAGATTAACGCAATGATAACATATCTATTTTTGAACCTTTTGAACTAAATTTAAAATATTATAATTTTTTTAAAAAATTATTTTAATTTTCTTTTCTTTTCTCTACTGGAACGTCCCCCTCCATCTGTACCCATGAGAAATCACATCCTGACCCAGTGTCAGACGCCTTCTCCCCGTATGCTCATGTCTAGGGGTGCAACTTGGGCCAGGTTCAACCCGAACCCGGCCCGTCGAACCCGATTTACAGTAGTGTTTAAACTTATATTTGCCCAACCCGAACCCAAAAGACCCGGGTTTAACCCGATCCAATTTGCAATTGACCCGGGTTAGGGTTGACCGCAACCCAAACTCGAGATAACCCGAACCCAAGGGTTACCCGAACGAGGGTAGCTTATCGGCACCAGATTTTTGGGGGCGTTGAAGACGCCAATCGGGTCGAACGAGATTGCCAACTTGAGGGTGAGGAGGGCAAGGCCATCGGTCGTAGGCGAGGAAAAGGACAAACATAAAGGTGGATCATCCGCACATTTCGTTTCTCTTCCCACCTCATTCTCTTCTTTATTTACGACACCTTCTCTTCTTTGTTTCAGGTAAGACTTTTTTTTAGTACAATATTAAAGCCCCAGGTCCAGCTTATGCATTCGGCAAGGGATTTTATTTTTCCATTTTTGGGATCCATAATTTGGTGTTTATTTACTTTGGAAAAAGCATTTTATTTTTTTTTTCTCATCAACCCGAATTCTAATCCGAAACTTAATCCGAACCCGATTTTTAAAAATAGGGTTAGGGTTGAGGTTTTATAAATAGGGTTAGGGTTAGGGTTAAGATTGATATTTTACAAATAGGATTAGGGTTGAAAAAAACTCGAGTTTTATGAGCTCAAGTTGCACTTCTACTCATGTCCTCGCTGGGAGTCACCTGAGAGGGCACTTCACACGTCACTTGAAGCATTGGGTTCTGCCTTCACAAGTCTTCACACGACCCAACAAAGCACCCACGTAAGTTACTCCACGTGCTGGTGCTGGGTCTTGTCCAGAAGCTGTGAATCACCTTCACGCTCACGCTGGAAGCCGTGAGCGTTCTCCTGAGCATCCTCACGCACTGGCCATGCGTTCTCACGCGGCTCTTCCTGACCTAACGTAGCCGCGCGTTCGGGAGCTTCTATTTACACCGCAAAAATTTAAAATAAATAAAATTTTAAATTATTTTTACTCTTTTCTCTCTACAATCCTTCCCCACCGTCCCGTCTCCTTTTCCTCCTCCTTCTCCGATGACCCCCCTCTCTCCTCTTCCCTTTCCAGCACCGCTCCATCCATTCACACCATTGAGGAATGGAAAAGAGCGAAGGCCGAGGGAGGAAAAGGTAGGGAGCGATGCCGAAAAGGAAAGGAAAGAGAAGGAATGAAGGGAAGGAGTGGAAGGACATCGGTGGCTAGGGAGTGAGGAGGAGATCGGGGTAAGAGGAAACGGGGCCAGGTGTGTATAGAGAAAGTATAAGGATAGTTTAAAATTTTAATTTTTTTTTAAAATAAGGAGATATACTGAGCAATTTTGCAGTGTAAATAGAAACTCCCCGCTTGATCCTACAAAGAACCGGATCGTAAAGCTCCGTGACGCGAGAGCAAAGAGGAGGATGGAGAGATGGTAATGAGAAGAAACTTTTTTTTGAAGAAAATTTTTTTTATTTCATTCAAATTTTAGAGATTAGAGTTTAAATACATGATGATTCAAACTAAATAAAAATTTTTATAAACTAACTCAATAAGATTAAACTAATTTCTAAGCTCGTGTACATCCATAAGTAACTTGATTTAATCTCAACCCTTAAACCATACCTAATTCAATATAAGTTAGTCCAACCTAGACCTTGATAGTACCACATCAGGCCCAATAACCAGAGCTAAAGTTTTCCTCGTATATTCAAACATATTTTGATTGGGCTTGTGAATACTAAGACAAATATTAACGGATTTTCATCTTGACTCGTATTCTCCATCAACAATGAAAAGATATTTGAAATCTCTCTGTACAAATCTCTTTCCATATTTTCCACATATCTCGCAGGGTATAATTCAAATGTTACATGCACCAATTATAGAATTTCGTTAAAATTAATATGAAAGGAAGTACTTATTTACCGCGCTAGTCATGCACACAACCAGCTAAAAGTGATTGCCAGTGGTGAATCTATATTTGTTAAAATAAAATTATGCAATCAATATTTTTTAAATTAAAAAAAAGCACTATAGCATTTCTCTTTCATTACATGTTATACATCCACAATGATAGCTCGTATTGCCGGGGAATGTGTAGAGTAAAGGATTCTTACACTTATTTTATATTTTATTATTTTTAAGATCCACAAGATGCTTAGGCTCAATTCTTATAGTCAAGCTAGAGCGAGGAACGTAAAGCTCAGAGACATTTAGATCATCTAATACTTATCTTATATCTATTATAATAATATATTTAAACTTTAATGGTTGTGATAATGTTTGATAATTTTTAAATTATATTTGATGATTATATAATAATAATAATAATAATAATAATAATAATAAAATTTTACATAGTTCTTAAGGCTACGTGTAAGATCTTTATGGTCGTATCAAATGTTCAAACCAAAATGCAGGACTGTTAAATGAAAGGGGCTTGATTCTGGCGATTTTCGTGCGATTCTCGTGCGATTTCTCTAGCGATTTCCGTGGCTGTTTTCGTGTATGTGTGACACTTACTTGCCGATAGCTGTGGAGTTCTGTGCCAATAGTTGTGGTGTTTTCGTCTAGCTGTGGTGTAGCTACAGTGGGATTGCTACAGTGATTTTGACGCGCCCGTTTCTTAAAGCAGTCTTTCCTCTGGTTCGTCCGTCAGACCTTGCTTTAAGATTCGGGATCCGGCCGTTTCTTCTGCCTGATCTCCGGCGATCTCCGCCAGCTGGGTTTCTCTCTTCGTCTGTGATCTCGTCGTGCGGCCCTTGGATATCCTATGGCTTCCGATGGAGGTGCGGGTGGTCCGGCTTCGAGAAGAAGGGGATCTGAGCAGGGGTTTAAATGGGTCTCATCGTCTCCCTCTACGGCGGAGGTGGCGACACTTGAAGCTTGCTTTCCGGTCATCGTCCAGGTCCTGGAGCCGCTGTTGGAAGAAGCAATGTCCGAATGGAAGCACAGGGCAGTTCTCGCTCGCTCTTTCATAAGGTGGGTACCGGCCGAAGCTTATATCAGGGAATTCCGCAGAGCTGGAATCCCGTGTGCTATCGTCCCATTTTTCCTTTCATTCCATTGCTATATCTTCCGATTTGAAGACTCGGGGGCATGTGAGATGGTTCTCAACCGCCCGTGGGTGGTTAATGGCCAGATAATTGGGATGGAAGCTTGGAAAATCGGAGTTCTTCCCGGCTGCTGATTCCATCTCCTCTGCTTTGGTTTGGATGAGACTGCCTAATCTCCCGATGGAGTTCTGGCAGGAGGATATCCTTAGGATTATAACGGAGCCTGCGGGGAGCTTCTGCGGAGCTGATTCTGCTACCCAGTTGAAGAATAGAGGAGGCTTTGCCAGGGTGGCCATCCGCGTTGAGCTTCTTTGCCCACTGCGTCCAGGGACCCGAATCCAGGGGACTCAGGGGCTGTTTTGGCAGCAATTCATCTATGAATCGGTGGAAGGAATTTGCCCTAAGTGTGGTTCTCTGCATTTGGTAGGATCCTGCTCGCTGGCGTCCTCGTCTGATGCGGAGGTTGATGACAGTGGCCCTGTTTTTGGGCCGTGGATGGCGGCTGTTCATCAGTGACGGTCTGTGATGAAGGCCTCCCCGGCAGCAGCATCTTCTGAGCCGAAGTCCTCCCGGCCTGCTTCTTCTCCAAGCCCTACCCCAAACCTGGTTCTTCGTTGCTGGAGGCGTCTAAGGGATGGCAGGTTCCGGAGAAGTCAGCTCGGAGGCGCCTTCCTGCGTCTCTGCTGGGTGCCTTGGTCAATCAGAACCAGCGGGGGGAGACGAACAGTGAAGGCTTAGTGGCCGTGCCGATTTCTTTGGTGCGTGCCGGTTTGGCCATTTGGCATGATTCTGCTGTTACGATTGAAGCTTTTTATTATTGTAACCAGCAGATTGGCCTAGTTGTCATTGAAGGGACCTCTAATCCCTGGCTCCTATCGGCGGTCTATGCCAGTACAGACTACCGAGAGAGACGGGTCCTATGGTCCGAGCTGCTTTCCCTCCTTGATCAAGGTCTTCCATCTATCATTGCAGGTGACTTTAACTGTATCACTGAGGCTAGTGAAAACGGGGAGGCAGAAGAGTTACTAGCTCAGCTGATATTAATGAATTTAGGTCCTTTATTGGGTCTTCTGGGCTGATGGATTTGGGGTACTCGGGGCCCCAATTTACTTGGTGTAATAATCGATAGAGGACTGCTCGTGTGTGGGAGAGATTGGAAAAAGCTCTTGCCTCGGCTCAGTGGACTCAGATGTACCCAGCAGTTTCTGTTACTCATCTCCCTAGGATCGCCTCTGATCACTGCCCCATTTTGATATCTACTGAGGCTGAGCACCATCAGAGAAAGCAATTCAGATTCGAGTGGTTTTGGACATTCCATTCGGCAGCTCGGACAATCATTTCTCAGATTTGGCACCTACCTGTCAGAGGTAATGCTGTATATAGGCTATCTCATCGTCTTCTGTTGACCAGTCGTAGACTGTCTAGATGGAATAGACAGGAGGTTGGGGATCTGGTTAGGCAAGTGGAGCAGGTCGAAGCCACTATCAGTGCTCTTCAGGCTAAGGAGGACCATGACGGACTTCTTTTGGACTCTGATCTCTCCCTTCTGCGAGAGAATCTTGCTTATCACCATTCCCTTCTTCGGCAGTAGGAGGTGTATTGGAGGCAGAGATCCAGGATTCAGTGGATCTGCGAAGGGGACCGCAATACCAGATTTTTTTACCAGGTCACCCTTCGTCGGAGGGCTGCTAACAAGATTCGGAGGTTGGTCGATGAAGAGGGGCATCTCCTGGATGATATATAATCTATTCAGTCCCAGCTTCTCCATTTCTTTCATACTAGGTGGACTGAGACCACTGCTGTGGATGCTCCGGTTTTTCAGGTTGATAATTCCAGGAAGGTTTCCTCTGCGGAGAATGCTATGCTTGTCAGGCCGATTACTATGGAGGAGATTCGTCGGGCACTCTGGGATCTCGGTCAGGATAAGGCTCAGGGGCCTGATGGTTTTCCTCCATTCTTTTTCCGTCACTATTGAGAGATAGTGGGGCAGGAGGTGGTTATGGCGGTCCAGCTTGTTTTCCAATCTAAACTCATTCCTAAAGATTGGAACCGGACTCTTATCACTTTAGTGCTCAAGTGCACTAATGCTTCTCTTCCTCATCACTTCAGGCCAATCAGTTTATGCACTACTTATATAAGGTATGTGCCCGCCTTTTAGCTACCCATCTCTGCGAGGTGATTCCCCGTATCATTTCTGCTGAACAGGTGGCTTTCATTAGAGGGCGTTCTATCTCGGATAATATCCTTATCACTCAGGAGTTTATGTATGATCTTCAGAGAGCCCCAGCTAGACGGTGTCTTATGGCTGTCAAGCTTGACATGGAGAGAGCTTATGATAGACTGAGTTGGGCTTTTCTTCAAAGCTCTCTTTAGGAGTTTGGATTTGACGGGATGTTTATTGAGTGGGTTATGGCTTGTATTCAGAGGCCTTCCTTTTCTTTGATTATTAACGGGGGTTTGACTGAGTTTTTTCAGTCTTCCGTAGGGTTACGTCAGGGGTGCCCTCTATCCCCCTTGTTGTTCATTTTGGCCGCGGATGATCTTTCCCGAGCTTTTTATCAGGCTCAACGTGATCGGGTGATTGTCCCTTTTATGGATGGGGTTGGCGGTCCTTCTGTCTCTCATTTCTTGTTTGCCGATGACTGCATTATTTTGGGTCAGGCCTCTATTGAAAATGCGGTTTCTGTTGATTCTATTCTGCAGCGGTATTGTCAGGCCTCAGGTCAGAAGGTTAATTATCTTAAATCTTCCATATGTTTTAGCCCGAAGACTTCCAGGTCTATTAAAGCAGTCATTATCACTTTGTTGGGTATCTCTACTCAGACTGACTGGTTTATGTATCTAGGGATTCCCATGATCGGTAGACGCCCTCGTTGTTCTGACTTTGCTGAATTGGAGAGGAGGGTTCGTCAGCGTATTGAGGGTTGGCAGGTTACCGGCCTATCTATGATGGCCAGAGTCACCATTATTCGGTCGGTTCTTTCCTCTCTGCCTCTCTATTTGCTTTCGAATGCGGCCATCCCTATTACCTGCTTTCGGAGGATTGAGAGAATCTTTAGAGACTTCCTTTGGGCCTCCATGCAAGATGGGCACTGCACTCACCTATTATCTTGGGATATGATTTGTATGCCTATTCAGGAAGGTGGTCTCGGGATCCAATCTCTGAGGGTCAGACGGCAAGCGCTTCTGGCCAGGCATGCATCTCGATTCCTTCTGGAGCTGCAATATCTGTGGAGCTCTCTTATGCGAGCAAGGTATGGTGACTGGAAGCCTGGGGAGTGTATTGGGCTGCCCAGGGGGAGTTCCTTCTTTTGGAAGGAGGTTTGTCAATATGGTGAGTCTATCCTGAAGAAAATTACATGGATGATTGGAGATGGTCATTCCGTTGATGTGATTCAGGACTCCTGGATATCTGAGCTTCCTCTTTCTCGGTGGCCTTCTTTTATCAACATTGATGTCCCCACCAAGCTGAAGGTTAGGGATTTGATTTCTCTGGATCCCCCTTCTTGGGATACCACTAGAGTGATCAGTTTCTTTGGTGATGAGCTCTCTTGGCGGATTCTCTCTATTCCTCTCACCTCTGGCCCTTCGACAGATGTTAGATTATGGCAGAGATCTTGTCTTTCCAAAGCCCCTCTTAGGGATCTTATGAAGGTTTTTAGGCCCCAGCCCCAGGTCACGAAGGATGCTGCTTGGATCTGGTCGCTTCCTACTCTTCCTCGGGTTCAGTTATTCATCTGGAAGCTTCTTTGGGAATGTCTTCCGACGAGTGCCATGCTCTCCCGTAGGGGTTTGCCTATCCAGCCGACTTGCTCTCTGTGTGGATTGAAGGACGAGACTACGGACCATGCGATCTTCATATGTCCTCGAGCCAGGTAGATATGGCAGATGATGGGTTATTCCTATAATGTGGGTGTTTCGGGATCCCTATGCTCCCTCTTCTTTCTTGATCTCCAGAGGGCCTCCCAGCATAAATGCGGTCTCTGGGCGATCACGGCTTATCAGATTTGGATATCGAGGAACCAGCTCATCTTCTCTGATGATGTTATCTCTCCACATCGGCTTGTTAGGAGGATCAGATCTTTGTCTGCGGAATATGCCCAAGCTTGTTATGCTATTGGTCTTGACTCCTCTGGCCTCTGGGGTTCCCCTGCTGCTTCGACAGCAAACCAGCATACAGTTTTCATTTCCTAGGAGCCCCCCCACCAGGGTTTATCAAAATCAACTTCGATGGGAGTGTCCGTGGCAGAGCTACTGGTTCTGCGTTTATCATCCATGGGCCTCAGGGTGATATGCTAGCTGCGGGTGGCTTTGGCACCCTTGATTCCTCTGTCTCTATGACAGAACTTTATGCAGCATGGGCAGGTATTTCTTACGCCTCTCAGCATTTCCATGCTCATCGTCTCGTTATCGAGGGTGATTCGATGACGGTTATTCGATGGCTGAGAAAGGAGAATATTTTCGATGGCTCCAGTATTCCTATTCTCAGGGACACATGGTCTATCTTACAGAGAGTTGGTTCTGTCCAGATTCGATATATCTACCGCGAAGCCAACTCGGCAGCCGACTGGGTGGCAGCTTCTGTGGCTCAGCACGCTGGTGGTTGGATTTGGTGGCTGGATGACCCCTTCCCCTCTGTTTTACAGCAAATTTTGTATTCTGACCTATCTGGGATAATTCGTACTAGACTAGTATGATTATCCGCTTGTACCAAAAAAAAAAAAAAACCAAAATGCACATTGAGGCGTGAGAGCTTCCTCCTTTGAACTATGGAATGGTGCCAAATATTTAGTAATTGATATTTTTGGTCAAAACTGGTTTTAGTTTATTTAAGAATACGCTACCAAAACATGGGTTACGAAAATTTCATGCATGATTGAAGAATTATTTAAAATAGTTTGGAATCTATATGAGGAAGAGCATAATTAGTAATTCGTCATTCAAGTCTTGTCACGGAATCTTCCTCCTCCCAATATCTTCAGTAAAGCACTGTATAGGGTAGACGAAAGCCAGAACCACAGAACCACCTCACCTCCAACATAAAGTTAAAAGGAAAACGTAGCTCGGCAAAGGGAATATCTATCTACACCCCAAAAAAAATTGCTCTCAACACCCACATATTTAATAAAATAAATAAAATTTTAAATTATCTTTCATATTTTCTCTTCAAACCCATTTGAAACAAACCTCTTTCGATACCGTCTCCTCCCCCCTTCCCTCCCCAGCTCTAGCCCTCCGGCTCCCCTTTCCTTCCCGACTCCGATTTCTCTGGCTCTCCCTCTCTCATCCTTTTCTGTTTGGTCTATCAGGACTGAATGAATGCTGTCTGTTCGATCCCCTCTGGTCGGTCCAATAGGGCAGAATAAAGGGGTAAGGAAAGTTCCATACTGAAGCCGGTGCCGGAAAGGAAAGGAGAGGGAAGGGAGGTGAAGGAGGAGAGAAGCTTCTGCTTCTTTCGGGAGGAAGCGGCGCCATCAACGTTGTCATCATCGTCGTCTGTGTCGTTGGATGCTGGGACCTCGGCGGCAGCGGTAGAGGGGAGGTCGGGGTTTTCGGGATCGAGGAGGACGTCGTTCTCTATGGCTTCATCATCTTCAGATGAGGATGGGAGGAGATGTCAAGGGCATCGCTCCACTCCTCCTCCTCCTCTTCCTTCTTATAAGAGGCTCGAAGGTTGTCCATTGGGGGAGGGTGAGAGAGAAATAGAATTGGACTAGGAGAGAAAGAAAAGAGTTGAGGATTGCGATCGAGACGGGAGAACGGGGCTTTGTTCAGCGAACAAGTGGTGCTAGAGAAGAATTAAGGTTTGGCCCAGAGGAAGGGAGGGGGGAAGCTGGTATCGAAGGGGGAGTAACGAGAAAATAGGAAAGGTAGTTTAGAATATATTTTTTTAAAAATATATATGAATGTCAAGAGTAATTTTTTGGGTGTAGATAGAAACTCCCCGCGGCAAACGTTGCTTATCTAACTGGGCACAAGTCACAAAGTTGGGCAGCCGTAGGTGGTGCCGCCGTGGTGCTTCCAATGTAAGATGAGGCGTTCCATGAGTTAAGGCCTATCTAAGAGGGATGAGTGAGGGGAAATGGAAGGGAGGACAGAAGAAAGTGAACCATTCGGCATTACCGTTGGAATAATTACCTCCATTTTCCTTCCCTCACCTTTATCTTCTAACCAAATAAGAAAAACTAAAAACACTTCTTCCCCTCCCATTTCTAATAGAACTTGCAAATATTATACCTTTACTGATTGGCAGGTTACTGGATTATCCATGATGGCGAGGATCACTCTTATCCACTCGGTTCTTACGTCCCTTCCTCTGCATCTTCTATCTAATACTGTTGTCCTGATTACTTGCCTATGGAGGATTGAAAGATGCTTCAGGGATTTTGTTGACCCAAGTATTGATTTTGATGATTAACAAAAGACATGAGTATATTCACTATGTTTCTAACAAATTTAATAAGTGTTTCAGGGATTAAAAATGTTTAATCAATCAAAAGGTGTAAGGAAATAAGTTTTGAATCAAAATTGAAAAGAAAATATGTAAGTTCAGAACTTAGAGTCGATACCCAAACAGTTAGGAGCCGACCTCAGGAACCTTTCTGCATTTTCGGCATGGTCTGGAGTCGACAACTAGAGTTTCGAAGCCGACTCCAACCTGAGATATAGAGAACGTGTTTTTATGGACATTGTTGGAGCCGACACCCTTGGATTCCGGAGCCGACTCCCGAAATCGCCGAGCCAACACTTAACTTTTTTGGAGCCGACTCCTCAACAACTTCTTATTACTATTTTTGGACACCATGATCTAGAGCCGACACCTGAAAAGTTGGAGCCGACTCCAACCTGGCAGGAACGGATATTTCAAATGTCAGAATGGACTCCAACGGTAAGATTTTTCTACCTAATCTCTAATGGCTATTTTTCTTTGTGTGTAGATGCAAGCCAACCACTCTGTAACAGCTATATTTTCCACCTAACCTTGGATTGAAGACTATAAAAAGGGAGATATATGTTCGTTTAAAAGATAAGAGAGAGATATATAGAAATATAGAGCAAAAAGGAGAGAAATCAAAAAGGAAAAACTCTGAGCTTAAGTCCATCAATCCCAGAGAGTTCAAAGAGAAATCTGGAAGCTTCTCAAGATCAAATCCAAGAGATTTTCAACATTTGAAGAGAGAAAGCAAAAAGCCCCAAAATCCTCAACTTCTCAAATGCGATTTTCTATGGAGAATCTGAGCTAAAGCCTGATTCAATCCTTCAAAGGAGAAGAGGAAAAGAAGAAAAGCTCACTTCCAAATCGCTTCAAATAGGCTTTTCTTACCTTTATTATTTTATTGTATATTTGCTCATTTGAGGAGTTGTTGTCAATTCAAAACTCTATTTTTTATTATTGTTGGCTAATTCAATTAGGGGATTGAATTAGTGAAGGTAGTATACCTCGGGACAAGCTAAGGATAGCTTGTGGTTGGGTTTTGTGATGGTGAGCCCAGAAAACCAGCTGGGTTCATTGTGATCCCAGAGGGAAACAATAAGTTTTGAGTTGTGAGCTTGTAAAACAACTCGGCTGTAATCAAGTAGATTATAGTGTGGACCCAAGTGAAGCTTGGGAGTAGATGTAGGTGTTGGATACACCGAACCACTATAAAATCTTTGTGTTTGCCGTGCTTTATCTCTTTGTCTCTCTTTATCTTATTTGTTTGTGCTTAGCATTTATCTATACATAGCACTTAAGCTCTTTCATATCAGAGCACTTAGTTTTAAAGAGCTAATTTTTTTTTAAAGAACCCAATTCACCCCCCCTCTTGGATTGCCATCTAGGCCAACAATTGGTATCAGAGCTAGTACTCATTTTTATTTGATCCAATGATCAAGAGTTAAAGATCCAAATGGCAGCTCAAGCTGGATCTTCATTTACTGAAGGTCAATCTACAAATAGACCTCCTTTATTTAATGGTTCAAATTATTCTTATTGGAAAGCTAGAATGAGATTTTTTATTCAAGCTTTAGATTATGAACTATGGAGTGTAATCACTAATGGACCTAGCATACCCACACACTTAGTAGATGGTTCAATAGTTCCTAAACCCAAAAGGGATTAGAATGATAGGAAAATGGCTCAGCTTAATGCAAAAGCCATAAATGCTTTATATTGTGCTTTAAATGCTAATGAATTTAATAGAATTTCTAAATGTATTTCCGCAAAAGAAATTTGGGAGAGACTAAAAGTTACCCATGAGGATACTAATCAAGTTAAAGAGTCTAAAATTAATATCTTAGTGCACAAATATGAATTGTTTAGCATGGAACAAACTGAAACTATCACATGCATGTACACTAGATTCACTGATATTGTAAATGGTCTAAAAAGTCTTGGTAATCTTTATACTAATTTTGATTTGGTGCGTAAAATTCTTAGGTCTCTTCCAAGATCATGGGAAGCAAAAGTAACTACCATCCAAGAAGCCAAAGATTTAAATACATTACCTTTGGAAGAGCTACTTGGATCATTGATGACCCATGAACTGACCATGAAGCAACATCAAGAGGAAGAAGTCAAAAAGAAGAAAACGATTGCCCTTAAAGCTGCAGAAAAGGAAACAAGCAGCAGTGAGGAAGAAGAGGAAGATGATGAGACAGCCCTTCTTGCAAAGAAGTTCAGAAAGTTTATGCAAAGAAGGAGACCCTTTCACAAGAAAAAGTATGGAACAAAAATGGAAGGTGAAAAAAAAGAGAAGGACAAGAACAAAGAGAAAGATCCCCTCATATGTTATGAATGTAAGAAATCGGGGCACTTTAGATATGACTGTCCTCAATTAAAGAAAGCCTACAAAAAGAAGAAGAAGGCTTATGTTGCAACATGGAGCGACAGCGAAGAATCCTCTTCTGAGGAGGAACAAAAAGAAGTTGCAAACATTTGCTTTATGGCAAATGATGATGAGATAAGTACCAAAACTTATGACTTTACCTTTGATGAATTGTTTAATGCATTTAATAAATTAGTTAATAATTTTAAAGTTTTGAAAAAGAAAAGCAAATCTTTGAAAAATAATAATTTAAATCTTGACAAAGAAAAGGATAAACTAACTCATGAAGTTGAAGAATTGAAATCTAAAAATAAAAATTTGTTAAAAGAAAAAGAATCAATTTCTAATAAAATATTAGTTTAAAGGAAGAAGTTGATAAATATAAAAATATAGTTGATGAATTTACATATAGCTCTAAAAACTTAACTTGCTATTGAGTAATCAAAGAGCTGTATTTGATAAAGCTGGATTAGGTTATAGGCCTAACAAGAAACAAAAATTTGTTAAGAATTTCTTTATAAAGAAACAAGATAAAAATGATGGTTTATATTATTGCTGTAACAAGAAAGGATATAAAGCTTATGAATGCAATTTTAGAAAAATTAATAAGAATTTAAATATAAAGGAAAGAAAATATGGGTTTCGAAAGGAACAATTTTTATTGCTACTAACCATGAAGGACCCAAGAAAGCTTGGGTACCTAAACATAAGATTTGATCATCTTGCAGGAGTGTCTTGCGGCCAAAAGATCAAAATGCAAGTAGTATCTTGATAGCGGTTGCTCAAGGCACATGACGGGTGACAAGGATCAATTCATCACCCTTGAAGATAAGAGAGGAGGAGTTATTAAATTTGGAGACAATGGCAAAGGCTAAATTTTGGGATTTAGTAAAATTCAAATAACTCCCTCCACTTTTATAGAAAATATTTTATATGTAGATGGTTTAAACATAATTTGATTAGCATTAGCCAATTATATGATAAAGGTTTCAAAGTTTCATTTGAAGCTTCTATCTGCACTGTTTCTAATCCCATTAACAATAGCATTATATTTACTGGAAATAGAAATGGTAATGTATACTTAATTGATTTAGACAATTTGTCTACTAGTAATCATTGCTTAGTTACCGATAATGCTAGTATTAATGAGATTGTATGGCTATGGCATCGTAGATTAGGTCATGCAAGCACACACTTGATTTCAAAATTAATTAGAATGGATTTAGTTAAAGGACTTCCAAAGTTAGACTTTGAAAATAACCGAATTTGTGATGCATGTCAATTTGAAAAACAAACTAGAAACTCTTTCAAATCTAAAATGTTGTTTCCACTTCTAGACCACTAGAGCTACTTCACATGGACCTTTTTGGACCTACTAGAACCACCAGTTTAGGAGGAAAGAAATATGGTCTTGTGATAGTACGTAGATGATTATTCTAGATTCACTTGGGTATTGTTTTTGGCTCATAAGGATGAGACTTTCCCTATATTCATGAAATTCTTCAAGAAAGTCACTAATGAGAAAAATAACACCATAGTGTCTCTTAGAAGTTATCATGGCATAGAATTTAAAATTTATTTATTTAAAAATTTCTGCATTGAACATGGCATTCATCATAATTTTTCTGCACCAAGAACACCATAACAAAACGGAGTTGTAGAAAGAAAGAATAGAACTTTAGAGGACATGACCCGTACCATGCTATGTAAAAGCAACCTACCAAAATACTTTTAGGTGGAAGCTATAAACACTGCATGTTACATCCTTAATAGAGCCCTAATTAGGCTAATCCTTAAGAAAACACCTTATGAATTATGGAATAATAGAAAACCAAATATTAGTTATTTTCATGCATTTGGTTGTAAATATTTTATTCATAATAATGGTAAACATAATCTTGAAAAATTTGATGCAAAATCTGATGAAGGCATATTCTTAGAATATTCAACAACTAGTAAAGCCTATAGAGTATTTAACAAGAAATCCTTAATTGTAGAAGAATCTATTCATGTAGTTTTTGATAAGTCTTTAGCATCAAGTTCAGAAAAGATTGATGATGAGGAAGATATAATTTTGCTAGAAAGAGATATTAAAAAATTAAATATAGATATATCTTCAGATCATGAACAAGAAGCTAAAGATGATGATTCTCCTAGGGTTGATGTTATTGATACTAATCATAATGAGGTAGATCTTCCTAGAGATTGAAGATATGCCTATGGTCATCCAAAGGAATTGATTATAGGTGATCCATCTCAAGGAGTAAGAACTAGATCATCTATGAGAAATATCAATAATCATCTTGTATTTGTATCTCAAATTGAACCTAAAACTATTGAAGAAACTGAAAAAGATAGTAATTGATGCTGGCTATGCAAGAAGAATTAAACCAATTTACTAGGAATAATGTATAGTCCTTAGTTGATAGACCTAAAGGTCATTCAGTTATAGGATCTAAATGAGTATTTAGGAATAAATTAGATGAAAATGTCATAGTAATCAGAAATAAAGCTAGATTAGTTACAAAGGATATAATCAAGAAGAAGGAATTGATTTTGATGAAACCTTTGCACCTGTAGCTAGATTAGAAGCAATTAGACTATTACTTGCATTTGCATGTCATATGAATATCAATTTATTTCAAATGGATGTTAAAAGTGCATTTTTAAATGGTTTTATAAATGAGAAAGTTTATGTAGAACAACCACCTGGTTTTGAAGATCATGAATTTCCAAACCATGTTTTTAAATTACACAAAGCACTATATGGTTTAAAACAAGCACCTAGAGCTTGGTATGATAGGTTAAGTAAATTTCTAATTAAAAATAATTTTTCTAGAGGAAATGTTGATAAAACCTTATTTTTGAAAAGAAAAGACAAAGACTTATTAGTAGTACAAATATATGTAGATGATATTGTATTCGGCTACTAATAATCTTTTGTGTCAAGAATTTGCTAAGTTAATGCAGGAAATTTGAAATGAGTATGATGGGAGAACTCAATTTCTTCCTAGGATTACAAATCAAACAAAGCAAAGAGGGGATTTTCATCAACCAAACAAAGTACACGAAGGAAATTTTCAAGAAGTTTGGAATGGAATCAATCAAACCCCTTGGAACACCTATAAGTCCTTCATGCAAATTAGACAAAGATGAAGATGGTAAGAAAGTTGATCAGAAGCATTATAGAGGTATGATCAGATCTCTACTTTACTTAACTGCAAGTAGACCTGATATCATGTTTACTGTTTGTCTATGTGCTAGATTTTAATCAGAACCTAAAGAATCTCATTTAATTGTTGAAAAAGAATACTAAGATATCTAAGTGGAACTAAAAATGTAGGATTATGGTATTTTAGAGACTCAACACTAAATTTGATTGCTTATTCTGATTCTGATTATGCTGGATGTAAATTAGATAGAAAAAGTACAAGTGGTGCATGTCAATTTTAGGAAGTAACTTAATCTCTTGGTTTAGCAAAAAGCAAAATTCAGTTGCATTATCTACTGCTGAAGCTGAATATGTTGCAGCTGGAAGTTGTACTCAAATCCTTTGGATTAAGCGACAACTTGAAGATATAGCATAACACTTGATAAAACTCCTATTAAATGTGATAATACAAGTGCAATCAACTTAACTAAAAATCCTATACAACATTCAAGAACTAAACACATTGAAATTAGATATCACTTTATTAGAGAACATGTAGCTAATGGTGACATTTGTCTTGATTATATTATACTAAAGAACAATTAGCTGACATATTTACAAAACCCTTGAGTGAAGAGAGATTTTGTTATCTTAGAGGAGAGTTAGGGATTTGTGACCCTTTGGAATGATTTTGAAACCCCTAAGGAATGATTATCTAGAATTCATTCAATTTCTTAAAATTTCTCTCATGATTTTAAGGATAATTTATCTAGACATTTGAACAATTTGATTCTCTACATTCTAAGATTTTATCAAAATTTATTGATTTTATTTTGACAAGTTTCGGATGTTTGAAACTCTTATTTTTTTTCTGAAACTGTCACTGGAGTCGACACCTTAATTTATGGAGTCGATACCTTGTCTGTGTCGCTCTCGGTCTGAGACCTTAGAGCCGACACCCGCCTTAGCGGAGCCGACTCCAGTTCGAGTCTGACTGTGTTAGCAACCTGGAGCCGACACCTCGCTTTACAGGAGTCGACTCCAAGTGGTCCCAAATTATCTATTTAGGCAGAGCCGACTCCTCTTTCATTTCAATCAACTCCAAACTTTCCCAAACTCTCTCAAACTTTTTCCAAAACCCCAAATCTCTTAAATTAGCTTCTCCATAGCACTCAATGGCACCCAAGCGTAGAGGATCGTTGTTTGGAGGAAGAGTAATGATGGGGAAACATACGGCAAGGCGTCCGACGCGTGAACCCTCTCTGGAATCATCCTCTAACTCAACCGTATCCACTCCCAGTGCCATTCCTAGTCCATCCTCACCACAAGTTGATACTCTAGCCGGCCGAATATTACCATGGGAAGAAAGGTAGATTTTGAATTTTTTGAAGCTGAGGGTTTTGCTATTGGAAGACAAATCAAAGAACTCGGTTGGGATAAGGTATGTTCCTTAGATGTACCCACTTATCCGGCTCTAGTTAAGAATTTTACTTTAATTTGTCAAGAGGAGATGGAGGATTAGTTAGTATGGTTAGAGGAAAAAGAATTCATCCACATCCAAAATTTTAGGAAATCTTTTGGAAATCCCTGTTGTAGGATTGATTGCAAATAGTCACAGTGATAGAGCAGGAGCATTGTCAAGGATGTTGGGTAGAACTTCACTGAGTTTGAGGAAGTTAAAGCAAATCAGTTGCCTCTTGAGCTTAGACTGTTACATAATATATGTGGTAGGATCCTATTTCCTAAAACTGGTAGGTTTGAGTATATCTCAGAGCGAGACATAGTGATTATGGACAGTATTTTGACGGGTCAGCCAATCAATCTAGCAGGAATGATGATATGGTATATGGCTGAGGCCGGAGGCAAGAGAGATCGACCTTGCCTTATGGAATGGTCCTGACCATGGCATTCAAAAGTAATGAGTTGTTATTTCTTAGAATGAGCCATTGAAAAACCTAAGGCGCACTGATTATTACAGCTTGGCTATAGTGCATAGAATGGGGTTTGTGAAAGTGGATGGTAGATAGGAAAGAAAAGGTCATCTGATGAGAGAGCAGCTAACATTAGGGCCACTGCACCATCTGAGGCAGGTCCATCAGTGAGGCATCCATCACCAGAGCCTAACAGATCATCACCACCACCGGCACCTACTCCAGTTCCTACCTGTGCCATTGCCTGTTCCTTCTGCTGGTTTTTCTGATATTCAGTTAGAGCAACTTAAAAGTTTATTGTGTATTCAAAAGGAGAGATAAAGACTGAGTTAGATAGTAGATTTATGAACTTGAGAGAGACTCTCTATTCCTTGGATGATAGAATCAGCAAGATTGAGTCCACTCTTGGTTCTTCTTTAGAATCTTTGAAGCTGATCTCAAGAATATTTTTGAGGAACTTAAAGAGATTGGAGGAGATTCAGATACTTATTCCAAATGCAATGCAGAGCTTCAAGATAAAATTGTTACTGCATGTGGATTTATTAATAAATACTGAAGGAATTTGTCAGAACTCAAAGTGAAGGAATGGAAAAAATTGTAGAAGAATTGCAAAGACTTCTTAGAACTCATTTTTGATTATGTTGTAATGAAGTTCTTTTGATGTTATTAAAAGATGATGTTTAGTTTAGTATGTTTTGATATTTTGATGATGTAATGAAGTTTAACGAAGTTAGATATAATAAGTTCTTTTTGAAATGTAATGTTTACTTTTTATTAAATGTAATATTGTGAATGAATTACTTGAATTTTTGCAATTTGATTGTTCTTTGAGAAAGATTAATTTGAACTTGAATCTTTTCTAAAACCTTTTTGTTGATTACAAAAAAGGGGGAGAGAAAATTGTATATGCAAGCTTAAGTAATGGGTATCAAGCAAGCTTAAGGAATTGGTATCAAATAGTTTCGATGAAATAAGTTTAATTGGTATCAAGCATCAAATGTAATTTGATATGATCATATGAGTTTAATAGTAAAGGAAGAGAAGATGTTAAATTGAGTATCATAGGGGAGCTATCTCATTTAGGGGGAGCTCAACTATGAGAACTTAAAACTTATGAAATTTGATTTGAAACTCCTATTGATTAATCATGCATATACTCAATGTTTTTGTCATCATCAAAAAGGGAGATTGTTGACCCAAGTATTGATTTTGATGATTAACAAAAGACATGAGTATATTCACTATGTTTCTAACAAATTTAATAAGTGTTTCAGGGATTAAAAATGTTTAATCAATCAAAAGGTGTAAGGAAATAAGTTTTGAATCAAAATTAAAAGAAAATATGTAAGTTCAGAACTTAGAGTCGACAACCAAACAGTCAGGAGTCGACCCCAGGGCGTATTAGAACCTTTCTATTTTCGGCACGGTCTAGAGTCGACAACTAGAGTTTGGAGCCGACTCCAACCTGAGATACAGAGAACGTGTTTTTGTGGACATTGCTGGAGCCGACACCCTTGGATTCCAGAGCCGACTCCCGAAATTGCCAAGCCGACACTTAATTTTTTGGAGCTGACTCCTCAACAACTTCTTATTACTATTTTTGGACACCACGATTTGGATCCGACACCTAAAAAGTTGGAGCCGACTCCAACCTGTCAGGAACGGATTTTTCAAATGTCAGAACAGACTCCAACGGTAAATTTTTCTACCTAATCTATAATGGCTATTTTTCTTTGTGTGTAGATGCAAGCCAACCACTCTGTAACGGCTATATTTTCTACCTAACCTTGGATTGAAGACTATAAAAAGGGAGATATTCGTCCATTTAAAAAGATAAGAGAGATATACAGAAATATAGAGCAAAAAGGAGAGAAATCAAAAAGGAAAAACTCTGAGCTTAAGTCCATCAATCCCAGAGAGTTCAAAGTGAAATCCGGAAGCTTCTCAAGATCAAATCCAAGAGATTTTCAACATCTGAAGAGAGAAAGAAAAAGCCCCAAAATCCTCAACTTCTCAACTGCGATTTTCTGTAGAGAATCTGAGCTGAAGCCTGATTCAATCCTTCAAAGGAAAAGAGGAAAAGAAGAAAAGCTCACTTTCAAATCGCTTCAAACAGGCTTTTCTTACTTTTGTTTATTTTATTGTATATTTGCTCATTTGAGGAGCTGCTGTCAATTTAAAACTTATTTTTTATTGTTGTTGGCTAATTCAATCGGATGATTGAATTAGTGGAGTTAGTATACCTCGGGACAAGCTAAGGATAGCTTGTGGTTGGGTTTTGTGCTGGTGAGCCCAGAAAACTAGCTGGGTTCGTTGTGATCGGGGGAAAACAATAAGTTTTGAGTTGTGAGCTTGTAAAACAACTCGGCTGTAATCAAGTGGATTATAGTGTGGACCCAAGTGAAGCTTGGAGTGGATGTAGGTGTTGGATACACCGAACCACTATAAAATCTTTGTGTTTGCCGTGCTTTGTCTCTTTGTCTCTCTCTATCTTATTTGTTTGTGCTTAGCATTTATCTATACATAGCACTTAAGCTCTATCATATCAGAGCACTTAGTTTTAAAGAGCTAATTTTTTTTAAAGAACCCAATTCACCCCCCTCTTGGGTTGCCATCTGGGCCAACAGATTTTCTTTGGGCATCTATACAGGATGGCCACGGTATTCATCTTTGGGCCTGGGATCTGGTTTGTATGCCACTACACGAAGGTAGTCTTGGTATTCAGTCTCTGTTAGTCAGGAGAGAGGCTCTATTTGCTAGAATGCCTCACGGTTTCTTCTTGATCCGCACTGTTTATGGAGCTCTTTTATGCATGCTAGATATGGTGACTGGATCCCTTCTATGGACTCTCATCCTACCCGCGGGTATTCTTTCTTTTGGAAGGAAGTTTGTCGCTATGCTTCGACTATCATGAATAATATCTCATGGATGATCGGAGATGGATCCTCGATTGATGTTGTTCAGGACACTTGGATTTCTGATCTCCCCCTTTCTCGATGGCCTACGTTTATCAGCACTGATGTTCCGAATTGCATGAGAGTTAGGGACCTGATCTCCCAGGATCTTTCCTCTTAGCATACTCCCATGGTGATCTGCTTATTTGAGGAGGAACTCTCTCGGCGGATCCTCTCGATTCCGCTCATACCAGGGCATAGAGCTGATACGAGGTTATGGCAATGATCTTGCCTCTCTAGGGCTCCCACCAGGGACCTTATGAAGGTGTTTAGGCCTCAGCCTCAGGATATGAGGGATACTGCTTGGATCTAGAAGCTTCCTATTCATCCCAGGGTTTAGCTCTTCATTTGAAAGATTGTATGGGATTGTCTCCCTACTTGTTCCCTTCTCTCTGCGAGGGGTTTTGCCCATCCAGGCGATTTGTCCTTTGTGTGGGCAAGGGGAGGAGACTTTAGACCATGCCATCTTCATCTGTCCCAGAGTGAGCTGGATCTGGCAGAGGATGAGTTACCTCTGTCGAGTGGATGATACGGGCTCCTCACAGTCTCTTTTCCTTGATGATCTTCGGAGGACCACCCAGCAGAAGGGCGCCCAGTGGGCAGCTACAGCCTATTAGATCTGGTTATCGCGGAACCGAATTATCTCACTGATGATGCTATATATTCACATATGGTTGTTTGGAAGGCTAGATCCCTCTCTGCGGAATTTGCACATCATCATTATGGGTTTGATTCTGACATCTCTAGCCGCTGGGGCTCTCCTGCTACTTCAGCAGCGAACCGGCATACGATTTTTTATCTCTTGGAAGCCCCTCTCTAGGGTTTGTCAAAATCAACTTTGATGAAAGTAGTCGGGGAAGGTTAGCCGAGTCTGCCTTTATCATTCGTGGGAGTGATGGAGCTATGCTGTCGGCGGGCGGGTTTGGCTCCCTTGACTCCTCTGTCCAATGGCTGAGCTTTATGCAGCTTGGGCTGGCATTTCATACGTTGCACAGTCTCTTCATGCTTATAGCCTCTTTATTGAGGGGAATTCTCTATCTGTCATCGGTGGCTCCAGATGAGTTGCTGCTCCCAAGTCCCCATCAATCCCCTTCTCCTCGACATCTGATCTGTTCTACGAAATGTTCAGAGTCTACATTCGACATATCTATCGGGAAGCAAATTTTGTGGCGGACTGGGTGGCGGCCTATGTGGCCCATCATGCGGGGTTTTGGTTATGGAATCAGGGTGACTCCTTGTCTCCTTCTTAAGCAACTTTTGTATTATGATAAATGGGATGACTCGCACTAAAACAATGTGATCACCCGTCTGTAACAATATATATATATATATATATATATATATATATATATATATATAATACCTTTACTTTTCTTTTCGTTCCCTTAGGGCTGTAAACGAACCGAGCCGAGCCGAATAATGACAAGCTCAAGCTCGGTTCGTCAGTTTTTTAGTAGGCTCGAGCTCGGCTCGAATTCGGTTCGAGCTTTGATAATGAAGCTCGAGCTCGGTTCGAACTAAAATTATCAAGCTCGCGAGCAGCTCGAGCTCAATTCAATCTTGTGCACAAAGTAAATTTGGATTGTTTCTGTTCCCAAAGAGGCACGATATGGATCAATGACCCTACCACCAGCACTAAAAAGCTGATTCGGAAGCCACGTGGTTATTGGAATTGATAGCACATCACAAGCCATCTTTGACAAAATCCTAAACTTCAAATTGTTCATCTTCCACCATACCAATGCATCAAATCACTATCATCTTGACAAAGAACAACTCCTTCCTCCAAGTACAATCTAATTCTGACTTCACTTGCTCAACTGTATCAACATTTTTAATATAGTTAGAAATTGTGCCCTTACTTTTCCTTTTCCTTTTCCAAGAACATTACTTGTACAACTAGAACTTCTTTTTAAGTTTCACCTTGAACATCTTTTCAACAAGATTAGCTTTGTGATCCTCAACATACTCATTGTACAATATCCGTAATGTCTCACGAACTGTGGTGATGTGCTTGGCAGCCTCAACTATAGAGTAAATCTCTGGAAAACACCATTCAATCAATTTCATCTTGTTTCTTGGATCTAAAACTGCTGCTATAGAGATTAACAAGTTGCAGTCACCCCAATATTTATCAAATTTCACCTTCATCTTGTTAATCATGCCTACCATGTAAGCACCCTCACCCACATTTGCTTCATTTAACAACTTTTTTTATGTTATAAAGTTCAGTGAGAAACAAGTTTGAAGTTGGATATTCACTACCTGAAATGAGGTAGGTCACTTTATTAAATTCTTCAAGAAATGAACAAACAACTTCAACCTTCTTCCAATCCTCCACACTTGGTAAAAAATTATAATTAGTATCCCTTTGTTGATACCTTGGAAAGACATCTTTAAACTCTAAGGCAGCTGATAACATCATGTATGTTGCATTCCACCTCGTACAACAATCCAACATAAGCTTCTTTGAAGATAGTTTCAGCTGCTTTGCAATTTCACTAATGTATTAATCCGGCCCTCCAAAGCAGCTATATACTTCACGCTTTCACGCACATTGTAAATCACACCTTCAATCTCGGATAACCCATCTTGCACTAATAAATTCAAGATGTGCGCGCAATATCTTACATGATATAATTTTTCATCAAGTGGAAGATTCCTTTTGTAAGAGAGGTTTTCCTTTAATTTCTGAACAGCCACATCACTGTATCCAGCATTATCAACTGTTACTGACCACACTTTAGTTTCAATTTCCCACTCAATCAAATACTTGTTTAGCACATCAGAAATGATAACACCGGTATGGGGTGGAGGAACATCACAAAAATTCAGATTTCGCTTTTGCAAATGCCCACTGGAGTCCACATAATGACAAGTGACAACCATATACGAAATCTTTTGATCTGATTTCCACAAGTATGTAGTCACACTGACCCTGTCCACATCCTTTAATGCTGCCATCACTTTTTTCTTCTCCATTTCATAACTAGTTACACAGTCTTTCTTTGCAGTAGCATGACTAATTCTTTGATAATATGGAGTAGCTATCTTCATCAACAAATTGAATAACTCATATTCTGCAAACAGAAATGGCAGCTCATGAACAATAATCATATTGGGAAAGGATTTCTCTGATCTTCGCATGATCATACTTAAAATTTTGCACAGCATTCACAGTTTTCGACTCCGCTAAAATTGTGGTGACACTAATATTTTTCTGCCCTTTCTCATCTATTTTCTTCCTCATACATCCCTTGAGGTGCCTAGAAAATGCGTTGTAGCACCGGTCTTGTTCATTGTCAACCGATGTTTACAATGAATACACTCAGCCTTCACTGTCCCATCTGGAAGAGTAACCTCTTTAAAGTCAGTCCATGCTTTGGATGTACGCTTTCTTTCTTTGGAGCATATGGATTACCCTCTTCTTCATCAATGGTGTCAGGTTGATTCACATCCTTGCTTTGATTTGCTTCAGCAGTATCGTTTGCACTTGGTTGAACTTCTCCCAAAATAGGACTTGTGGCAGAATCCTGAGTTGATATGTTTATTGCTGACATTTTGTTGTTCTCTTTTAGCTAACAAAACTTGAAGAAAAATGAAAACCATGTAAATACACAATAGTTTTCAGTATTTAGGTAAAACAACAACAATAGGAATCAAAACAATTAATTCAAATCCCACATTGTGGAATACAAGCATTCTGAAACCTTCAGGTTATATTTTCTACCTTATTGAAAATGATAAAGTAAATTTGGGTCATGGGTCAACCGGTTCAACCGGATAAACCGATTTGATCAAACCGGATGACGTCATAATTAATTTTTAATTTAATAATATAAAAATACAAAATATAAATATTAAACTATAAAAAAATCTATTTGTTGTTGTCCATTAAGAGAGCTGAATGACAAAATAAACTATGCCTAACTGAAAACAATGGACATCTAATGGTTGATGGATAGAGTGGTTAGAAAATATGATAATGGAAGGGGCATGGGATTTAATCAACTAAAAAAAGAAATTCAGATATATTTTTAACAGCACCTGAATAATTTATAATATAGGTAAAGAAAAATAGTTGCTGGCCACATAAACAATTTAGTCATAATGGTTGAAGTTATCAATTTCATTGGGAAATGCATTAAGATTTCATACAAGGGAGATGACTGTGATATTACTGATCATTGAGGGCAATGCATCATGATATCTGAATAAGTTGAGAGCAATATCTACAGACCAACATAATTTTATTAAATAATAATTAATGAAAGTAGAGAGAAGCAAACAAACAGAAAAAGAAAACAAGATCATTTATTATTTTAAAAATGTACTAGTTATTTTAAGTTAAGACTTCTCATTGAATATTAAAAAATATATTTCTTTCTGTTTCTTTATGCCATCGCAATCTTTAACCAGAGAAACCACTCGTCTGCTACCAGAAGACAAAAAAAAAAGTAAAAGAAACCAATAGACGAAGGCTTCTGACATGAGAAAAAGAGAAGAGAGAGCATAAAAAGAACAAGGAAGAAGATGAAGTACAAAGTTGGGCAGAAAAAAAAAAAGTTAAAAGTAATCAAAAGATAGGAGAGGAAAAAGCATTGGGATAAAAAAATTAAAAAAAGAGGAAGCATACCCGAGAGGAGGGGCAGAGGTAACGGAGGATGGGAACGAAGGCAAGGACGGGAATGAAGGAAGATAAAGGGGCAGACTGTGAGATAACGGAGAGGATGGGAATGAAGAAAGACAAAGGGGCAGACTATTTAAAAACCGTAAAAAATCTAACTCTAACTTTATTTTTTAAACCTAGAAGTCTAAAAACCGGGGTTGAACCGGTTCTTCAAAACCCGGCCGATTTAATGGTATTATTATTAAGTTAACAGTTATAATATATAACCGAGCCTTAAACGAATATGTTCGCGAGCCTCTATACGAACATGTTCGCAAGCTAACGAATCAAACTTTATTAAGCTCGAGCTCGGCTTGTTAGTTTTTTCGAGCTCGAAATTGAGCTCGATCTCGGCTCGTTTACCTTCACGAACGATTCCGAACGAGCTTTTTTCAACCGAGACCCGAATAACTTGTGGGCGGCTTGGTTCATTTACAGCCCTATGTTCCCTTCCCTTCCTTTAATTTATCCATCCATACACAACCAACATGACTTTAGGATAGAAGAATACGGTAGTAAAGCAGACAACGTCGTGATGCAATGGTGTCCAATTTAATATGATGTCCTTCATATGCCTGATTCTTTAAAAGGATGGATTGATTTTTATTAGCATATAATCTCCGGTTTGTAAGGAGAAATCTTTGTAGTTTTTTGTGTTTAGTGAAGTTTCCATGCCATCGTCTACCGATGGGCTTGTTTTATAGTTCAATGTTCATTGGGCAGGCTGAGTTGTGATGCTTAGAGGTGGGCACTGGGCCGTGCCGCCCATGGCACGGCACAGCCCGGTACTGCTACAGTACTGGGCCGTGTCGGGCCCAAAAATTTTTTTCTGTTGGTCCAGCACGGTACGGCCTATGATGGGCCTGGGCCGGTCCGCCGTGCCATGCCGGCACGGCCCACCTGGGGCCTGGCCCGTGCACGGCTCAAATAAAAAAAATTATAAAAAAAATATTTTTTTGATAAATTAAAAAATTATTAGGAATAAAATTTTTTATTAATATAAAGCCACCATAATGGTGGGGGTTTGGCATAGACCCCTACCAGTTTATTAATTTAAAATCAAAATGGTATATAAGGGATGGGGCTAGGCCTGACCTCTAGAACATAATACAATAAGTAAAGAGAAAAAAATAGAAAGATCGCAACCGTTGGATCATCACCGATCGGATGGATCGCAATCGTCGGATCGATCATCGCCGATCGGGATCATGGCATGGATCGATCGCAACTGTCAGATCGTCTCCGATCGGATGGATCACAACCATCGGATCGATCATCGCCGATCGGGATCATAGCTTGGATCGATCGCAACCATCGGATTGTCTTCGATCGGATTGATCGCAATGGTCGGATCGATAATCGTCGATTGAGATTACGGCTTGGATCGATCACAACAGTCAGATCGTCTCCGATTGGATGGATCGCAACCGTCGGATCGATCATCCCCGATTGGGATTATGGCTTGGATCGATCGCAACAGTCGGATCATCTCCGATCGGATTGATCGCAACGGTCCGATCGATCATCGTCGATCAGGACCATGGCTTGGATCGATCGCAACCGTCGGATCATCGCCGATCGGATGGATCGCAACTGTCGGATCGATCATCCCCGATCAGGATCATGGTTTGGATTGATCGCAACTATCGGATCGTCTCTGGTCGGATGGATCGCAACTGTTGGATTGATCATCGCCGATCGGGATCATGGCTTGGATCGATCGTAACCGTCGGATCATCTCCGATCGGATTGATCGCAATGGTCCGATCGATCATCGTCGATCGGGATCATGGCTTGGATCGATCGCAACCGTCGGATCATCGCCGATCGGATGGATCGCAACTATCGGATCGATCATCCCGTTCGGGATCATGGCTTGGATTGATCGCAACCGTCGGATCATCTCCGATCGGATTGATCGCAACCGTCGGATCGTCTCCGATAGGATTGATCGCAACCGTCGGATCATCTTCGATCGGATCGATCGCAATCGTCGGATCCATCATCGCCGATCGGGATCATAGCTTTGATCAGCTAGCTAGTGCCTAGGCACCAGCCAGTGCCTAGGCGCACGCCTAGGCACCAGCCGTTTTGGCACGGCCTATCCATTTCTGATGGGTCACGGGCCGTGCCGAATTTGAATTTTTTTTACTGGGCCATGCCAGACACGGCATGGCAATTTTTCTAGCACGATGGGCCTAGGCCGTGCCGTGCCAGGCACGACCCAGCGCCCATGCCTACTGGTGCTACTCAAGTTTCAGCCCGTATTCATGTTGGCCTACCACAATTCTAATCTGTGGCAGCGCCTCAGTATCGGACAAACCCAAAAGGAAGATAAGAAGAAGAAGGAATTCGGACGAAAAATTAGGCCCACAGTGCATCATCCACCAATAAGCCAACCACGTCAATAATTAAATTTAATTAAAATTAAAAATATATAATAATAAATAAAAATAATTTTTTTCTATAGATCCATCTATTTTGATAATTTTAAAATTTAAATCTTTTAAATTAAGTTAATTAAACTATAATAAAATATAATATTGAAGCTAATATTAGAAATTAATTTTATTTTTAAAAAAGTAAAATAAATTCATAGCCACAAAGGTATTAGAGAAATTAGATTTAGAAAGATAAAATACTTAAAAGATGGCACTAGTATTTAAATTATATTAGTTAAAAATTAATTTTAAATGATATGAAAAAAATGTTTAATTTTACTAATTCACTAAGATAATAATAAAATCAATCGATTCATTCGGTTTTAATAAGATTAATTATATAGCTAATTTAATTAAAGAACTAGATTGATTAGAAGTTCGATTCATTGATTCATCAGTTGAATCAAACTGATCTGGTCCAATTCTAATCCCTTATGTTTATTTAAAACTATCCACCCATGTACTAATAAATGCTGACTTTCTTTTATGGCCCATTTAATTGTGGTGTTGCTTTTCCTTCTATCTCATCTCCTTAAGTATCAACTAGAGATTTTAGGTACAAATATGAATAATCCATTCCTATAATTTATTTTTTTTATCCTAGTATTTTTGCTAGCTTTTACCTACGCACACACAAAAAAAACTCAATTTTCTATATTAAAACTAAAAAATAGCATTATCCATGGGCTAGGCTCTAATTAATGGGTCGTTTGATTGGTTGTGCATTCAAATATGGTCCATTCATTCGTTCTATTTTTTATAAGTTGTTGCCAGCTTTTGCCAACATAACTATGTTTGCTGCTATCTTTTGCTAACATTAAACACAGTTTTCTATAAGAGGTCAAAAGATAGTATCATACATAGGCCAGGCCACTCCCTCCAAACAAAATGTGATTTTGAATTTTTCAAAAACATACTGAAAATAAATATTATTTATATTTAAAAATAAACTTTAATTATATCCAAATATAGTTAATATATATTTGATTGTTAAACCTATATAGTTTAAAAAAAATTTTAAAAATAATTTAAAATTTATATGAATTAAAGGATGTAGAAAATTAAATTTAAACTCGATAACATTTGAATGTAACTAAGTATATCTTTAAAAAAATTATTATTATTATTTTATTAAAAAAATGAAATGAAAAATGAAGAAAAGCATACTTATATCAAATAAAACAAACAAACATCTCTTGATAAGTATCAAAACCGTGATATCTTTTTTCTAATAGAGGTAAATATCTTTAGAATAGAGGTAAATATCTTTTTTCTAAAGGAAAAAGAGTGTGGGGACTCCTTTGGTATTTTTAGAATAGAGGTAATATCTTTTTTCTATAATATTTATTTTTAATAAAAAACTTATCTATGTTTAATTATAATTTTTTTCTTTCTCCTTCAAGAAATTAAAAAAATAAATATCATCTTTTTTATGATATTTATTTTTTAACTAAAGATATATATACATATGTGTACTTTTTATATAATTTTTTTAATTAAATATAAAAATAAGAAAAAAATGAATATCAAATTTTGTGTAATATTTATTTTTCAAGTTAAAAAAAATGCGCTTGTGCTTCACATAAATTTTTTTTTTTGCTTCTTAGATAAAAGTAAAGAGAAAAAATTGTATGTAAGAAAAAATTTGCTACACCATCTTTTGATGCAATAAATATGCATTGAATATATAAATTAATCATATATTTATGATAAAATTTATTAAATCTCAATATACGTATTTAATGCATGTTTGTTACATCGCATAGAAGCATAATTATCAAAATCGAATTGATCGATTGGACCAATTAAACTGAACTCGAAAGCCAAATCGATCCAATTCTAACATAAAATCGAATGTATAAGTGATCCGGAATAACTTGATCAATCTATCCAATTTATTTGTGAACCGATCAATTTTTATTATTAATTTTATTATATATTAATCTTATATTTTTATTAAAAATAATTTTTATTAATATAAATATATTTTTATATTAAAATAATTGATTCATGATTCAATCTGCTCTAATGGTTGAACCAGTCGTTCGGTAATCTAAATCCTTGATCGAGTCAATATCCAAATCGAATCTGATAACTATGTATCGAAGGGCAATAAGTCTTTTTCTTTCGTGCGAACAACCCGCGACGTGACAGCCCAGGGATGCGCCATATCTGGGCAAAAGGTACCGCGTGCTCCAGAGGAGGTCCGTAGTTACCGAGGCCCAGTTGTACGCGTTTAATTTCAGCCTAGGTTGCTGGAATTTTGCTGAGCGTACCGTGGCAATCAATGTCAAGTTTTCTACAGCAATTGTCTTCATTGTTTTATTCATTTATTTCTAACCGAAACTAGAGGCGAAGAATCATAGCTTTGACGATTCATTCAGAACTTTTGTCTGATTTACCGAAAGGACAAGCGACCCTCCACTCCATTATAAGACAAAACAACATTAGGTGGATTGGTTGGAACCACTGCCTGGACTCGCTAAATTAGCAAACAACGGCTCTTTCATGTGGCAGCTCAAGGCCCGCAGGACAACATCCATCATGGCCCCACACATAAGTGGAGCTTTACTACTTTTATTCCACGAAATATCTATTTGGTTTGAGTTTTGTTACCTCTGAACTGGGGACTCATCCATACCGTGTAAATTTGAATAAAACTAGAATAGCAATCAATACAACTTGTAAATGGGCCTGCTTTTCCTTACACACACTGGACTATTATGTCACTGTAGTCAGTACCAAATCCTGTTAAGTTGTTGACTTTCTCGATCTGTTCATAAAAAGCATGCAAAGGACGTTTTCTTTCTTCACCTAATCAAACTTGGCCACATGTTCTCTAGATGATAAGATGGGCGCAGCTCATGTGGCCAGGAGAAGTGCTTCAAAATTATAACAAGACCAGTGACATGCTTCCGTTGAAAAATATTTATGAGGATATATATAAATATAAATATTTAATTATCATAATATTAGTCTAATAATAAATAATCTAATAAAATTAATCAAACATATTAAGGATTAATTTTTGATATAAAACATAATGCGTAGATATAAGTAACATAACTCTAATTTTATGATGGACTGAATAGAAACATGATTATATAAAGTCAAATGGTTATAGTCCCTGATTTGAATACGATTTATAGGTAACATCTCTTCGGAAAGGTTATGGATATCTTTTCAGGAAAGAAATGATTATTCGGAAATCGAAAAGGTCCGTCTCTTCAGAAAGGTCCTTACGAAAAGATAAGTTTTTCTATTTAAGCATTTCTGATAACTCCCATTGATGGGGCCAGTTGACCCTATGGAGAATAAAATAATTTTTGAACGGCCCACCTTGACAGCGGCGTCGGTCTCAACGTTGGCCGCGTTCCACCTCGATCTTGGTGTCGGCCGCGGCCCACTTCGACCTCAACGTCCGCGACGGCCCACCTCGGCCTCGACAATCGGCTTCGCCCCGCTCGGCCGCCTCACCTCCAAGGTCGACAACTCCATGGCCGGCACCTTCAAGGCCGGCACCTTCCCAAGCGGCCCAGCATCTTTCTGGCCGGCCCCCTACTTCTTCAAGCTAGGCGGCCCCGGCATCTCCCAGCCGGCCCCGACACTTCCTTGTCGGCCCTTCTCGGCCCCGGCACCTCCAAGCCCGCCGAGTCGGCCCCGGCCATTCCTGGCCGGCCCTTCTCGGTCCCGGCGTCTCCAAGCCCGCCGAGTCGGCCCCGACACTTCCTTGTCGGCCCTTCTCGGCCTCGGTGTCTCCAATTCTGCCGAGTCGGCCAAGGCCATCCCCGGCCGGTCCGACTCGGCCCCTGCGTCTCCAGTTCCGCCGAGTCAGCCAAGGCCATCCCCGGTCGGCCCGACTCGGCCCCGGCATCTCCAGTTCCGCCGAGTCGGCCAAGGCCATCCCCGGCCGGCCCGACTTGGCCCCTGCGTCTCCAGTCGGCCAAGGCCATCCCCGGCCGGCCCGACTCGGCCCCGGCGTCTCCAGTTCCACCGAGTCGGCCAAGGCCATCCCCGGCCGGTCCGACTCGGCCCAGCGTCTCCAGTTCCGCCGAGTCGGCCAAGGCCATCCCCGGCCGGCCCGACTCGGCCCCGGCATCTCCAGTTCCGTCGAGTCGGCCAAGGCCATCCCTGGCCGGTCCGACTCGGCCCTGGCGTCTCCAGTTCCGCCGAGTCGGCCAAGGCCATCCCTGGCCGGCTCGACTTGGCCTCGGCATCTCCAATCCCGCCAAGTCGGCCAAAGCCACCCCTGGCAGGCCCGACTCGGCCCGACGCCTCCAAGTCCGTCGATTCGGCCCCGCCCCGGCACTACCTTGCCAGCGGGATTGGCCCTAGCCATCTCGGATCGACCCGGCTCGGCCCTGATAAGTCGGGATTTCCTAGTTCCCACCAGATCAGCCCCAGCATGGTCCTATCAGTTCAGGGCGCCACCTCTCTAACGTGCGCCGCCTGACAGCGCCAGATCCAACAACCCACTGGCCACGCTGGTGATGGGACAGGACCCACCTACCCAACAACTGATGGGACGAAGCCCACCAACCAGCCCAGATTCACGCAAGGGCTCGGTAGACATTCTGACTTCATGAAAACCCACGTGATCGTGCCAGCATCAACCCCTATAAAAGGGTAAATCACTTCGAGAACCAGGTAACGCAAGTTTACACACTTGATACCCTAATACTCAGAGGAAAATTTCGGTACTTCTGAGATTTCTCCCTTTTCCAAGAGCTCTCTCGAGCTCCTTCTCTGCTGTGACCTCGATTCCTGACTTGGGCGTCGGACGGTCTCCCCGGAGAATCCCCTCCGGTCTTGAGACTTTTTTGCAGGCCATTCGGCGCATCGAAGGTTCGTGGATCAACCCACATCCCAACGTTCAGGACCAGTGACCGGCGTCATCAGATTGGTGCGCTAGGAAGGGGGACAAAGTATCGAATATTGTCCCTGAGCTGCTTCTGAAAATTTTTTCCTCTTGTCCCCCCCATTTTCTTCTAGAAGCCATGGTGGTGACCAGAGCCCAGGACGCTTCCGTCAGTGTTCCGGCGGGTCCTCCCCGCCAGTTGCGCAGCGGGAGGCTAACCCTCCAGCTGTCGCTCCTTCGACCACCGGTCCACCACCGGATGCAGCCACCAAAACGGCGGAGCAGATAGCGACTCTCTCCCAGCAAGTCCAGAATCTCACCACCATGGTCCATGGGCTCCAGCAACAACAGTCCGTGGCCACCCAGCATCAGACTGCTCCCCCGCCAATTAACAGTTGGCAAAGGGAGGTTCTCCTCGGCGGGAGGCCGGTCGGCAAGAGACCAGCCGACGTCAGGTTTCCCCTAGGAAGCCTCGACGTGAGCCATCCAAGCGGCCACGGTCCCCTGACCACGGCCCCAACAAATTTCATCCCAAGCCACATCATCACAAAGAACCTAGGCGGAAGTTCCGACTTTCGTCTCCATCTCCTTCTGCCTCTTCTTCTTCTTCTTCCTCCGAACCATCTCGGAGGGCCCCGACGATCAGCCGCCAGGTGGAGGAACGCCTGGAGGAATACAACAGGCACCTCGACAAGCTCGCCAAGAAGATCAACCATCAGTCGGAGGAAGAGTTCGACACTCATCTTCCCTACACTCGCCGCATACTGGAGGAACCGGTTCCCTCCAGGTTCCGCTTCCCCCAAATGGACCCGTATGACGGTACGACTGACCCCCTTGACCACCTCGAGAGTTACAAAGCTATGATGCAAGTCCAGGGTGCCTCAGACGCCCTTCTCTGCAAGGCCTTCCCCGCAACTCTGCGGAAGGCCGCCCGTGCATGGCATTCGCGCCTATCCCCCTGCAGCATAGACTCCTTTCGGGAGCTGGAGAGGGCATTTTTGGCCCACTTTGATGCCTGCCGCCGGATCCCAAGGGTGGCAGACAGCCTTTTCTCCGTCCTCTAGAAGGAAGGAGAGTCACTGCGGGACTTCGTATCCCGATTCAAGACCGCCGCCCTCGAGGTCTACCATCTCGACGATGCGGTGGCCACCCTGGCGCTGAAGCGGGGACTCCTTCCGTCCCGCTTTACCTTCTCCCTAGATAAGAAGCCCCCGAGCTCTTACTCTGACCTCTTCCTCCGGGCCCAGAAGTACATCCGGGCGGATGAAGCCGACCTCACCCGCCGAAAGTCTTTGAAGAGCTCCAGCCACAAATCCGCTCGCCCTGAGCCAAGCGGACCTCCCCAACATCACCGATCCGACCCACCTCGCTGGTCCGACAACAGGCGCCGAAGCCCTGTCCCCGACGAGAGTAAGCTCACTCCTCTCCTTGCCCTCGATCCCACATCCTGATGGAGATCGAGGGCGAGCCTTACCTCCAACGTCCTCCCCCCATGAAGAAAGGTGCACCCCGCGACAAAAGCCGCTATTGCCGATTCCACCGGGACTACGACCACGACACCAATAGCTGCTACAGCTTGAAGCGGGCCATCGAAGAGCTCATCTAGCGGGGCTACCTCGGCAAGTATGTCCAGAAGATGCAACAGCTGCTGCCGGCCATCATGGGGCCTCCACCAGCTCAAGCCACCATCGACAACACTCCCACGGAGCGGATGGTCGGGATGGTTCCTGGGGATCAGCCTCTGCACCTAAATGACGAGGGGGGAGGAGGCGTCGAGTAATGTACTTCCTAGGAGGGTCCCTACCGCATCACCGAAACACTTCATAGGAGGGCATATGAATTAGAGGAACTCGATGGGAAACCCATTCCACGTACCTGGAATGCGGACGACCTCCGCCAATATTACCAATGATGTATTCTCCCAGAAGCATGAGTAATAAGGAGGCCCTTTCTGACACAGCAGCCTGTTCCCCTTGCGCCAGAGGACCAGGTCTCCCAAAAGGAGCTCACCGGCATCGCGGCCCATGGGACACCACTCGGCCCCAGCACGACGTGCCCCTGAGTCGGTTAAGACCCTAAAGGCTCCATACCCGGCTGAGTCGCCACTTGGGCGGCACACAAACCCCCAAGTCAGTTCAAAAGGAGCTCACTGGCATCGCGGCCCATGGGATACCACTCAGCCCCGGCACGACGATGCCCCCGAGCCGGTTAAGACCCTAAAGGCTCCGTACCCGGCTGAGTCGCCACTTGGGCGGCACACAAACCCCCAAGATGGTTCAAAAGGAGCTCACTAGCATCGCGGCCCATGGGACACCACTCAGCCCCGACACGGTGGTGCCCCCGAGTTGGTTAAGACCCTAAAGGCTCCGTACCCGGCTGAGTCGCCACTTGGGCGGCACACAAACCCCCAAGATGGTTCAAAAGGAGCTCACTGGCATCGCGGCCCATGGGACACCACTCGGCCCCAGCACGGCGGTGCCCCCAAGTCGGTTAAGACCCTAAAGGCTCCGTACCCGGCTGAGTCGTCACTTGGGCGGCACACAAACCCCCAAGTCGGTTCAAAAGGAGCTCACTGGCATCTCGGCCCATGGGACACCACTCGCGGCGGTTCAAAACCCCCGAATGGTTAAGACCCTAAAGGCTCTGTACCCGATGAGTCGCCCCTCGCAGCGGTTCCCGCACCCCGAGGTGGTTCGAAAGGAACCTGACGACTCTCAGCTCTCAGGTCACCATCCGGGGTTCAAAAGGCTTCTGGTAGCCACAACTTACCTCTGCAGTTCCAACTCTGTGTCATCGACCGACGGCCAATCGGCCTCGACGGCTCTATTTCCACTTCGGCAATTTTGTCACGGCCTCAGCGGCTTTATCTTGGCAGCCTCAAGCCGCGGATAGCCATGAAAAGACTTCCAGCCTCCGCATTGGGAGAGGATTACTAGCTGCCCTCAGCTAGCCAAAGAAGGCATGCAGACGTCCATACAAGGCAGCGCAGAGGAAAGGGGTTTCCCCACCTAGAAGGAATCATGGTTGAAGTTAACATGAAAGAGCAGATGCCAAGGTAAAAGTTCTACACTCCTTTCGCTTAGCTGATGCGGGGCTCACAAGCTCAATGAGTGTGGGGGCATTTGATGGGGCCAGTTGACCCCATGGAGAATAAAATAATTTTTGAATGGCCCACCTTGACAGCGGCGTCGGTCTCAACGTTGGCCGCGTCCCACCTTAATCTTGGCATCGGCCATGGCCCACTTCGACCTCAACATCCGCCACGGCCCACCTCGGCCTCGGCAATCGGCCTCGCCCCGCTTGGCCGCCTCACCTCCAAGGCCGACAGCTCCATGGCCGGCACCTCTAAGGCCGGCACCTCTAAGGCCGGCACCTTCCCAAACGGCCCGGCATCTTCCTGGCCGACCCCCTACTTCTCCAAGCTAGGCAGCCCCGGCATCTCCCAGCCGGCCCCGACACTTCCTTGTCGGCCCTTCTCGGCCCCAGCGCCTCCAAGCCCGCCGAGTCGGCCCTGGCCATTCCTGGCCGGCCCTTCTCGGCCCCGGCGTCTCCAAGCCCGCCGAGTCGGCCCTGACACTTCCTTGTTGGCCCTTCTCGGCCGCGGCGTCTCCAGTTCCGCCGAGTCGGCCAAGGCCATCCCTGGCCGGCCCGACTCGGCCCCTGCATCTCCAATTCTGCCAAGTCGGCCAAGGCCATCCCCGGCCGGCCCGACTCGGCCCCGGCATCTCCAGTTCCGTCGAGTCGGCCAAGGCCATCCCCGACCGGTCCGACTCGGCCCCTGCGTCTCCAGTCGGCCAAGGCCATCCCCGGCCGGCCCGACTCAGCCCCGGCGTCTCCAGTTCCACCGAGTCAGCCAAGGCGTTCCCCGGCCGGTCCAACTCGGCCCCGGCGTCTCCAGTTCCGCCGAGTCGGCCAAGGCCATCCCCAGCCGGCCCGACTCGGCCCTGGCATCTCCAGTTCCGCCGAGTCGGCCAAGGCCATCCCCGGCCGGTCCGACTCGGCCCCGACGTCTCTAGTTCCGCCGAGTCGGCTAAGGCCATCCTCGACCAGTCCGACTCGGCCCCGGCTTCTCCAGTTCCGTCGAGTTGGCCAAGGCCATCCCTGGCCAGCCCAACTCGGCCTCGGCATCTCCAGTCCCGCCGAGTCGGCCAAAGCCACCCTGGCGGCCCGACTCGGCCCCGACGCCTCCAAGTCCGTCGATTCGGCCCCGCCCTGGCACTGCCTTGCCAGCAGGATTGGCCCCAGCCATCTCGGGTTGACCCGGCTCGGCCCTGATAAGTCAAGATTTCCTAGTTCCTGCCAGATCAGCCCCAGCATGGCCTTATCAGTTCAGGGCGCCACCTCTCTAACGTGCACCGCCTGACAGCGCCAGATCCAACAACCCACTGGCCACACTGGTGATGGGACAGGACCCACCTACCAAACAACTGATGGGATGAAGCCCACCAACCAGCTCAGATTCATGTAAGGGCTCTGCAGACATTCTGACTTTATAAAAACCCACGTGATCGTGCCAGCGTCAACCCCTATAAAAGGGTAAATCACTTCGAGAACCAGGTAACACAATTTTACACACTTGATACCCTAATACTCAGAGGAAAATTCCGGTCCTTCTGAGATCTCTCCCTTTTCCAAGAGCTCTCTCGAGCTCCTTCTCTGCTGTGACCTTGATTGCTGACTTGGGCGTCGGAGGGTCTCACCGGAGAATCCCCTCCGGTCTTGGAACTTTTTTGCAGGCCATTCGGCGCATTGAAGGTTCGTGGATCAGCCCACATCCTGATGTTCAGGACCAGTGACCGGGCGTCATCACCCATCTTTATCAGAAAAATCTTCTGCAATTGTGTTGACAAACCAAAAGCATCGTCTCTAACCAAAATCAACCGACAATGCTATTGCATTCGGTTATAGTATTTTTTATTTTTAATAATAGCAGAACAAGGTATGAATTCCACACTTTCTCAATTATATTATATATTGTGTTTCGATATTATTGACATAAGGATTTTGGGGTAATAGATTCGTATTCGGTTTTCACAAATTCTATCAAGTGGTATCAGAGCAACCTTATGTTGTAATATCAAAAATAAATTTTTTTATTTTTTTGTTCATACCTATCTAAATGAATGAAATATCGTCTAATATATCTTGTTATTTTATCTTGTTGTGCTTTGAATGATTCGGCAAAAGAGTCCTTGAGACAATAATTGGGTAAGATAAACATCACTGATTCATATGATTTAATCAGTTGTGGAAACTTTTGATAAACTAAAGTATTAAATTATTTTCATTCAAAAATAATTTAAAAAATATTGAGTTTAATTAAAGTATATCAATTTTTTAGAATAGATTGATTGAAGCATCATGTCGCCAAAGTGAGCTCTCATGTGTAGGTTAATTTATTTAAAAATTGACAGGTAGTATGTATGTAATTTATGCATTTTCTTAACCGGTCCCAAAGAAAGGTGGAAATTTTGCCAAATTGTATGCATACATGTGGTAATGAATATGTAGTTATAGGGATTATCCATGTGGGCAATAGGCTGGTCCCAAAGGAAGACTATTGCTTAATCGGACTTACTATTAGTATTTGATTACTACACCAAGTAAGCGAAGTTAATATTGGTGTCCAAATACTAGATATTAATGTTGTGTAGATTTCTTATGATGGGATTTAAATTAAATTCAATGTTTTATTTGGGTATAATGTGAGTATAATTTTTTTTTGTGTTTTGTTATTTGTTCAGCTACATTATCTGCTTCTAATATATCTGCACACATTAATTCGATTCCTATGCTTAATGGGACCAACTTCAAGGATTGGAAAGAAAATGTCATGATTGTTCTTGGATGTATGGACTTGGACCTTGCATTAAGAATTGAACGCCCTGCTTCTCTTACGGAAACTAGCACTGCTGAAACCAAGCGGGAATATGAGAAATGGGAGCGTTCAAATCACATGAGTCTAATGATTATCAAAAGAGGCATTCCAGAAGCTTTTCGAGGCACTATGGCTGATATTGATACAGCTAAAGGTTTCCTTGATGAGATCAAAAAATATTTTGTTAAAAACGATAAAACGGAAATGAGCACGCTTTTGGCAAGCTCAGTTTCCATGAGGTATACAAGCAAAGGAAACATTCGAGAGTACATTATGGAATTGTCTCACATTGCTTCTAAGATTAAGGTACTAAAGTTAGAGCTTTCAGAGGACTTGCTCGTTCATTTGGTGCTAATTTCTCTTCCAGCATAATTTAGTCAATTCAAGGTCAGTTACAACTGCCAAAAGGAGAAATTGTCTCTCAATGAGCTCATTTCATTTTGTGTACAAGAGGAGGAGAGATTGAAGCAAGAGAAAATCGAGAGTGCTCATTTGGCCACTTCCTCTAAGAGAAAGAAAAGAAAGAAGGATAAAAAGGCTGCTGAAGGTCCTTCACAAAAGAAGCAGAAGAAATCTGAGGATTGTTGTTTTTTCAGTAAGAATATGGACACATAAAGAAGGATTGTACCAAATACAACGCATGGCGTATAAAGAAAGGTACTTTTCTTACTATGGTTATTTAGAAATTAATTTAACTTCTGTACCTAGAAACACTTGGTGGTTAGATTCTGGTGCTACTATTCACATAAGTGTTTCCATGCAGGGTTGCCTGAACTACCGTAAGCCAATTGATGCTAAAAGATTCATCTATGTGGGCAATGGAGAATGGTAGAGGTGGAGGCTATAGGGTCCTTTAGGTTATTACTTAAGACATGACATTATTTAGAATTGAGAAACACATTTGTTGTACCGCCATTTAGATGAAATTTAATTTCTATTTCTACATTGGACAAATATGGATACTTTTGTTCTTTGGGAAATAATAAAGTTAGTGTTTCTTTAAATTCTACTGTTATTGGTACTGGTTCCTTGTCTTACTACGATAACCGTTATATACTTGACACTATTACTCCATTTAATGAAACTTTGCATGTTTCTTTTAGAGGTACAAAACGTAAATTAGCTAATAAAAATTTTGCTTCCTTATGGCACAAGCGATTAGGTCACATCTCTAAAATTAGAATAGAAAGGCTTGTATCAGAAGGAATTTTGGATTTTATTGATTTCACATACTTTAATGTTATGTAAATTGCATTAAAGGAAAACAAACCAACAAAAGAAGATTACTAGCCAATAGAACTTCGGATGTCCTAGATCTCATCCACATAGACATATGCGGACCATTCCCTACAGCTGCTTGGAATGGTCAAATATATTTCATATCATTTATAGATGATTACTCGAGATTTGACTATTTGTATCTCATTAAAGATAAGTCCAGTGCATTGGATATGTTCAAAACTTTTAAAGCTGAAGTTGAAAATCAACTTAATAAGAAAATTAAAGCCGTTAGATCTGACCGTGGTGGAGAATTCTATGGCAGATATGATGGATCAGGTAAACAATGTCCAGGACCATTTTCCAAATACCTAAAGGAATGCGGTATAGTCCCTTAATATACCATGCCAGGCTCTCCAAACATGAATGGTGTTGCTGAGAGACGAAACCGGACTCTTAAAGATATGGTAAGGAGTATGATAAGTCATTCAACCTTACCAGAGTTACTTTGGGAGAGGCACTTAAGACTGCAGCCTATATTCTCAACAGAGTACCAACTAAAGCAGCCACTAAGACCCCTTATGAGCTTTGGACGGGTAAGAAACCAAGTTTAAAGCATTTGCATATTTGGGGATGTCTAGCTGAAGCAAGGCCTTATAAGCCAAGTGAAAAGAAAATGGATTCCAGAACGTAAGCTGCTACTTTATAGGTTACTCTGAACGATCTAGGGGTTTTAAGTTTTATGATCCCACTACCAAAGCAATTTTGAATCGAAATAGCAACGTTCTTTGAGGATATAGAGTTTGAGGGGAGAAATCATGTTAAAGACATTATTTTTGAAGAAGAATCGATTCCGATTCCTACCATTACTTATAACAATGATCAGGATCATGTTATAATTCCTGTCATTGATCAAGGAGTAATTCTGGAACTTCAAGATGATGAAGAAAATCTTCCCAATCAAATTGAAGAAATTGTTCCTAATGAACAATCTCAAGAACAAACTCAACAGCCTCAAGAACAAGTGTCATTAAGGAGATCCACGAGAGAAAAGAGAAAGGCAATTTCGGATGATTTTATAGTCTTTCTCCAAGAACATGAGGATATTTTTGACTTGACAGAAGATGATCCTATCAACTTCCGACAAGCTATGGAAAGTTCTAACTCTCAAGAATGGATCAATGCTATGAAAGACAAGATGAAGTCAATGAAAGACAATGATATTTGGGATCTCGTTTCATTGCCTGATGGAAAGAAACCCATTAGTTGCAAATGGATATTTAAAACCAAGAGGGATTCGAATGGCAATGTAGAGAGGTATAAAACTCGTCTTGTTGCAAAGGGCTTTACTCAAAGGGAAGGTATTGATTTCAAAGAGACTTTCTCTCCAGTTTCAACAAAAGACTCTTTTAGAGTCATCATGGCATTAGTGGCACATTTCAACCTTGAGTTGCATCAAATGGATGTAAAGATAGCATTTCTCAATGGTGACATTGATGAAACAATTTATATGAAGCAACCAGAGAACTTTGTATATGGTGATCCAAAGAAAATGGTTTGTAAACTTAAGAAATCTATCACGGGCTCAAGCAAGCATCCAACAATGGTATTACAAATTTAACCAAGTAGTACTCTCATTCAGTTTTGAGATGAATGTGGTTGATAATTATATATACCATAAGTTCAGTGAAAGTAAATTTATTTTCTTAGTACTGTATCGATGACATTTTACTTGCGAGTAACAATATAGGCTTATTACATGAAACCAAAGATTTCTGTCAACAAATTTGAGATGAAAGATCTTGGTGAAGCATCTTTTGTGTTAGGTATACAGATACATCGAGATTGTTCTCGAGTGTCCTTGGGTTATCACAAAAGAACTATATCGATAAAGTTCTCAAAAGATTTGGCATGCAAAATAGTAAACCTTTGGAAACCCCGGTAGCTAAAGGAGAAAAGTTTAGTCTCAATCAGTGCCCTAAGAATGACCTTGAAGTTCAGAAATGAAGAAATATCCCTATGCATCAGCATTAGGAAGTTTGATGTATGCTCAAGTTTGCACTCGCCCCGATTTGGCTTTTATTGTTCGGATGTTAGGCAGATATATGAATAACCCTGGAATGGATCATTGGAAAGCAGCCAAGAGGGTTATGCGTTACTTACAGAAAACAAAGAAACTACATGCTCACATATAGAAGGTCGGATAGTTTAGAGATCATCGAGTACTCCAACTCAGATTTTGCTGGATGCCAAGATAGCAAACGATCCACTTCAGGCTATATATATATGTTGACTGGAGGGGCAATTTTCTGGAGAAGTGCTAAGCAAACACTTATAGCCTCTTCAACCATGGCAGCAGAGTTTATAGTTTGTTATGAAGCATCCAACCATGGGATATGGCTGCAAAACTTTGTCACGGGGCTGCGTATAGTTGAAAGTATTGAAAGACCACTCAGGATATATTGTGACAATAACTCAGCAGTAATGTATTCCAACAATAATAGAAGTTACTCTAAGTCAAAGCACATAGACATTAAATTTCTTATTGTAAAAGAAAGAGTTCAGAGTAAACAAATATGTATAGAACATATAGGCACAGATTTTATGTTGGCAGACCCACTAACTAAAGGACTTACATCCAAGGTCTTTCATAAGCATATTAATCAAATGGGTGTTGTATTATTTGATGATGTTTTGGTTTAGTAGGAGTCTGTATTTGGTATGACAGTTTCTGCAGAAATAAAGATTTCAGTGTTTTATTTACTTTGATTCATATGGAATAAAGTTTGATCTCGCTAAAGAAAAGGATCAGTTAAAAATAGGCATGTTCAGATCACATTACATGTAATTTTCATGCTACACAATCATATTTGATCTATGTCGTTTGATTGTATTAGTGTATATGACCATTGATAGTCCAGCTACTACCAATGTGAGCGAAGGCTGTTTTGATCCTACACTAGTACATTCAATGGACCAGATTGTTCGAAATCCTTAAGTTATGATAACAAAGGTTTTGAGTACTCATAAGGTAGTGCACATTTATCTGGTTACATATGAGGTTCAAGTGGGAGATTATTGAAAAATACTCATGTGGACCAATATATGTAAATGTGTATATTTAATTATCATATTGTTCGTCCAATAATATGTGATCTAATAAAGTTAATTGGACATTACGGATTAATTTTTGATACGGAACACAATGTGTAGATATTCGTAACATAACTCTAATTTATGATGGGCTGAATAGAAACATGATTACATAAAGTCAAATGGTTATGGTCCCTGGTTTGAACACGATTTATAGAAAACGTCTCTTCGGAAAGGTTATGGGTATCTTTTCAGTAAAGAGATGCTTATTCGGAAATCTAAAAGGTCTCGTCTTTTTGGAAAGGTCCTTACGAAAGGATAAGTTTTTCTATTTAAGCATTTCTGATAACTCACATCTTTATCAGAAAAATCTTCTGCAATTATGTTGACAAACCGAAAGCACCGTCTTCAACCAAAATCAGCCGACAATGCTATTGCATTCAGTTATAGTATTTTTTATTTTTAATAATGGCAGAATAAGGTACGAATTTTATAATTTTTTAATATATATATTGTTTCGATATTATTGACATAAGGATTCTAGAGCAATAGATTCGTATTCAATTTTCACGAATTTATCAACTTCAAAATAGAATATTTAAATTAATTCCTACGTTTAAGCTATATAGACCCTATCAGACCCAAGGAGCCAAACAAACTTACCGCATTACCTTCTGCGTTTCTTAAACATGAGACTCGTCGTATTGATGAATTTATTTGAGGTATGTGTATGTATTGACGTGGAAAAATAGCTCCTATTTCTTATTTCTTAATTAATTCCTATTTCTTATTGTTCTATTACTGTGTGTGTATGTGTGTATTGACGTGGAAAAATAGCTCCGTTCTAAAGGGGATTATTGGATGCTCGAGGAGGGAGGAGTCCGATCCAAGCCCGAAGTCATGGAATCGATGGGATGCCGGACTTCCGTGAGCGTTTAGTCGACAAGAGGACGCGGGGACCAGCCTCCAAGGGCCAAGCTCTGATTTCTAATTTGCTTGCGTTTTAGTTCTACTCCGCGGACTTGATGAAAAGTTTCGTGTTCGATGCGCGTGCAAAATGAGCTGTGACCATCAATCCGTCATCAAAACAGGTGCATTAATTCCGTCCACGGTGCTGGGTCAAAAAGGCTTTCTGACCGCTAGATGTTAATTTTATTGCAAAACGTGTAAACCAATCAACCCAAGATTCAGATCAGGAGGAGGGATGGACGTTATCGTTTTAGCACGTGCTAGTAGCACTATAAAATATAAAAATATTAATAAATAAAATTATAAAAATAATATAATAATTTAAAAATAAATATAATATATTTATAAAAAATTAATTAAATAAATAAAAGGTTTAAATAAATAAAAAAATATAGGATATACATTATATTATACTGAAAAATATAAAAATAGAAATGAAATAGAAATAATTGTAAATAAGAATTTAAGAAATATGTTGTTAAGATAACTAGGAAAGGAGATCGGATTATATCACTAAAATTTATAATTAAGAATAATATAATTAACATAATTAGTGCACATTGTTACTGCTGAAATCTTGTTCTCCGACTCGGGCGCGTTCGGGCTTCAAGACGGGCTTCCTCCTGGACGGACCTGCAAAATAGTCCTCACGCGAGAGGCGTTGGGGGTGGCCCTCTGCGGAAGACCCTCCGACGCTCAAGTCAGTGGAGACCGACAGTCAACAAAAATGAGGAGAAGGCTCTCGCTGAAGAGTCTCTCTCAGGTCTCTGAGCAGAGCGGCAATGGCGAAAGCAAAGGCAGAGAGAGAATCAGTGAGCGAGTGTGCGTATGAGAGATGGCGTACCTGAGGAGATATGAGGTTGTGGTGTTTATAGAGGATCACCTGGTTGCCTGGAAGCATCGTGGGTCCGAAGGCCATTGAGATCTGAATCCAGTTTGTTATGAGATCGGTAGGATTCGTATCTGGTTAGTTAGAGGATCGACGGCTAGGAGAGCTTGTTGACATCTCAAGATTTGGTGGGGGCATAAGCTCCAGAGCTCTAGGCCACTTTCAGATATGATTCCTGTTTGGATTCTTACTATTTTAAGCTTTCCCGTGCCGAATTCCACAGAGGTGTAGGTATTGCTCGGGCTAGGCCGAGTGATAGAAGAGATCGGCTAGAAAGGCCGGGTGATGGGATGGCTCAGTTAGGGCCAAGAGTCGATAGCTCAGCTCGAGGGGCCGAGAGACGATAGCTCGGCTCGAGGGGCCGAGAGACGATAGACGATAGCTCGGCTCGAGGGGTCGAGAGGCGATAGCTCGGCTAGAGGGGCCAAGAGACGGTAGCCGATAGCTCGGCCAAAGGGGCCAAGAGACAATAGACGATAGCTTGGCTCGAGGGGCCGCGCCTTGGGAACCCTTGGCTCGGTGGGGGCTAGGGCGCTCCGACCTACCGAGGTTGACTTATCTCTGGAGGGTGCCGCACAGCGGGTAGGAATCAAGGCTAACCTTAGCCATGAGCACGATTATTGATGCATAGCGATTTTACCCCTCAGCACATGCCCCCCACTCCCTAGTTCGAAGCGTAGGTTCGGGCATAGAGAGTATAATTCCAGGTGGCAAGACTTGAACGGAGGGATCCGGAGTTGACAGCCTGCGCAATGATGCCCTATTTAACGCCGCATGGCCACCGTGCCTTCGTAGGTAAGGCTCCTTTGGGGCAACGGTCGGGGAATCGCCACATAGCAAATTCTGGTTTTGACGGCGTTCGTAATGGCGGTTCCGGGCGTCTCGGTCGAAACACTTTATCTTCTCTCTTAAGGTGGTTTCCTTAGGGAGGAAGCAAAGTCGAAATAGTGCCACTCCCATTCACAGCGCTCTTTCGTTCCTCTGTAATTTCACTCGGTGTTTCTCTCGGCTAGCAGAATGAGGAGCCCCGACGACATGGCTTCAGAGATTGCCGCCGAAGATTTGGGGAGAATACGTCAACAATACGGCACACCCTCGAATGTTCTTCTGAGATTGCCGGAGCCCGAGCATAGGGTTTCACAGGATCTGGAGAATGGGTCTTTCTTTATGAAGACAGCCTAAAGGCAGCCTTCGATTTCCCCCGCATCCCTTGGTGAGGGAGATCATGAGATTCTACGATGTTTGCCCGACGATGGTAGCTCCCAACAGTTGGCGCAGCGTCATCGGGTTTATCTCGATGTGTAGCCGGATTCAGGTAACGGCAACTCTTCCCCTCTTTCGTGCTTGTTTCCACTTGATATGGAAGGAAATCGGAGTGGTCTTACATTGGACCTCGGAGGTCATTCAAGACGATAACAAACAAACCATCATCCATAAAGGAGTGGAAGGTCAGATTCTTTATTGCCGAGGGAACATCGGCTCCGATTTTCCCCGGGGATGGGGAAACTTTGTTCGGGATGTGGAAGCACATTCGACCCTGTCAGCATAGGAGGAGGATTTGGAGGTCCTTCGTGATGGCAGGACGTTTTCGGCTAATGATTTATTATCGGAGGAGGCTCTCTTCGCCGCCGGGCTTAGCCCCATCGACCCGCATGGTGAGTTCTTTTGTTTTTCCATTGATTTTACTCGAGCAAAGATATCTCGGTCTGACCGCTTGTTACCTGTCACCACAGCCAAGAAGTCTGAACTATCGGGCCGCATAAAGAAAAGAATGAGCAAACGCCCGAGTGAGAGCAGCGGTGGAGAGAAACGCAAGCCTGAGAAGAGTGCTCGCTTCTCCGAAGAGCGCTCGCTGGAGGTTGGGGTAATCAAAGCGGGGGCGCTGAAAATAGAGGAGGACTCAAAGAGGACCGCTGAGATCCCTTGTCCTTCAGGTGTTGAAATAGTAGATAGCCCGGACGAGACTCCGTTGGCCTGTCCGGAAGCCCCTCCTTTGGAAGATGAGCCAATGGCTGGCACAGTGGAGTTTGGTGCCCCTGAGGGTTTGCCTCCAGGCGAGAAGATGTCTCTAGCCTTGTCGGGAGGACAGGAGGGAGCAACCGCAAACGTTGAGGCTCAAGACGAGCTTTCCATTGGAGGGCTCCCCCCGGAGGGATTCAGCGGCGGTGACGTTGGGCCGATCGCAACGGGGGCTCGCAAGGAGCCTACGGCTGGAGAACCTCTTCCTGGAGAGGTTGGGGCAACTGGTGAACAAGCTGAAGCCTTGGTGGGGCATGCAGAGGAGGAGCAGGTACCCATGATCGAGGGAAGGAGCTCGGACAAGGGGAGCAAGGCAAAGGTCTTGCGGCCGAAGCTTCTTCCACCAAAGTCTCGGGTAAACTGGCGCCTGGGCTGGCCCAGGTTAGTACTTTGCTAAGGGAGGGTGAGAGAGCGAAGGCTTCTCAGTTGGAGGTCATCTGGACCGATCCTTTGGATAGCGATGGTCAGCCCGGTGGCTCGGAATCAGCCGTCGAGGCGGCGTTTTCGGACCTAATGAGGTCAGCACTGTACCCAAGTGCAGGTACCTCGGCGAATGAGTTCGCAGACCTAGATCTGGTTGATGCCACGTTTGGCCAGCGGGGCATGGCGACGGAAGCCCATCTTCTCCCCGAGATCAACAATTCTACCCTCATGGGGCTAGCCAGGTCCTATATCTCCCGGGTGAGTCATTAATCCCGAGTAGTGAACGCTTTCTGGCTAGCTCGGTCGCGCTTTTCTCACTTGTGTTTCGTTCTGCAAAGTGCTTTGATCACCAGGGCGCTGTGCTGGCGCTTGAATCTGGCGACAGGAGCCAGCGCCCAGGCCAGGAGAGTCAGCGCTGAGCTTCGATCGCAGGCGGAGGCATCTGATATGTTTGAGCAAGCTCTGGGTACCGCCAACGAGAATTTGAAGAAGATGAGAGTGCTGCATCAAGCCGCCCTAGATGATCCGTCCAAGCTGAGGCTCGAAGTGAAAGAGCTACGCGGGCTCCTGGCGAAGTTCGATGACACATGCTTGGAGTTATCGCAGATCAAATCCAGGCATTCCGGAGAAATGGAAACTGTCAAGAAACAGTTTAACGAAAGCCTGGGCAGGCAGAGGAGAAAGGTCGTCGAGGAGAGAAACTGCCTGACTAGAATGCTTGGCGAGTTGGAGGAGAAGGTGCGGCAACTTAACCGTGGTATCGCCGACAGGGGTGACAAGATCAAGTGGCACCAGGAAAAGCTAACCCAATTCGATAGAGAGCTCTCCCAAGCCTTGGGGGAAGCCGAGGGTAAGCGGTCGAAGATCAATGACCTTAAGAGCAGGATCGAGCAAATTAGTGCCGATAAACAGAGGGCTATTGGCGAGGCCAAGGAGCTGACCAAGAGGTTAGCTCGGCAGGAGGAGGAGGTATGATACTACCCCCTTTTTAGCTTCCTTTACTGGCTCATCGTGGCATCGGTTAATTCTGTTTTTACAGATGAAGAAGGCGGAGCTGGAGAATCGAAGTCAGACACAGTCCCTGCAAGGGAAACTGGCGTCTAGCCAAGGGAGGAACTCAGAGCTCGAGAGGCAGGTCAGTGAGACTAAGGAGCAGATTACCGTACTATGGGGGCAAGTTGCTGAAACTAAAATGCGGCTCGCTCTCCTCAGGGGTGAACAAGATGCAACCTGTGTCGACGCCTACCAGCTCGGTGTAGAGGAAACTCGAAGTAAGATATCCAAGGAGCATCCAGAATGGGATCTCTCCTTCTTGGATGTTGAAACCTTCGAGGCTTGTTCCCCAGGGGATGAAGAGGACGAATATATCGATGTTTCGGACACGATCTCGATGTTGTTCCAGATGTTATTGTGGCCGCGGCTCCCGAAGGGCATACTCGTCATACCACCGGGAAAACAACAGTATTTGAAAAGGGTGAGACGAGTCAAGCTCCCCCGAACGTCACCGAGGAAGCTACCGAGGCCGCTGGGGCCATTCCCGACCCTGATTCTTGAGGGTTATCTGTATGTTTTTGTTTTTCAAACTTGTAACCCGGTTGACGTTTTCAAGAAATAAACCTTTTTCTTCTGCGCGATTGTTTTTCTTGAATGGTCTTTTGTCTCCAGTTTTCTTTCAACTGCGGGCAGCTCATGGCCTTTCCGCATTGTTTGGTCAACTTAACTCGGACCTGAATAAACATCCCGATCAAGGCCGAGGTATCAGGGTAGATCGAGCAGGACCAAGATATGAGAATAGCTCGGTTGGATCCAAAGCTAGATAGTTCGGTCTGATCAAGGTGAAAAAGTGGATGCGCCTTTGGAGGGAGTTTGATCCCGAAAGAGGGGTTTGTTGAATTTCCCACTATCATTTACTTATCCTTTTCGATAAAGAGGGAGCGATTCTTCGCTTCCCGTGAGCAGCCACTGAAGCGACGACGTGTGGCAAGGCTTTATGGCAGTGGCGTTGGAGCTGATGGCTCGGGTGATTAGGGTACTCGCCCGAAGTAGTTTAAATACCAGTGGGTGGTAGGCTATCGCTAACCATTTCCTCTGCCGATCTTTTGTTGGTTTATCTAAACTTGTGATAGCAAGATGGCTTCCGAGGATGAAGGGAGATCAGCCGGAGCACCAGTCGACAGCGTCAATGCCCGTTGGGGGACCTGTAGGGGCCGTTCTAGAATAACCATCAACGGGGAAGTCCTGGCATCATCATTCGCAAGCCGCGAGCAACTCCAAAAGACGGTCGAGCAATACATGGTTGTCTCTACCAGGGAGATTGTGCTCCTCCGCGAGGCTAATCGCCGATTGGAGAAGCAGGTGGCGTCCCTTAAGCAACTGGTGGGCAAGCCGGCTCTGCAGCGAGGGGAGGGCTCAGCAGCTCCTGGAGAAAATGACAAGCCCCTGTGAGGGCCGATGTATATTTCTTTCTTTTCTGTCGCCCTTTCTATGATGAATGAAGAGAAAAGTTTCCATAGCTTTTGTGCTTTCTACTGTTTTTGAAATGCTTGCTTTCACCGTGCAAGTCTTATAAGTGAGCCACTCTCTTGGGGGATTTTTTGCCACCTTGGTAAGGTTCAAGGCGTAGCGCCTATGCTTTAGTCGAAGTATAAAGAGTGTTTCGTCATCGCTGAGATAAAGGCAGCTATCCTAGTCCAGATAGGAGATAACACTCAGTCATTCTGGACTGGAAAGGGATACCTCGGTTTGTTCCGAAGTATGAAAGTAGCTTGGCCTTGGATGGAAGCACAAGGTAATGTCCAGGTTCATGCCTGGATATGACAGGCAGTTGGACCGGAGCGAGGAATATTGAAACACCTTTATCGAGGAGTACTTGGCCTCCGTGCCTCTTTATTACTTTGTCAATGCCTTGTCTTTTTCAAGGCGAGTCGACCTTCATTTTGCCGAAGTAGATAATACGGCTTTGTAGCCATCCGAAGGTTGCCTCGGTATTTTCCAAGGGCATTTATCTTGTCGATCTTTCCCAACACGGGTCATTTCAACGTACGATGCAGGTGCTCATTTGCCATTGGAAGGTGTCATTTTCACCGGACGATTTTTCAGGTCTGCCCGTATCTTTAAGATCAGTGGGCGATTTTCTACAATTATGACCCATGATCCAGGATCAGAGGAGATCATCTGGCGTACGTCATGGACTGAGCGACGCATTTGGCGTGCATAGAAGGGCGCTCTTTTCATCCTGGGAGGCCGCATGGCAGCATGGATTGGGAATTTTGAATCTCGGGGCTTTCTTCTTTAATATCGGCTCCCGGTCCATTTCGCCTATAAGAAGGGGAGGAAGGGGCCGTGTTAGGCCATCCCCAAAAACTTTCTTCTCTGTGAGCTGTGAAAATTTTTATGATGCATGTATCCCTAAGGCTTAGAGCGGAGGAACCGAGTTTTTCTTTTGCAAGTCGTCTTCCTCCGGATAGTTGGGGTGATGGAGTCGTTGAAGAATGGCTTATCCTCAAGGGAGGAGCTTCGTGTTGAGAATTGTATCCTAAAGCCAATCATTTGATGATTGTGCTAATGTAAATTGTATATAAATTGATATATTAATAAAAGTTATTTGGCAGTTTATTCATTACAAGAACATCTTCTTAAAACTCCTAATAGTAATGAAGCCCTCAGGATCTTCCTTTACGATAAAGGAGGATTTATCTTTGAAGGTCCTTAAAAGAGTTCGCGACCAAATGATATACTATGACAGGGCCATAGTACTATCAATTATAGGACGTTGTATATCATATTTGTTGGTTGTCCTCTTAACCAAGGAGTGTAGAGACACTGGTATGACATACAGATGAAAGTGTAGGACTACATTTCACCGAACGTGACTCATTTCCGGATACTCTACTATCAAGAGTTAATCCGAGAAGATATAGGTATAAGTATCATTCAGACCTAAAGATCACAACCAGTGGCTTACAAGAAACTCATTGTACTTAGGTACCGGACCACCTGGATTTCTAATCCAGCTACGAAAGGTTACTGGGTGCAGTCAAGTACTTGTGGTAGTCAGTTGTGGATCAAGATGGAATTTGACCTATCCCGTTAAAAGGAGAAATGCTTGTGTTTCAATTTAGCAAGACCTTGGCCAAGGCACTTCATGTGAAAGTCACATGATCACTAAAATTGAAATCACTTTATGGATTTGCTGTTTAGAGTTGACAGGCTCTTAAGCCATCCTTAGCATTTGTGGTCAAAAGGATGAATTATACGGTAATTGTTTCTTAGGGTTCTTGGAGTTTGCTCGGAAACTCTTTGACCTATCCGGACGTCGGGTTCCATTGCTAGATGGGCACATCGATTAGTATAGAAAATTGTTTCTATGCTACCGGCTTAGGTTCGAACCTAGAGAGTCACACGCATAGAAGTTTCTTAGGATGATCTATTTGCTGATCAACGATTGAGAATCGTATATGATTTAATTAATCAATTTGATTGATTGAATTATCTCAATTGGATTAAGTACAAATGAATAAGATTCAATTTGGTTTAAGTCTATTAGAAGGACTAATCAATTTCAAATATTGATTTGAAATTAGATTTGATTTGGTTTTAAATAGATTCAGGATTAGCCAAATTTGATTTGGGCTAGGACCATGATCTATATTGGTTTAATCCAATAAATTCAAATTAGCTTAAAACCAAAAATCCAAACCCCATGTGTGAAAAAGGTTTTCTCGCATGATGAGATAACTAAAATCTCATCTCATGAGAAATTAAATTCTCATGCAGAATTTAATTTATAACTTCTAGTCTTCTTCAAATGATTCCCAAGTTCAAGAAAAATAAATTTTGCTAAAAGGTGCCTCTTTGGAAGAGCACTCCACACAACTCTTCGTGCATTGACAAGTGTATGAATTAATGTGCCTCTTTAGTAGAGCACTCCACACAACTCTCCGTGCATTGATAAGTGCGTGAATTAATGTGCCTCTTTGGAAAAGCACTCCACATAACTCTCCGTGCATTGACAAGCGTGTGAATTAATGTGCCTCTTTGGAAGAGCACTCGACACAACTCTTCATGCATTGATAAGTGTGTGAATTTAATATGTCTCTTTGGTTTTCACAAAAACAGTGGAATTCTAATTGTTAGAATTCAATAGGCTGGCTAATATGAAACTATAAATAGAGGACATCCCTCACTAGATAACAAAAACACAAGATCAAAAGAGATCAAAAATTCTAAACAGTTAGAACCAAGTGTTACAGTTCTAAGAGTTAGAACAGAAAATTCTTGTGTGATTTTAGTGTTAGCAAAAGCTTGATGGATCTTGGAGGAAGATTCAAGTGGAAGAATTCAAGATTAGTAAAATTATTTTTCTGCGAGCTAGCACTTCTGGAAATCCGATCATTCGGGGGTTTCGCGTGGATAATACTAGAGGCTGGACGATTCAACGACTGCAAAGCACAAAGGATTTACCTACTGTTCTTAAGGTGAGTGATTTGATCCTTAGATCTTAAGGCAGGCTTCAAGATGAGTAGCATGACTTCTCATCTTGAAGATTAAGATATGATCTTAATTATTTAATTTATATGCAATACTTAGATCAAACGATCTTATAATATAAGGTAAAGATATGATCTTGATGCATGTTAGAAAGATTAATATGTAATCTTTAAATTTTCGCATTGATAATTGTTATCAAATTTTAAAATATGCATGCCTCGGGGATTAACTCTCCCAACAAATGGTATCAGAGCAATGGTTTCTTATTGATCTAATTTATTGCATGTAAATTAATGTTCTTATTAATTGTATAATTATGGCTAAACTAATCGCAAGGCTATATGGTCACATATGGATTGAAAATCCAAATTACCCATTCAATGAGGTATTCTGTGACATATTGTCGTGCTATTGTTTTATCATTGATGCTCAATCCAAAGATAATTTAAATTGAGCTTAAGCATCAAAACATAGATTACACGCACTCTCAAAAGATGTTTTATATTTGATACATATTGATGTTATATAAAAACATGATATTTGCATGTTTTGTATAAAACATAGATATGATATATGATGGCATGATGTCTATGTTATAAAACATACAAATATTTATGAGAGTCTATTTTAAATGTCAAATGTTAATTCATAATCTCTTTAGATATGATCTAAATATAGGAATTATGAGTAGTAACATAATACATGTGATGCTTGATTGAAATATATGACATATAAATATGAAATATATTTAATCCTTTGGGTTAGCTAAATCGGGTACATAAAGGGTTAGATCCTAAGGTTTAAATCAACTGGACTAAAAGAGTATTTGAACAAATCTAATTAGATTAGGTTAAGAATGCTCTAAATCAAACAATAATTATAGTTGATCATGTCCTTCTCTTTGATTAAACCAAATGGAAGTAGATTAGGCTCCGTGGTTGAGCATGAATCTCTTAGATGGTCAAATCAGAATTGGTTAACCATATGATGTCAAGGTGAGTTGGCAAGTTGCTCTAGGATCAACGATCGAATGGTTTTTAATTGGGAGCTACTCGTATTGATGCATCTTTAACGAGTTAATGGCATATCCCTTCCATCGATCTCACTCACCTGGTCAATGTGGTGAACCATTTATGATTCAGATCATTTACCTGATTCGGGTTGACCCATGCCTGTAAGGAAATCAGTCTGACTGATTTAGATGCCACTTAACCTGACTTAATCTTGTTTCATTCTACCCATTTCATACATTCATTGGGAGAACTTGATTAGTCAATTTATCTTCAAATTATAAAATCCTCTAAAATTATTAGGTCCTTAAAATGAAATAGTTATATGATAACTAGATCATAGCCTCCCATTAAGGTGAGTGATAATAAGTCCGATGTCTTGATATTCAATGGAGGCACTCCATGCCTGGTGCTTGTCAACCATCGGAATTATCATTCATTATATTATAAGTCAGCGTAACTATTAAATAGACAGTCAGGTGAGCCGAGCTTCACTCGGGCTTGGTTGTCTATTGATAGGTTACACTGATTATATCATTTAATGGTTGAACCTAACCAGAACTTTCAGTGGAGGCACTCCATGCCTGCTGAAGATGTACATGGGGCAAAACTGAACACTAAGAATTGTTTTGGGAAATAATTGGTTTTGAACCTACTCTTAGATGCATATGGGTTGGCCAAGCTTAACTTGGGCCTGTATGTAGTCTATGTAGATCTTAGTGCCCACTAAAGAATTAAGAATAATTCTTCGAATTGGGGTGTAGAGGCTGCCAATTTAAACAAAATAGTGGAAGAATCTTTAGACTAAAGTTCAAGTCTTTAGACTGAATCAATTTATATACTAATAAACTTTAGTTTTTTCTTATGCAGAAAATGGCCACTAATTTATCATTAAGGTCCCTATTGGATAGTGACAAGTTGAATGGTTCAAATTTCAATAGCTGGTTTAGAAAACTTAAGATCATCCTTGAGCATGAGAGGATTCTATATATTCTTAATAATCCTGCACCAAAGATACCTGATGCAAACAGCGTACGTTGCATCATGCTAGCAGCAATGAATGATGAATTCGGTCGCCGGTTCAAGAATGCTCAGCCAGAAGAAATCATTTAAGCGTTGAATAAATTTTTCATCACACCTGACGATGTTAAAAGGCACAAGACTAGTTGTGCTATTTTTAATGCTCGAATGAGGGATGGATCTCCTGTCACTGATCATGTATTGTACATGATCAAGAAGATAGAATTGCTAAGCAAGCTCGGCTTTCCCCAACATGAGCAGTTGGGAAAAGATGTGATCCTGAATTCCTTGCCTCCATCCTTCCAACCTTTCTTACTCATTTTTGAATGACAAAGCCTGCAGTCAACTACCATGGTTTGTTGGGGTTGTTACAGAACTTTGAGAAGGATAACCAGCTCTCTAAGGGTTTGGTTAATATGGTTGAAGGATCTAAGGTAGGGCATCAACCCTTTGGAAAAGGAAAGAAGAAAAAGAATAAGAAAAAGGTGCAACCTGCTAGGACATCTATAAGGGGTCAGATGCAGAAGAAGAAAGTTGATAAAAGTTAAGCTGAATGCTTTCATTGCAAGATGCAAGGGCACTGGAAGAGGAACTGTCCTCTTTATATTGCCACACTTGATCCAAACAGGCCGAAGAAGAAAAAGGGGCAAGATGTTGCTCAACAAGGTATTTATATGATAACACCTTGTAATTTTTTGTATATGATAATCAGACCTAGATATTGGATACCGGGAGTCCTTTTAACATTTGTAATTCATTGCAGGGACTATAGGTCACTAAAAGATTTGAAGACAATGAAAGATTCCTTAATGTCGGTGATGGAAGATTAGTTCCAGTTCTGGCATTAGGAGTTCTTGAAATAGTTTTCAATAGAAATGTCATTATACTAAATGATTGTCATTTTTGCCCAACGTTCTTGTTGAATGTAATTTTTGTAGGCCTTCTGGCCAAAAGTCATTATGGAATTTCAATAAAGGATGTTACTTTGAATATCATTATGAATGGAGTCACTGTAATGACTGGGCATTTATCTAATGGCATTTATATATTATCACAGCCTGTGAATGTAGTGTACAAATTAAGTAAGCGCCCTAGAACAACTGATGTCACAACATTTATCTTTGGCACCATCGGCTGGGTCATATCAATAAGAACAGATTAAATAGGTTAACTCAGGAGGGCATCCTTCGAGTTGATGGTTGTGAATCATTAACTACCTGTGAATCCTGTCTTCTTGGTAAAATGACCAAGTCATCTTTTACTGGAAAAGGTGAAAGAGCTAAAAAGCTATTAAGTCTAGTATATACTGATGTATGTGGACCAATGAGCACTTGTGCCAAAGGTGGATATTACTACTTCATTACTTTTACAGACGACCTTTCTAGGTTCGGTTATGTCTATCTTATGCGACATAAATCTGAATCGTTTGAAATGTTCAAACAATATCATAAAGAAGTAGAAAAATAAACAGAAAAATGTATTAAGATCCTTCAATCAGATCGAGGAGGCGAATACCTTTCCAATGACTTTGTGACATATTTAAGGGAGAATGTGATTCTCTCCCAATGGACTCCTCCAGGAACACCATAACATAATGGTGTGTCAGAAAGGAGGAATCGAACTCTGTTAGACATGGTTCGGTCCATGATGGGTTTTGCAAGCTTGCCAATATCCTTTTGGGGATATGCATTAGAATCAGCTTGTCATATTCTCAATAAGGTTCCAAGTAAGTCTATTTCAAAAACTTCACATGAGATGTGGTATGGACATAAACCGGTAATCACCTATCTGAGAGTCTGGGGGTGTCCAGCTTATGTGAAATGTGCAAAATCAGACAAACTTGAACCCAAATCTAACAAATGTTTTTTCATCGGCTATCCGAAAGAAACCAAAGGATATTACTTCTACAATACTGAAGAACAAAAGTTGTTCATTAGTAATAGAGCAGTTTTTCTTGAAAAGGAGTTCCTTAGTGAAGGAACAAATAGCTCTAATGTTGAACTTAAGGAAGTTCATCAAGTAGAAGGAACAATACAAACCAGTGAATCCTTATAATCTGAGTTGATTAGATCAAACTCAAAACCCATTTTAGATGCACCATTAAGGCGATCTGGTAGAGTACCACATCAACCGGACAGATACTTAGGTTTCTTGGTCCAGAACGATGATCCTGTTGAACTCGATGAGAACAACGAGGATCCGATCACCTATATGGATGCTATGTAAAGGACTGACTCTAATAAATGGCTTGATGCCATGAAATCCAAACTTGATTCTATGAAGGACAATAATGTATGGACATTAGTTGACCCATCCGAAGGGATAAAACCCATAGGGTGTAAGTGGGTTTTCAAGAGGAAAAGAGGTGCAGACGAAAAGGTTGAGACCTATAAAGCATGTCTGGTTGCCAAGGGGTATCGTCAACGTTATGGTATTGACTATGATGAAACATTTTCTCCTGTGGCAATGCTGAAATCCATTCGGATTATGCTAGCTATAGCAGCATACTTAGATTATGAGATTTGGCAAATGAATGTTAAAACTGCTTTTCTAAATGGTGATTTAGAAGAACAAGTGTATATGATACAGCCTGAAGGTTTTATATCTGAAGACGAGTCTAAAGTGTAGGCTACAGAAGTCTATTTATGGACTTAAGCAAGCATCTAGGAGTTGGAACATACGATTTGATAAAGTGGTCAAATCTTATGGCTTTATTAAGAATAAAGAAGAACCTTGCATTTATAAATGGACTAATGGTTCTGTTATTGTATTTCTTGTATTATATGTGGATGACATTCTCTTAATCGGAAATGATGTCCCTGCATTACAAGGAATAAAGACATGGTTATCATCATAATTCTCCATGAAAGATCTGGGAGAAGCATCATACATCCTCGGAATGAAGATTTATAGAGATAGATCTAAGAGGATGCTTGGTTTATCCCAATCTACGTACATTGACACAGTGCTAAAGAGGTTTAGCTTAGAGAATTCCAAGAAAGGCTATCTTCCGATAGACCATGGAATTCATCTTTCTAAGAAGGATTGTCCGACAACTCCTAATGAAAGAGAACGTATGAGTCGAATTCCATATGCTTCGGCAGTAGGATCGATTATGTACACCATGACATGTACAAGACCAGATGTGGCATACTCACTAGGAGTAGTGAGTACATACCAATCTGATTCAGGAGAAAAACACTGGCAAGTTGTTAATACAATCCTTAAGTATTTGAAAAATACTAAGGACCAGTGGTTCGTCTATGGAGAGTCTGATTTGAAACTTGTTGGATATACTGATTTCAATTTCCAATCAGATCATGATGATAGTAAAAGTGTATCGGGTTTCGTATTTATCCTAAATGGTGGAGCTGTTTGCTGGAAAAGTTCCAAGCAACATATAGTGGCAGATTCGGTATACGAGGCAGAGTACATCGCTGCATCAGATGCTGCGAAAGAAGCTATGTGGCTGTGAAAGTTTATCTTCGAGATTGGAGTGGCACCTTCAATAGATGGACCAATCCTGTTGTACAGTGACAGTACTGGTGCCATAGCTCAAGCAAAGGAACCACGAGCACATTAGCGCACCAAGCACATACTGCGTTGGTTTCATCTTATACGAGAGATTGTAGACCGAGGTGACATAAAACTTCAGAAGATTGATGGAAAGGAAAACCTAGGTGACCCATTTACTAAAGCACTCAGCATCAAGGAGTTTGATGACTATAAATTGAAGATTGGTATTAGATACTATAATGAGTGGCTTTAGGCTAAGTGGGAGTTTGTTGGGAATTGTATCCTAAAGCCAATCATTTGATGATTGTACTGATGTAAATTGTATATAAATTGATATATTAATAAAGTTATTTGGCAGTTTATTCATTACAAGAACATCTTCTTAAAACTCCTAATAGTAATGAAGCCCTCGGGATCTTCCTTCACGATAAAGGAGGATTTATCTTTGAAGGTCCTTAAAAGAGTTCGCGACCAAATGATATACTATGACAAGGCCATAGTACTATCAATTATAGGACATTGTATATCATATTTGTTGGTTGTCCTCTTAACCAAGGAGTGTAGAGACACTGGTATGACATACAGGTGAAAGTGTAGGAGTACATTTCATCGAACATGACTCATTTTTGGATACTCTACTGTCAAGAATTAATCCGAGAAGATATAGGTATAAGTATCCTTCAGACCTGAAGATCACAATCAGTGGCTTACAAGAAACTCAATGTACTTAGGTGCCGGACCACCTGGATTTCTAATCCAGCTACGAAAGGTTACTGGGTGCAATCAAGTACTTATGGTAGTCAGTTGTGGATCAAGATGGAATTTGACCTATCCCGTTAAAAGGAGAAATGCTTGTGTTTCAATTTAGCAAGACCTTGGCCAAGGCACTTCATGTGAAAGTCACATGATCACTAAAATTGAAATCACTTTATGGATTTGCTGTTTAGAGTTGACAGGCCCTTAAGCCATCCTTAGCATTTGTAGTCAAGAGGATGAATTATACGGTAACTATTTCTTAGGGTTCTTGGAGTTTGCTCGGCAACTCTTCGACCTATCCGGACGTCGGGTTCCATTGCTAGATGGGCACATCGATTAGTATAGAAAATTGTTTCTATGCTACCGGCTTAGGTTCGAACCTAGAGAGTCACACGCATAGAAGTTTCCTAGGATGATCTATTTGCTGATCAACGATTGAGAATCGTATATGATTTAATTAATCAATTTGATTGATTGAATTATCTCAATTGGATTAAGTACAAATGAATAAGATTCAATTTGGTTTAAGTCTATTAGAAGGACTAATCAATTTTAAATATTGATTTAAAATTAGATTTGATTTGGATTTAAATAGATTCAGGATTAGCCAAATTTGATTTGGGCTAGGACCATGATATATTGGTTTAATCCAATAAATTCAAATAAGCTTAAAACCAAAAATCCAAACCCCATGTGTGAAAAAGGTTTTCTCGCATGATGAGATAATTAAAATCTCATCTCATGAGAAATTAAATGCTCATGCAGAATTTAATTTATAACTTTTAGTCTTCTTCAAATGATTCCCAAGTTTAAGAAAATAAATTTTGCTAAAAGGTGCCTCTTTGGAAGAGCACTCCACACAACTCTCCGTGCATTGACAAGTGTGTGAATTAATGTGCCTCTTTGAAAAAGCACTCCACACAACTCTTCGTGCATTGATAAGTGTGTGAATTAATGTGCCTCTTTGGAAAAGCACTCCACACAACTCTCCGTGCATTGACAAGTGTGTGAATTAATGTGCCTCTTTGGAAAAGCACTCCACACAACTCTTTGTGCATTGACAAGCATGTAAATTAATGTGCCTCTTTGGAAGATCACTCCACACAACTCTTCATGCATTAATAAGTGTGTGAATTTAATATGTCTCTTTGGTTTTCATAAAAACAGTGGAATTCTAAATGTTAGAATTCAATAGGCTAGCTAATATGAAACTATAAATAGAGGACATCCCTCACCAGATAACAAAAGCACAAGATCAAAAGAGATCAAAAATTCTAAATAGTTAGAACCAAGTGTTACAGTTCTAAGAGTTAGAACAGAAAATTCTGGCGTAATTTTAGTGTTAGCAAAAGTTTGGTGGATCTTGGAGGAAGATTCAAGTGGAAGAATTCAAGATCAGCAAAATTTTTTTTGCGAGCTAGCACTCCCGGAAATCCGATCATTCGGAGGCTTCGCGTGGACAATACTAGAGGCCGGACGATTGAACGACTGCAGAGCACAAAGGATTTACCTATTATTCTTAAGGTGAGTGATTTGATCCTTAGATCTTAAGGTAGGTTCAAAGATGAGTAGTATAACTTCTCATCTTGAAGATTAAGATATGATCTTAATTATTTAATTTATATGCAATACTTAGATCAAACGATCTTATAATATAAGGCAAAGATATGATCTTGATGCATGTTAGAAAGATTAATATGTAATCTTTAAATTTCCGCATTGATAAGTGTTATCAAATTTTAAAATATGCATGCCTCAGGGATTAACTCTCCCAACACTTCGGATATCACATGGAGAGCACCTAGAAGGTCCGCAGAGATCACATGGAGAGCGCACATATGCGCTTTCTGTGTGTCCTTTGTGGTTTGGCTGCAGGGGTCGCAGGGTAGGAAGTGCACAGGCACCCCCGTAGCACGCACGAACTTCCTTCTCCCTTTGGCTGGATGCTTAGCCCCTCCGTGTGGGAAATCTTCCACCATGTGAAGAGAGAGTTGAGAGCAGTGTGGCGCTGATGGTCCCCTAGCTCTCCCAATCGGGCAGCAACCTGCAGCCCAGCATCCCATCCAGGGGGAAGCTTCCTCAGCATCTGCATCCACGAGTCTGTGCCTCTTTTTGGATCTCTTAATTCATCCAGAGGACCTATGGAGTGCTGGATCGGCCTTAGCCGGGAGTTCGGGGCAAGCTGTCTGATTTCTTAGGTCAGACGCCGAAATGTCATCATTAACCGAAACTTACTGAAGCAGTTCGGCCAAGCTATGTACTCGTTTTTATTTCTTGTGCTTTGATGCACTTGTAACTCCTCGTAAGAGGTTGTAACTTTTCTTTTGATGAAGAAATAAAGAAAGTTTCCATTCCTTCTTTCTTTAGTCTCTGTCTCTTCTGTGCTGAGAGTTGTTACTCCCATATCACACTTTTTATGCTGTAGCATATTTCGGCAGCGCTATCGCGGCTTAGTTCTTGCTAAGGCCAGTGTCCGGTCCTCAGCGGAGATAGCGTATATCCATGATTGAGTCAAAGAGGGACCTGGGCGATCCTGTGGACTCATGAGGTAGGCATGATCTTGTTTACAGAGGCAAGTATTTCGGCAGGGAAAGACAGTTCGTGACATGCCTTTGCTGTTGAGTAATGGGAGGCCGTTTGCCTCCGTCGAGGTATAATAGGACGCCTTAGCCGCATCAGAGCGATGGAGAGATTACTCGACTAAGCCGAAGCTTTAGGATATCACTCGGTTGTTGCCAAGGTATAATATTTTGTTTGGCTCTTGCAGCAAATGTATATTCTAGCGTGGGCTGCCAAAGAGGATGAGGGTTATCCGAACGACGCATGGGGGCATCCGAGTTTTATGACTTGGTTATCCTCAAGAGAGGCGAGCTAGTACCGATCGTTGACATGCTTTTCCATGTCTTTTTAGGGATGTCCAATTCGAGGGAGTATGGCAGGTTCTTAAGGTCATTTATTTCAGAAGGGTTTGGAAAATCGGTGGGAGCCTGGTCCCTAGAAAAGGGGGGGTTCCCGCGCACCTCGTCGATGCTTCCTGATCTTCCTCGATGAGGGGGCGCGACCCCTTGTCCCCACGAGCACCTACTGAGGCGATGACGTGTGGTGAGTTTCCACGGGTCGAGATTAATGACTTGAGTGATCGAAATACTCGCCAGGAGTGATTTAAATATGGGTGAGGGGGATGCCTGTGCCGGTCATCCTTCCGGCTAGTCTCCCAACGACTCTTGAGTGTGGATATGGTCTTCGGTGGTGAAAGGCGATCGACTCAAGGGACGAACGACGGTGCTAACGGCCGCAGGGACTCATGGGAGAGCCGCATTGTAGTGACTGTTGATGCGGTGGTTCTGGCATCGGCTTTCGCAATCCATGAGCAGCTTCAAAGAACGGCCGAGCGATACTTGGCCGTTTCGACGAGGGAGGTCGAACTCCTTCGTCGTATTATCAGCCAGCAGGAAGGAGAAATAGCGTCCCTTCGTCAACAGGTCACCGAGTTGGCTCAGCGTGAGGAGGACTCGGTGGCTTCTGGGAAAGACGATAAGCCCCTGTGAGGGTTCTTTTTATCTTTTCTTTTTCTCTTTGTTGTTTCCTTTATGATAAATAAGGGAGGTTTTTTTTGAAACTTCTATTTTCGTTGCCATCCTCAAGATGTTTGTCCCCATCGAACAATGTTCTGCGTTTTGGAGACCGACAAGTCGATCGAGGCTTGTAAGCTGCCCGAGTCTGAACAAAGCTTAGGAGAACATCTAGGTTGACCGGGGCTTGTAAGCAGCCTGAATCCGAATGAAGCTTTGGAGACCGTTTGGTTCTGCCGGGCCTTGTAAGCTGCCCGAATCTGAACGAAGCTTAGGAGAACGTCTAGGTCGGCCGGGGCTTGTAAGCGGCCCGAATCCGAACAAAGCTTTGGAGACCGTTTGGTTCGGCCGGGGCTTGTAAGCTGCCCAAATCCTCACGAAGCTTAGGAGAACATTTAGGTTGGCCGGAGCTTGTAAGCGGCCCGAATCCGAACGAAGCTTTGGAGACCACTTAGGTCGGCCGGGGCTTATAAGCGGCCCGAATCCGAGCTAAGTTTTGGAGATCATTTAGGTCGGTTGGGGCTTGTAAGCGGCCCGAATCCGAACGAAGCTTTGGAGACCGCTTAGGTCGGCCGGGGCTTATAAGCGGCCCGAATCCGAGCTAAGTTTTGGAGATCGCTTAGGTCGGCCGGGGCTTGTAAGCGGCCCAAATCCGAGCTAAGTTTTGGAGATTGTTTGGTTCTTAATCATACTGGGGGCGCTCGGCCATACCGAGTCTTTATAAAGTAGGACTTGACCCAGCCGAGGTTCGGAGATTCAATTGAAAGCTCGGGGAAATAGCTCGGTTGTGCCGAGAGTGAGCTAGAGGTATCCATTTCTCATCACAGTTTTTCCAAAGAAGCGACCATGTCGTAGATAATAGGAATACTATGCCAAAGTTATAAACGGAGCAGGTCAGAGAGGCGTACCCTACTGATAGTATACGCGGAGATTGTCCAAGTTTCACATCTGGGGAATGGATTTTCCGCTTAGATCCTGGAGCTTGTAGGTGCCAGGTCCGATGACTTCCGCTACTTGGTAGGGGCCTTCCTAGTTTGGCGAGAGCTTTCCTTACTCTAGCGGTTTGGAGACGGATGCTCTCCGGAGGACAAGGTCGCCAGGCGAGAAGGATTTACCTTTGACTCTGGAGGCATGGTAGCGGGCCACTCTTTGCTGGTACGCGGCCATTCTAATTCGAGCTTTTTCCCTGATCTCTTCCACCAAGTCAAGATTGGTGCGGAGCTGCTCGTCGTTAGCCTCTTCTGAGTAGCTTTCCACTCGTGGAGAGGGAAGGCCTATCTCCACAGGGATGACAGCTTCCGTGCCAAAGGCCATCCGGAATGGGGTCTCGCCGATGGGGATTCTCTGGGTGGTGCGGTAGGCCCATAGAACATGATGAAGCTCATCCGCCCATCTGCCTCGGGCTCTGGCGAGCCGGGCCTTAATTCCTTGAAGTAGGGTCCGGTTTGTTACCTTGGCTTCTCCGTTGGATTGCGGATGCCCTACTGAGGTGAGGCGATGACTGATGCCATGATCCTCGCAGAACTCCCAAAACTTGGGATTATCAAATTGCTTGCCATTGTCGGTGATGATGGTATGCGGGAGACCAAAACTGCAAATGATGGATTTCCATACGAAATCCCTGGCCCGAGCTTCGGTTATTTGGGCAACTGCTTCAGCCTTGACCCACTGGCATGGCCACAAATAAGAACTTCCTCTGTCCAGTGGCGAGGGGAAAAGGGCCGAGAATGTCCATCCCCCACTTAGCAAAGGGCCAAGCGGAGGAAATAGGGACCAGACTGGCAGAGGGGAGCCTCTGGATGTTAGAGTGCCTCTGGCATGGGTCACAAACTCAGACGAGATCATCGGCATCTTTTTGCATGGTCGGCCAGTAATATCCCTGGCGAAGCACCTTGTGGCATAGAGATCGACTTCCTAGATGATTGCCGCAAATTCCTTTATGCACCTCCGAAGAGCATAATTAGCTTTAGATGGGCGGAGGCATTGAGTAGCGGCATGGAAAAGGACCGCTTATAGAGCTGGTTGTCGATCAGCACATAGTGGGTAGCTTGCAGTCTCAGCTTCCTTGCTTCCCTGCGGTCGGCTGGGAGCGTCCCTTATTTAAGATACTTTAATATAGGGTCGAACCAAGATGGTTCGACCTCAATCTACATCACTCGGTCTGCCTCCCCGATGCTAGGCCTTTCTAGGATTTCCAAGAGGAACTTCCGCTTGGAGTCCATCGACTCCGCAGTTGCTAGCCGGGATAATAGGTCGGCACGAGCATTTTCGGATTTGGGGATCTGGATAACCTCGAATTCAGAGAAGTGAGAGAGTAGGTTCTGCACCTCTTGGAGATATCGAATCATGTTTGGCTCTCGGGCCTCAAACTCGCCCCGTACGTGACCAGCAACCAGCTGAGAGTCGGTGAAGGCATTTAGCTTCTTCACTTTCAGATCGTGGGCGATTCGGAGTCCGACGAGCAGAGCTTCATATTCAGCTTCATTATTGGAGGCTGGGAAGGAGAATCTAACGCCATATTCGAAGGTCGCCCCCTCTGGGCTAGTGAGGACTAAACCAGCACCAGAGCCACTGGCGTTGGAGGATCCGTCGACGTGGAGCAACCACAGGGCATTTGATCTTGGATGCTTGGAGGAGTCAGGAGCGGAGCCATCTTCTGGGATAGTGCACTCAAGGAGGAAGTCAGCTAGAACCTGCGCTTTGATGGCCGGAAGAGGCTGATATCGGATATCATGCTCGCTTAATTCAATGGCCCATTTAGCCATTCTTCCTGATGTCTCGGGGCGGTGGACCACCGCCTTGATGGGCTGGTTGGTGAGGAATGTCACAGAATGTGCCTGGAAATATAGTCGCAACCTCCGAACCAACGTTATCAGGGCCAATACTAGCTTCTCAATTCGGGTGTACCTCATCTCAGCGTCCCGGAGCAGTTTGCTGACATAGTAAATCGGCTTTTGGGTCTTCTTCTCTTCTCTAACCAAGACCGAGTTAATTGCACCTTCTGAAACTGCCAGGTACAAAAATAGCATCTCTCCCGAATTTGGGCTGCTAAGGAGAGGCAGTGAGCCGAGATACTTCTTGAGGGCTTCAAATGATTTTTGGCATTTAGGAGTCCATTGAAAGTTCTTAGCGGATCGGAGAGCTTTGAAGAACGGAAGGCTCCTCTCGGCTGACCGAGCCACGAAGCGGTTGAGGGCCACAATCCTTCCGGTCAGGCGCTGGACTTCTTGATAGATGTCGGGGGCACCATTTGTTGAAGGGCCTGAATCTTCTATGGGTTGGCTTCGATGCCTTGCTGAGAAACCATAAATCCCAAAAACTTTCCTAAGGTGACGCCGAAAACACACTTTGTCAGATTGAGATTCATCCGATACTTTCGGAGTGTCGCGAAGCTCTCTGAGAGGTCTTTGATATGCTGGGAAGCTTCCTTGCTTTTGACCAGCATGTCATCAACGTATACCTCCATGTTCCAACCAATTTGCTCCTTGAAGACCCTGTTTACCAGCCTTTGGTAGGTGGTGCCTGCATTCTTCAGACCGAAAGGCATGACTCGGTAACAATAGGTACCTCGGTCAGTTATGAAGGCAGTCTTTTCTTCATCCTCGTGTGCCATCCGAATTTGGTATAGCCTGAATATGCATCCATAAGGTCAACATCTGATGGCCGAAAGTGGCATCCATGAGCTGGTCGATCCAGGGGAGAGGGAAGCTGTCCTTCGGGCATGCTTTATTAAGATCGGTGAAGTCGATGCAGATTCATCATTTGTCGTTCGACTTCTTCACCATAACAACATTGGACAGCCAGCTCGGATAATTTACCTCTTGAATGAAGTTTGCCTTGATGAGCTTGTCCACCTCCTCTTCAATTTCTCTCTGCCGGTCAGGGGCGAAGCTCCTCTTCTTCTGCTTCACGGGTCAAGATATCTCGTCCACATTAAGACGGTGGAAAAGGACATCTAGACTAATCCCAGGCATATCTGAGGCTGACCAGGCAAAGACATCAGTATTCCTTCGAAGAAAGTCGATCAACTCCAGCCGGGCCTTCCCTTTCAGCAGCGACCCGATCCTTATGGTTCGGTCAGGCTGAGCTTCATCCAGTGGCACCTCCTCCAATTCTTCGGCTGGTTCTCCTCGCTGCTTGGTGAAATCCTCCCGAGCGTCTAGTCCATCGACCTCGGGCAGTCTAGATTGCAGGCTGGTGATGAAACACTGCTGAGCTATGGCTTGGCTTCCCCAAACTACACCTACCCCTCGCTCGGTAGGGAACTTCATAACAAGATGTGGGATGGAGACGGCGGCTCTAATGGACATTAGACCAGGTCTTCCCAGGATTGCATTGTAGGGCGACCGAAGCTTGGTCACCAGGAAATCTGCATACACGGTGGCTACGCGGGGCCATGTCCCCGCACGGACCATCAAGGTTACGACCCCCTCCAGGATAATGACATCGCCGATGAACCCCATTAGGGTGGAGTGCATGGCTCGAAGATTCTCCATGAGAAGCTTCATCTTCACAAACACATCAAGGTACAAAACATTGACGAAGCTTCCACTATCAATTAGAATTCGGCTTACATCATAGTTGTTCAAATTAAGAGATACAACTAGCGCGTCATCATGCAGGAATTGTATCCCTTGGAAGTCGTCATTGGAGAAAGAGATCTCATCAAGTCGTGCTTTCTTCGGCGCTGGACCTTCTTCATCATCCCTCCCGCCTGAAGGACTACCGACTGCCTCAATCATGTTAATGTGGCCAGCGACTAGAGGATTTGGAGGAGGAGGAGGTTGCTGCTGGGGCTCAGGCCGGCAATCGCCCCCGTTCCTTGGCTCGGGGCTCCTCTGAATCGATCCAGTCTACCTCGCTGGATGAGCCTTTCAATCTCATTCTTTAGTTGCCAGCACTCTTCAGTGTCGTGGCCATGGTCACGGTGGTAGCGGCAATACTTTGTGGGATCTTGCCGGGCCGCATTCCCTCTGAGAGGAGGAGGTCGAGGGAGCTGGCACTCGATTTCCATGAGGATATCCGCTCTTGGGGCAGTGAGCGGAGTGAACCGGTGGAACCTCCTAGGCAGGCTTCGAGTGCGGTTCCTTGGCGGCAGCTGGGGAACCCTTTGGCGGCGAGGCGGACTTGGTCGGCGGGCAAGTCGGTGCTTATCCGAGCCCTTGGGCTCCCTCTTCTTTGTCAGCTCGGCTCGGGCGGCTCTCCGTGACTCCTCAACTCTGGCATACTTGTCTGCCAAGGCCATCATGTCGGAGAGGTTTGGAGGGTAGCTAACCTCCAAGGCTAGGTAAAAGTCGCTCTCTTTCAATACTCTGCCTGCGAGGGCGGACATGGCCACCTCATGATTAAGGTGGTCCACCTCCAGCATGGCCGTGTTGAAACGACCGAGGTACTTCTTCACGGACTCCCCCTCTCTCTGCTTAACCTCAGAGAGGGAATCGGATCTCCATCGATGGTGGTGGCTACTGACAAACTGGCTAATAAAAAGTTGGCTCAGCTTGCCAAATGAATCAACGGAACCTGGCTTCAAAGCATTGAACCAAGTTCGGGCAGATCCCCTGAGGGTGGAAGGGAAGGTGCGGCAGAGGACCGCATCTGATGCCCCATGGAACATCATTATTGATCGGAAGCTGCTGAGATGATCGTCGGGGTCGGAGGAGCCATGATAAGGCTCGATGGCAGGCAGCTTGACGTGGGAGGGAATCACTTCCTCCATGATCTTCTTATAGAAGGGAATGCCCTGCTCCGCTTTATTTTGAAGCGGATGGGCTTGCTTGGCGGCGTCAAGCTCTTGACGCATTTCCTGGAGCTGACGGTGGATCTCTTCATCAGGAAGAGCAGAAGGTGCAGGACGAGGAGAATACTGAGACAGTGTTGAATCATGGAAAGAATACACCGGGGAGAGAGATCGGGCCCATCGAGATCTAGGGAGATCTTTGATGCGGGCTCGTTGGGGAGCTAGCTCAGCTTCTCTGGGATGGTGAGGGGGGTCCGCAACCCCATGCGAGCTGGAAGAAGAGATCGCTGGATGAGCGGGGGCTGCATTCTTCTTTGAAGGGTGAGGAGCAGGAGCAGCCGGACAGGAAGCTTCGGAGCGCCCCTGAATCAGGTGGGCCAAGGCCTGGACTTGCTGGACCAGTAAGGCAAACTGGTCCTGGGTCACCAGGGCCACCGGTGGTGATGGAGTCTCGACTGGTGGTGGTGGTAGTGCGACACTGCTCACTGGATCAAGCCTTTGAGAGGCGAACTGATCTCGAGCTTCGGAGGTAGCCTTTTTTTGGTTGGCCATGGGAGGAGTTCTCTTGCAGACTGAGATCCTTGTCTCCCAGATCATAAGTTTTTAAGGACTTGAGGACCCTTCCTCTAGCGCCAACTTGTTGCTGCTAAAATCTTATCCTCTGACTCGAGCGCGTTCGGGCTTCGAAATGGGCTTCCTCCTGGGCGGACCTACAAAATAGTCCTCACGTGAGAGGCATTGGGGGTGGCCCTCTGCGGAAGACCCTCCAACGCTCAAGTCAGTGGAGACCGACAATCAACAAAAATAAGGAGAAGGCTCTCGCTGAAGAGTCTCTCCCAGAGCTCTAAGCATAGTGGAAATGGCGGAAGCAAAGGCAGAGAGAGAATCAGTGAGCGAGTGTGCGCATGAGAGATAGTGTACATGAGGGGATCTGAGGTTGTAGTGTTATAGAGGATCACCTGGTTGCCTGGGAGCGTCGTGGGTCCGAAGGCCGTTGAGATCTGAATCCAGTTTGTTATGAGATCGGTAGGATTCGTATCTAGTTAGTTAGAGGATCGACGGCTGGGAGAGCTTGTTGACATCTTGAGATTTGGTGGGGGCATAGGCTCCAGGGCTCTATGCCACTTTTAGATATGATTCCTATTTGGATTCTTACTATTTTAATCTTTCTCGCGCCGAATTTCGCAGAGGTGTAGGTATCGCTCGGCCTAGGTCGAGTGATAGAAGAGATCGGCTAGAAAGGCTGGGTGATGGGATGGCTCGGTTAGGGCCAAGAGACGATAGCTCGGCTCGAGGGGCCGAGAGATGATAGACAATAGCTCGGCTCGAGGGGTCGAGAGGCAATAGCTCAACTAGAGGGGCCGAGAGACGGTAGCCGATAGCTCGGCCAAAGGGGCCGAGAGACGATAGATGATAGCTCGACTCGAGGGGCTGCGCCTTGGGAACCCTTGGCTCAGTGGGGGCTAGGGCGCTCCGACCTACCGAGGTTGACTTATCTCTGGCGGGTGCCGCACAGCGGGTAGGAATCAAGGCTAGCCTTAGCCATGAGCATGATTATTGATGCATAGCGATTTTACCCCTCAACACATATGAACCACAAGTAGGATTAGATCAACAAACTAAGACACAATTTTGGAAAGATATAGATGAAGTAATACAAGAAATACCACAAGAAGAGAAAATATATTTGAAAGAATATTTTAATGGACATATAAGTAAACAGAGGGATGCATATGAAATGGTATATGGAGAATATGAATTTGAAGATAGGAATGAAGCATGCATGAGCTTATTAGATTTTGCAGTGGCATATGATCTAACAATAGCAAACACTTGTTTCAAAAGAGATATAAATATTTAATAATATTTAAAAGTGAATCTAATACAAGTCAAATAGATTTTTTCTTAACTAGAAAGATAGATAAAATAATATGCAAAAACTGTAAAGTTATTTTAGAAGAAAGTTTAACTTCACAACATACAATAATAATGATAGCAGACATATGGATAAAAATGAAATGTAGAGTAAAACGTAAAACTATTAATTTAAAAATAAAATGATAAAATTTGAAGGAAAAAAAACTAGAATTATTTAAAGAAAAGTTAGTAGAATAATGACTATGAATATAGATAGTAATCCCAACTTAATATGGGAAAAAATAACTAAATGTATAAAAAAATATAGCAAAAGAAGTTCTAGAAGAATCAAAAGAGTATGACTAGTAGGAAAGAAAACTTGATGGTGGAATAAGGAAGTTTAAGTTGCCATCAAGCTTAAAAGGATAAACTATAAAATTTGGCAAGAGGCTAGAGATGAAGAAAGTCCTAAAAAGTATAGGGATGCAAAGAAAGAAGCTAAAAAAGCGATAAGTAATGCCAAACTTAAAGCCTATGATGATTTTATAATAGACTAGATACGAAAGAAAGTGAAAAGACTATATATAAATTAATAAAATTAAGATAAAAAAAACAAAAGATCTTAACTACATTAAATGTATTAGGGATGAAGATGAAAGAGTCTTGGTAAAGAATAAGAGATAAAAAATAATGAAAATGTTATTTAAAAAAATATTAACTAAAAATAATTTGGTAAATTTAAGGGTAGAAGGATATGATAACCTATGAGTAACAAATGCGCATAAATTTTTTCGTAGATTTAGCCTGCTGAAGGTTAAAAAGGCTTTAAGTAAAATAACAAATGCAAAGGCATTAGGACCAGATGCGATCCCTATTGAGGTTTGGAAAGGCTTAAGAGAAATTGGAGTCATATGGTTAACCAATTTATTTAACATGATTGTAGCAACTAAAAGAATGCCAGATGATTGAAGAAAAAAATATTAATATCCGTATACACAAATAAATAAATATTCAAAACTGTGCAAATTATAGAGGGATTAAAATAATGAGTCATACAATGAAATTATGAGAGAGAGCAATAGAAAATCGATTAAGAGTTAAAACTTTAGTGTCAAATAATCAATTTGGATTTATACCCGAAAGATCGATCATGGAAGCTATTTATTTATTAAAAAGATTGATGAAAAAATATAGAGAAAAGAAAAAAGTCCTTCGTATGGTCTTTATTGATTTAAAGAAAGCATATGATATAATATCTAGAAAAATAATATGGTGGGTTTTAAAAAAAAAAATCAAAAGGTACATAGAATTGATAAAAAATATGTATGATAGAGAAATAACTATTATTAAAACAACAATAGAAGAAACTAGTGAGTTTCCAATTACTGTAGGTTTACATCAAGAATCTGTCTTAAGTCTGTAGCTTTTTATATTAGTTATGAATGAATTAACCAAACATATTCAAAATGATATCCCATGTTATATATTATTTGCAGATGATATAGTGTTGACTGATGAAACTAAATCTGGAAGTAAATGCTAAGCTAGAGATTTGGAGAAAATCTTTAGAATCTAAAGGTTTTAAGATTAGTATAACTAAAACTGAATACATAAAATATAATTTTAGTGAGAGTATAAATACAAATGAAGAAACAGTGAAGATTGCAAGCCAAAAGATATTAAGGAGTAAAAAAATTTAGGTATTTGTGATCAATTATCCAGCAACAAGTTGGAATATGTGAAGATGTGAATCATAGAGTTAAAGCAGGATGGATTAAATGGAGGAGTGCTTCGGGAATATTGTATGATCAGTGCATTCTATTAAAATTGGAAAAAAAATTCTATAAAACTGCTATTAGGCCAACTATGCTATATAGAATAGAGTGTTGGGCAATATTGAAACAACATGTGAATAAATTAAGTGTAACATAAATGCATATAATAAGATGGATATATGGAAAAACTTTAAAAGATATAATTAGAAATAAACATATAAGAGAAATGATAGAAGTAGCCCAAATTGAAGATAAAATAAGAGAAAATCTATTATGGTGGTTTGAATATATACAACGCAGATCTTTAGATGCTCTAATTAGAAAGAGTGATATTTTAACAATTCATGATAAAAATAAAGGTAGAGATAGACCTAAACTAATATGAGCAGAAATAATTAAAAAATATATAGCTATTTATAATTTAAAGATCGATTTGTTCCTGAATAGAGTAGAGTGAAGGAAGCGGATTCATGTAGCCGATCCATGTAGTTGAAAAAAAAAGGTTAGATAAGTTAAGCTAAGTTATAAATAAAAATAAAAAAAATTATTTTTATTACTGTGACATGGAAAGATGGTCAACAGAAAGCAAAAGCTCCAATGAGACAAAATAGGGTGGCTATTGTTTATACATAAAATTATTTTTTATGAAAAGCAAGCGTCTACATAAACCTAGATGCAACAAATATTGAGCCATGGACAAACTTTAAGGTGACATATTGCAATTTTTTAATTCAACACCAAAGGTTGTTTGCTGCGTTTAAACTCTCCAGATAAAAGATAGGCTGCTTCCAAGCCACATGCCCTCATTATACTGCCAATCTTTATAGACATGAACGATTTATATTAACTATAAAAAATAATTTAAATTTATTTATTATTAATTAATTTTTATTTAAAATTTTAAAATTATATAATTTTAGTTTACTAACCGATTAATTGATTCAATTGATGAATTCAAAGCGTTGCAAATCATTGATAATTTTATCGTATCATATAATATCATTAAAGTATTAATAATTTAAATGTATAAAATTATAATATTTAAAATAATTTTACATCGATATATTCAAATAAATAATTGCACACGCTTTTTTGCAAATGGCTTACATTAAAAAAAACGAACAAAAGAAGCAGAAAAAACCGATCCAAAGACAGGCACGTTGTCTGTTTTCATAATTGATTGAGCAGAGACAGCTTTGATAATTACATGGAGGTTGTCAAAGAGACGTCCTTCTCTTTAATGACGATTGATGAACGGAGAACCTAATAAAGTGCCCTGGCTGTGCGCTTCGACGGTGAAATTTAATATCTCAACAGAAGAGACGAAAACCAGCACCAGAGCTAATTAAGTGGTTTCTCTATTGTTTATTTGCCTGCTGCTGCCCGTAGTGATGGAGTTCGCATCACCAAGCCCACACCCGTATCCTTGTCAGACTGCATGGAACTTAACCAAACACAAATGAATAAGCTGCAAATAATGAATGCATTATTTAGGAGTAAGCCAAGAAAAAAAAAAAAGGAAAAAAAAATTGTCCGTCTAAACACTATAAAAAAAAAATATTACGATGCTCAAATACGTCATTAATGCGTCCCTAAATATGTAATTGCGATGCATCATAAATGCATCGCTAAATTTAAAACTAATTTTTAATATTTAATATTATTATTAAATATTGTGATGCATTCAAGTGCATCGCAATATGGCGACGTACTTGAATACATCGCAATATTTAATAAATATTTTAGATATAGTAGCGACGCAATTTGAGTCGCTAATGCGTCGCTAATTAAATTTTTTTTTTAAATATTACGATGCCAGGTCATTGCGTCGCAATATTTAATAATAATATTTTAGATATATTAGCGACGCAATGTGAGTCGCTAATGCATCGCTAATTAATTTTTTTTAAAAATATTGCAACGCCAGGTCATTGCATCGCAATATTTAATAATAATATTTTAAAAATATTAGCGATGCAATTTCAGTCGCTAATGCATCGCTAATTATTTTTTTAAAAAAATAAAATATTAAAAATTAAAACGGTTAATACAATATTGTTACATTTAAATATTGATCGAAACATTCTTCACTCATATTGATCCAAACAATAATCATTCAATTTTAAATTAATTAATATATTAAAATTTTAAAGTTTTCATGTACATAATATAAAAAATAAAAAAATACATCAAGAATCCGCGCGATCACATGGAGGCTGGGAACCCTGCGACAGGCGGCTAACCATATCCTGCAACTGATGCATCTGATCTCGCACGTCTGCAAGCTCCTGCTGATGGCCTCGCATACGCTGATCGAACTCATGCTCGAACTCCTGCCAAACCTCCTGACGAACGTCCTGTCGAACCTCCTCCATAATAGATCTTCAAATGTCGTCTAAACGCTCGGCAGGAATATCACCAGAATATTGCGAGCTGGAGGCCTGATGGGGAAAATATGCAGAGTTCGGCACCAACAGCCTCCAAAAACACACGTCGACTCTCCTCTGCTGAGAGTTCGACGGGCATCTTCCCATCAGTGGAGTCGACCTGCGATGCTTGGGAGCAAAGCTCCTCAACTCGTGTCTTTGAATTATAAAATTAGCAATAAATGAATCAATAAATTTCTCTAAATAAATTTTAGAAATTAAACAGATACTACATAAAGCTAATTTCTTACCGCAACCTCCCGTGATCGCGTATCGACCCAGAAACCGTCCCTCCTGGTGTGTGTCGCCCTGAATAGACGAAACTCACCAGGATCTCCGCCTCCTGCTTAGACTATAACAATAAAAAAATTGATATTAATGTAGATATTTATAAATAACTAAATTAGTAATTAAATTATTTATGATTTCTTACCATACGGCGTCTGTGCTCCTGAATCGAAATGGAGCCCAAAGTGTGGCGGGAGAGACCCGTGCCAGGACCGCCCTCTCGGATGGCGGTTCGTGCTGGCTAATGCTGACCTCCTATGCCAGCCATCGAACTGCCAGGCCTACTGCCACTCATGCCAAATACCCTCTGGCACATGCGCGGGACGCTGACCCGATGACCTCCAATGATGAAGCATGTCGGAGTATCGGCATCCCGTAAGAGCCTCCCATGCTGCCCTAATGGCATCATGGCTAGCAGGGTCCCACGTAAACTTTTTATGCATTAAAATAAACAGTTAGTTTCAGAATTTATTAAGATTAAGAAATTTATATCAGTGATAAATT
>UESW01001333.1:136192-184869 GCA_900491605.1 Calamus simplicifolius | reverse complement strand
CGGACCGTGTGATCGATCCGATCGGCGATGATCCGACGGTTGCGATCGATCGAAGCCAGGATCGATCTCGGTCGGGATGATGGATCTCGGACCATCGCGATCGATCCGATCGGCGATGATCCGACGGTTTGCGATCGATCGAAGCCATGATCAATCCCGATCGGCGACGACCGATCTTGGACCGTTGCGATCGATCCGATCGGTGACGATCCGACGATGCGATCGAAAGCCATGATCGATCCCGGTCGGCGACGACCGATCTCAGACCGTCGCAATCGATCTGATCGGCGACGATCCGATGGTTGCAATCGATCAAAGCCATGATCGATCCCGGTCGGCGACGACCGATCTCGGACCGTTGCGATCGATCCGATCGGTGACGATCCGACGGTTGCAATCGATCAAAGCCATGATTGATCCCTATCAGTGACTACCGATCTCAGACCATTGTGATCGATCTGATCGGCGACGATCTGACGGTTGCGATCAATCGAAGCCATGACGATCCCGATCGGCCACGACGGATCTCGTCCATCGCGATTGATCCGTTCGGTACGATCCGACGGTTGATTGATCGAAGCCATGATCGATCCCTGTTGGCGACGACCGATCTTGGACCGTTGCAATCGATCCGATCGGCGATGATCTATCGGTTGCGATCGATCGAAGCCATGATCGATCCCGATCGGCGATGACCGATCTCGGACCATTGTGATCGATCCGATCGGCGACGATCCGACGGTTGCGATCGATCGAAGCCAAGATCGATCCCGGTCGGCGACGATGGATCTTGTACCGTTGCGATCGATCCGATCGGCGACGATCCGACGTTGCGATCGATCGAAGCCATGATCGATCCCGGTCAGCGATGATCGATCTCGGACCATTGCAATCGATCCGATCGGAAACGATCTGACGGTTGCGATCGATCGAAGCCATGATCGATCCCGGTCGGCGATGATGGATCTCGGACCATCGCAATCGATCCGATCGGTGACGATCCGATGGTTGCGATCGATCGAAGCCATGATCGATCCCGATCGGTGGCGACCGATCTCAGACCGTTACGATCGATCCGATCGGCGACGATCCAACGGTTGCAATCGATCGAAGCCATGATCAATCCCGGTCGACGACGTCCGATCTCGGACCGTTGTGATCGATCTGATCGATAATGACCGATGGTTGCGATCGATCGAAGCCAGTATACCAAGATAGTTTTCACGGGCACAGTGCCGCGACCCTTCCGCTTCACTTCTAGATGATGCTTGGCTGCTCGTAGTCCCGTTTGGGAAACTTAAAAGGGTGGGGGGGAGCGTGAGTCGCGAAGAGAGTGAGGGGGAGAGACGCCGAGAGCTCGCCGTGGAGGAGGGCTTCTTTCCTCGTTCCCCAAAAGCCTAATACTAGGGTTTCTCGGAACCGATCCCTCTACCTTCATCTCATCCACGTAAGGGGGCAACGGCGAGCTTTTCCTAGGGTTCTAGAGAGATCGAGATCTTTCCTGTTGTCGGCGTGTTTCGTCTTGTCGTGTTGCCGCTCCAGAGTGATCGATCAGAGCTAAGGTGTGTTTTGAAGTTTGTCTTAAATGCGGTTTCTAAAGGTTTATTGTCTACCTTTCTAGGGCTTTTTTTACCCCCCGTTTTGGATCGTTCTTTGTTCTTTTTGGCCCCTGTTTATCTGTTTGGATCGAAGTCTTTCTTTAGATGCTAGTCATTTAACTTCGTTCTTCTTGTATCTTATCTTTTTTATATATATATATATATATATTATATTATATATATATATATATATATATATATTAAAAAGAATATTCATATTTCCTTAAACAATATTTTTAAAAATATTGCGACGCACAGATGTGCGTCGCAATATTTTTATTTCATAATACTTTTTAATATTTTTATAAAATTTATTTTTAAAAAAAATATTGTGACGCAATACTTGCGTTGCTAAATAAAAAATTATTTTTATTAATTTACTATTTTATTGCATCGCTATTGTGACGCTATTTAACATAATTAATTTTTTAAAAAATATTGCGACGCATAGGTTTGCATCGCAATTTTTTTATTTCATAATTATATTTTATAAAAATTAATTTTATTTAAAATAATTGTGATGCAATTAGTGCGTCACTAAATTAAAAATAATTTCTTTAATTTTTTGGTTTATTGCATCGCTAATGCGCGCTATTTAACATAATTAATTTTTTTAAAAAACATTGCGAGGCATAGGGTTGCGGCATAATTTTTTTATTTCATAATTATATTTTATAAAATTTAATTTTATTTAAAATAATTGTGACGCAGTTGTGCATCGCTAAATAAAAATAATTTCTTATTTTTTGATTTATTGCGTCGCTAATGCGTCACTTTTAACATATTTAACTTTTTTAAAAACATTGCGACGCTAAGTTGCATCGCAATATTTTTTTCCATATTATATTTTATAAAAATTAATTTTATTTAAATTATTTGTGATGCAATTTGTGTGTCGCTAAACTAAAAATAATTTTTTTTTTTGATTTATTACGTCGCTAATGCGTCGCTATTTAACATATTTAATTTTTTAAAAAAACATTGTGACGCACTAGTTGCATCGTAATATTTTTTCCCATATTTAAATTTTATAAAAAATTAATTTAAAAATATTGCGATGCATTATTTGCGTCGCTAAATAAAAAAAAAATTTCTGATTTATTGAGTCGCTAATGCGTCGCTAATTGCGTCGCAATGTTTTGTTGTTACGGAGACATCGCAAAGTGGTCGCAATTTAGCAACACATAATTACATTGTTAAATTTGCGTTGCTATTTTAGTATTTTCTTATAGTGAAATAAGCCTTCGCTCGGCTTCTTTTCTGCCTCTAATATTTAGCCCGCAAACAATTTATTTCTTTATTAAGGGTAGCAGATGGACAGTTTATTTCTTTGGTTACTAGTGGCTACAAAAGATAAAATCGATGTTAATTAATATAAAAAATTGGTAAACCGATACGATTAGAACACATGTATAAAATTATAATAAAAATATGTGTATATAGATAAATATTTGATTAAATAAATTTTAACCAAATTTGGTAAGCAAGATAAAAAATTTACTTCAGATTTGTAAAAAAATTATAAGTCATTTGGTTTAAAAAAAACTTAATCTAACATCATTGCCAAAAATCTTAAAAAGACTAACGTGAGTAAGAATTTTTTTTTCAATTCTCTCTCTCTCTCTCTCTCTCTCTCTCTCTCTCTCTCTCTTCTCTAATTTAAAAAAAATGATTTAAGCATCAAAGAAATCCTTAAGGAAAGGACCTCGTATCATTTTATGTTTATTTTAAAGTGATTGTAGATAGTCTTCGTTCCTCTTACTATAACAAATTCTTGCTTTTCTGATGCTAAAAATGTCAAAATATTGTCCCGACGCTTTTACATGCATCGGGATACTGGAGGTGAAGACGATCAATCTGATAAAGTGTAATAGTAAAATCAGATTCTAACTGATCAATTTCTTTGGAATCAATAACTTTTGAATATAATGCCTTAAAGAATGATGATAGCCGAATTATAACTGCAAGAACTTGTTTAGGCACTGATGATCTTGCCGCTATTGGTAAGATATCTTGCATCAATATGTGACCATCATGACTTTTGAGATTAGAAATTTTCATATCTTTAAGATGCACACACCTTGAAATGTTTGATGCATATCCATCAGGTACTTTAATATTTTTAATACTGTAAGAAAATTATTTTTTTCTTGAGGAGACATTGTATAAGATGCAGGAGGCAAATAAATTCTATCATTAGCAAGCATTATAGGATGAAGCTCCGGTCGGATACCCAATTCCTTTAAATCCAATCGTGCCTTCATGTTATCTTTGGTCTTTCCATCAAGATTCAACAATGTTCCAAGCAGATTATCACAAACATTCTTCTCTATGTGCATGACATCAAGATTATGTCGAATCAGATTATGTTCCCAATAAGGTAAGTCAAAAAAGATACTTCTTTTCTTCCATATATGTTTGATAGGCTGATTTGTGGATGGTATCTGTACATCTTCCTCATTTTCTTTTTCCAAAAAATTATCTGGATCTTCAAATATCTGTGCATCCATACTACCAATTGTCACTTCTTCTTGATCATTCCTTCCTCTTTTTTGAGAAGACTTTGAGAATTTACCATATTTGTAACTGATGGAATCAATTTGCATACGAACATTAGTTCCAGAAGGTGGAATAGGTGCACATCCCAATTCTATGGTACCATCAAATAAATCTTTCTGAAAACGAAACGGATGATTTGGTTCTAACCATCGGCGATGTCCCATATAACAAAATTTTCCTCCATGTTTTAACCAATTTGAATGTGTCGAATCTGCACAACAAGGACATGCAACCCTTCCTTTTGTACTCCAGCCAGATAAATTGGCATATGCTGGAAAATCATTAATAGTCCACAACAGAGCTGCCCGTAGTTTAAATGTTTCACCATTTGAAGCATCAATTGCATCGACACCTTCCCATAACTGTTTCAATTCCTCTATTAAAGGCTGTAGAAAAATATCTATATCATTTCCTGGACCCTTATCACCTGGAATAACCATTGACAAGATAAGTGATGATTGCTTCATGCACAACCATGGTGGTAAATTGTATGGTATTAGAACAACTGGCCAAGTGCTATATGTAGAATTTAGAGTGCGAAAAGGATTGAAGCCATCTGAAGCTAAACCCAAACGAACATTACGAATATCAGAGGCAAAATCAGAATGCCTAACATCAAAAGCTTTCCATGCTAAACTATCTGCTGGATGTCTCAACATTCCATCCTTTGTACGCCCTTCATCATGCCATCTCATTAATGAAGCTGTTTTCGATGATGAATATAGCCTTTTCAATCGAGGAATAAGAGGAAAGTAACGCAATACCTTCGGTTTTTTTGTTTTGTTCGTTACATCATCCTCATCCTCTCCATATCTCCATCGTGAAGATCCACATACATTGCATGACTCTCGATCAGCATTTCCACCATGATATAACATACAGTCTTTTGGACAACTATGGATCTTTTGATATCCAAGATCTAATTTGTTGACAACTTTCTTTGCTTCATAATAAGAGGATAAATCAATGCCTTCTGGAAATGCATCCTTTAGTAATTTAAGAAGCATGGTAAAACTCTTTCCTGACCATCCATTCATATATTTTATATGGAATAAATGTATAAGAAAAGAGATCTTAGAAAATTTCAAACAACCCATCTGGATATAATTGTTCATCAATGAATGTTTGTTCCATAGATGTAGAACCATCACATATTCCATCATGTATATCCCACAAAGTTTTGAACACCATGTCGAAAAGCATCTTTAAACCTGTCATATCATCTGGTTATCTTGCATATTACCAGATCCAAGATCAGAGAAGGGTTGATTACTTGATAATGGCATACATTCTCCATGGAAAACCCATACAGTATAACCTCTTGAAAACCATTCCATATCAAATGTTCTTCAACGGTTTGTGGATCTAAGTAAGAATTGTTAACACATCGCCGACACGGACATGAAATCTTTCCATTCAAACTACCTTTATCCATACCAAATTTAATGAACTCACGAACTCCATCTAAATATTCTTTGTATTTCTCGGTTTATTTATCCAACTTTTATCCATTGTAGGATAAATGATCGATAAACAATCAACTTTTATCCAATATCCTGCACGTATTTCATCATCATAAGTGTTCAACATTTAGTAGCATAGGCATATGTAAGAATAAATTAACTTTTAAATATTTTAATTTGAACATAGCTGAAATTAAAACTTGAAAAGGTTATAGCTTCAACTAAAGCAAAACTGATAGTTTTTATTCACATTGATCAAACAAGAAATAAACTTAACATGTGTGTTGATTAGATAATGAAACTATGGATATTTTTAATCCTATATTAAAAAATGAAATTGGCAAGTTATGTCTGCTTAATCCAGGCCACTAAATCAATAATTAGAGAATTTAGACACCTAGAAAACATAGTCTAGAAATACAAAGTTTAATTAGTAGAACAAAATATCAACAATGTGATTCATGAATGTTTGATATAAGCGACAATGCATTTTTAAATGATGTCTCAATGAAGGTCTGCTTGTTACATAATCAACAACCATACTTGCAGGTTGTGAGGATACAAACATAGCCGACAAAAATCAGTCCTACAAAAGAATAAGCATATATGCCAAAGCAAAAAGCATTGCATTTTTAATGCACCACTCAGAACAGACTGATGCTCAGTATGCAAATCTGCAACCATCATTACACAATAAAGCAAAGCAAGGCTAAAAATAATTATCTACAAGACAATACATGTTGGGAACCACAAGTATGTATTATTCCGTAAAATATGAAGTAACATGGATGATCACAGCATCTTGGACAAGCAGGGTTTCTCCACGGTTTGGCATGTAAACAACATTGGGGAATAATAGCTTACAATAGAAACAAGACATTCGCTCAAGAAGATCATTCAATATGAAATTTGAAGTAAAGAAATCCGAATTGAACCAAATTGTTAAAAATATTAAATTAAAAAAATCTGAATTACATCTCACTTTGGTTTGATTTTTCGATTAAATCAATAGTATGCCCATCCTATTGATGGTTCATGGATTGGTTAAGCGGAACCAACACTGATCCCACCGAAGGCCGGCAAGAAGTGCTTCCACTCAAACAGAACCCTTTTCAGTTATTTTCTCTACTCTTTCCCTTTTCTCGGCAAACAAAAGTAGCCATAAAATCTTGGCTTAATTGAAGGAATACCAACCTCAAGTTGAGCGAGAATGATCCTCACTACAATATAGCTGAAGTAATTCTGGAGGTTTGAGTAGCCTTTGCTTCCGGCGAAGCCTCCGCGAACTCTTCTCTCATTCATCAAAATCAAAAAATTTGCACGCAAAATACAAAATAAAATAAAAAATTCTTGTAGGTTTGTCCTTAGGTAAAGGAGCTTTACCTCGAGAGACAAGGGCTTTATGGGAGAGTCGAAGGAGAGGGACATCGAGGATGGCAAGGTCGTCAGTAGAGATCCGCTGCAGCAGAGGTCGTCGATAGCACCATCGATGGAGACAAGAAGGCAGTGAGGAGATCGGCGGAGCTAGGGCATAGTGAAGAGCGACTAAGCCAGATCGTGGGAGGCAAAAACTGGGAGCTAGGGCACGATGAGGGAGATTGATGGAGCCAGATGATCGGGGTAGGGAGAAAACTGAGAGCTAAGGCACAGTGAGAGCGCGAAGCGGTGTGGGAGACAAAAAATGGAAGCTAGGGCTTGATATCCAATCGAAGGAGCCAGATCGGGAGGGCGGGAGGAGTAATCCGAGAGCTTGATATCCAACGCTATAAGCGTCATTAGCTCTCAACGCTTTTTACTAGCGTCGAGAAAAACGAGTCGGAATACGGTAGCTACTGACGCTTAAGCGTCGGCAGTCTACGGGAGCTCCCAACGCTAGGGGAGTTGGGATACGGTAGCTGCCGATGCTAATAAGCGTCGTTATCTGCCGACACTTATAAGCGTCGTTATCTGCCGACGCTTATAGCTCCCAACGCTACACCTAAGCGTTGTTAGCTCTCGACGCTTTTTACTAGCGTCGGGAAAAACGAGTTGGGATACAGTAGCTGGCGACTCTTAAAAGCTTCGGCAGTCTGCGGAAGCTCCTGACGCTAGGGGAGTCGGGATACGGTAGCTGTTGACGCTAATAAGCATCGTTATTTGCTGACGCTTATAAGTGTCGGCAAGCTGTGGAGCTCCCAACGCTATACCTAAGCATCGAAAAAAAGAGTCGGGATATGGATAAGCTGCCGATGCTTATACCGACGCTATTTAAAAAGCGTCGGCAGGTTGTGGGAGCTCCCGACGCTTCTCTTAGCGTCGAAAAAAAAAAAGAATCAAGTTACAGGCCAGTATTTTACTGTAGTGTCTCTTTATTTCTTAAAGGCTGATTCTTGACTTTTTGAATAAAAATCTTTTTTTGTAAGGCATTTCTTGAAGCAAGGATGAGTTCAAAGTTTCTCCAATAAATCTCAACCTGATGTATTGTTACAGAAATCAACATCAACAAATATGATGCATTCTAGTATATGTCAGCATATTCCAAATCCATCACCCACAACCTTAGCTCTCTATATGCATATGTTTTAGGAGAAGTCTTTATTTAATCAATAGAGAGACTATATTTCAAAATTTGCTGAAGAATGAGACAGAATAATCTAGGAGTACATATGCGAGATTTAAAATACTAAATAATAATTAAAATTTATTATTATACCTATTTATATCATTTTTGATTTATGCAAAAACTAAAGAGCTGCTTTAATTACCCATGGCCTCAAAAACATGACTATCTTCTTATATGTAGCATTAGTTTTTTTCCTTTCTTATCTTACTTTATATTATTATTCAATGGAATTGATAATCATCTAACTCTCTTCATATAAAAAACTAATAAGAGTTAGAATTGAATTAAGATAGGATTGGGGACTGGGCCATAAAAATTAAGTAGTTATTGGGCCCTCTTATAAAGGAGTCCAAATGATCAAACCCTAGGTGTCCGAACCTCATACCTGTATATATAAATTAAACTGAGATGAGTCTAATCCAATACTTTATTCAAATTTATATTAGTCATTTAACCTAAATTACATTAAATTTATTTTTGTAAAACATAAATTACATAGTCAATTAACCTACATTAAGTTTAAAATGTTACATAAGAAAGGTACAATGTTTTCTTTAAAAAAGCTCCAAATTATTGAAGAATCTTCCTAAAATAACTTTTCAAGGAAAACTTAAGAAAGACAACGAATATATCATAGTGTGGGTGTTTTCTAAGTAGATTTTTTCTCTTTATCACAAAAAATCAAAAATTTACTATCAAATATTGGTTTAGATGAAATAACCTCCCATTGCATTGCCTAGGGAAGGAGTGTGAGACTTTATCCTCCGAGATAGCAACCCTCACTTTGGATCCCAGTGACAGCGAGTCCTAGTTTGCTGGGATATAGGAGAAGGGCTTCCTTAGATTTTTTTTTACAGTAAAGACGTTTATGATATTTTTGAAATAAAATTACTTTTTTAAAGAAGAAGTTGAGAAATTTTTGAACTGAAATTAGTTTTTAAAACAGAAGCAGAAATCAAATCGATTGTTTCAATAAATTAAATCAAATTAATTTTTTTAAAAATATGATTTAGTTTGATTCAGACTGCTAATTTATCTGATCTACCTCTGTTTTACCTGATAGATTTTGTGGTCCTTACGGCGATCCGGCGGGAAGGCGCGTTGGAAGGAGGCCCGAACGGCCTTCCATCAACTTGGGAGCTTCTATTTGCACCGCAAAAAATGCTCAGTACCCCTTCCTCCACCTGATTTTTTTTAAAAAATTAATTTATAAATTATTCTTAAAACCTTCGCCCCCTACCTCATACGCACCACTTCGACAACCTCGCCATACCTCAGCTTCCCCTTTTTTTCCATTCGCTCCGACGACATTCCCTATTCGCTCCGATAACTATTGGAAATTATGGTCTAAAAGAGTTTCACTTGATCCGAGAGTTTGTGCAGCAGAAAGAAGTGGAAGTGCTCAAGATCACCTCATTGGAAAACTTAGCTGATCCCTTTACCAAGACCCTCAAGGGAAATATTTTTACAAGTCATGTTGAGGGGATGGGAGTTAGGTTATGGTAGTATGTATTTTAGCCCAAGTGGGAGTATGTTGAAAATTATGGTCTAAAAGATATAATTTTTCTATGATGATTGACATCAGATGATATATAATAATGATTTGATATTTGCGTCCTATATATACTTGTTGTATGTAATTCTCCTGAAAGGTCTACGAATGTTAGAAATAATGATCTTGAGTGCTCGAGATACTTTACACATGAGTACAGAAGACACGAGATCATTTTATTACATTCGAAATACAATTGTCATAATTTTAATAAAGTTAGGCGTTTTATTATGAGAAATTAAAGTATGCATAATTTTTAATTGGAAAATAGTTTGTCTTGACTATTTGAGAGGGATTCTCGAATTAGTATACTAGTATGCATTGCGTATTGATGGACTTACATGAGAATAAATTTTCAAAATATACTATCATGAAATTTAACTCATAGCTATGAGAGTACGATTGTTCTTAAGCTTGAGCAAGTCACTGAACTCAGACTTATAGCGTATATGCTTTGATTCACCAAATGAGCAAGGTCCATAAATGATTGATACTCGGTGGGTTAGGCATATGCCACTAGGGTCTAAGAACATACTCGCAATATAGTCATTCATGTACTTTCCATGAGAAAGTAATAACACTTCCTTGAGATGTTCAAATTAATTCATCTTAAAACTATGCATAGTGATCTTTATATATCAAGTGTAGACATGATCAATTGACGGGTTGATTCCTAATGCTCAGTGGATGGATATGAGGGAACCTAGAGCTCAAGGTATTAGATGGATATTGGACAAGTGATAGTACACAAATTACTTGATGCCAATATTCGAGTGTCGCATGAAGGAACCATTTGCGTATCGATCTCATAGGTCAGGGATGGGATTGTCTAATGTGACAATTTATTTTATCTCGACGTAAATATCGCGCATATCCAAGAGTGCAGTTGTGATTTTCTAGTGGAAATAAATCACGACTAAGAATATTATCCCGAGTCATAGGGAATGGCAGTGTAAGGATAATATTCTTAGGAGCTAGGTTATATGTGTCCCGCAAAGTCCAGGTATAGACCATAAAAGGAAACTCGCTCCTAAATTTTAAGAATTCATTTTTAAAATTTTAGGTGACGCGATGAGCAAGAAATGCCGCCTAATATTGTGTTTGATTTTTTAGAAAAATTCGGAGAAAAGTTTCTTAATGAAACTAAACTCTGTAACATGGATCCGTGACCAATGTAGAGGCCATGGGTGGTTTGAGGACTTTGGGTTTAGGCTTTATGGGCCTTGGTCCCAATGAGCCTCTAGACCAGCGGGCCTATTGTAAGTTGGGCATGATGTTCTCAGATCAGGTGCAGAAGAGACAACGTATTTTTTTTTTTATGAAGCGATGTCTTTTTCTTTGCGTATCTTTGGATGATGATGACAAGCGTCTCTCCCTAGGGACGCGACGCTTTCTTCAATCAGAGTATCGCTTCCTATTTATAAATAGCGAGCACCATGATCAAAGAAACAAAAAAGAGAAATCTTTTTTTCATTTTTCATCCATCCGTCTTTATCTATTTTTTAAGAACAGTAAAGACAGAGAGATCCAGAAGAGAGAAACACAAAAGAATTCGGCTGATTTTTATTCACCAAAAAATCCTTGCTTATTTCCTTGGCCATACCCCTTGCTCATTCAGGGAGTTAAGGATTAAAGATCATCCCGTTTATTCCTAAGAAGAAATCAACGATCTCAGAGAGCTTCTCCAACGATCTCAGAGAGCTTCTCCACTCCTTTCCTTTGAGGAGTCTCCAGTGTAGAAGCCTTCATGCGACGTTTCCTTATTCACAAGGAAATCCAGCAGAAATCTTTAGTAAAAAGGTACGCAATCATTTTCTCTAATTAAGTAATGATTGCCATGATTGTTCAGATTATTGGTATCGCTTCCGCATCAATCGGATTTAATATTTTAATCCACACTTTCTTCTTTATGATAAGAGTTTTAATCGGATTCTTCTGATCATGGGGATCTCACCAGAGATCAAAACCTCCAACTCGTTTTATCCAGTTAAAGATAACCATAGCAAAATTTAAAGTTCTTATCTTATCCGATCATCAGTAATCCCATCTATCCATCCAACAAAAACTGGTTTCAAAGCGTTGGTTTTGATAAAAAGTAACGCCTCCTCTCTTCGAGAAAATGAAAAATATTAGAATAGGCCGTAGATCTTTCATGACTTTCCTCCTTATTAGAACATTCGGACTCAACAAAGAAGGACGCTGTTTTTTTTTTTTTTCCTTCTTCCTAAAACGGAAGAAGCTAGACGTTTTTCCTCCCTCACCTTGACCCGACATAAAGTTGTCCGGCTAGGTGGAAGTGTTGTGGGACGTCCGTGGATAGGAATTCGTCCAGCTAGGTGAAAGAGAGGAATATGTGGATGGCTTCGTCACTTGGAGTTCCGGTGCATGGAGGAGTTCTGTGCAAAGGAAGATGTGAAGGCTGGTTGAAGACTTCTCCTCCCAAACTTTGGTGGCGATTACAAGCATCCACTAAAGCAATGAGAAGACGATTGGCATCCTTCTTCCGTTTGGACCATTTAATGCCAGAAACGGAAGCAACGTTGGCCTCTCTTCTTCCATTCGATGATTCCTTGTTTGGCCCGTCTGTTGCCAGCAACAAAGAAGGAATACCACGTGAGAGAAAGAGCTATTTAGTTGGAAGAGAGTTTTGAATGAGGCATTTAAGAATGGAAATACATGGTAGTGGCTATTACAAGGAAGTAGCGCCAGCCCTCCTAAGCCCACATGAGACCAATATCATTAGGATATTTATTTTCCCTTGACCAAAGCATCCTATTAATTAGAAAGGGAATGATTATGGTTCCGTGATGCCTCTGCCATTTTTGCTAGCACAGCAATTTATTATTTATTTATTTATTTTATTGCTTATGTGTATTGTATACATGTTTTATTGCCATGGTATCACTCATTAGAATATTATGAGTTAAATATAATTAAATAATTAAAGGATCCTAAATTGGCATGATTGAATAGGTTAAAAACCAAATCACCTATGACAATTATGGGTGTTAATCACAAAATGATTACATAATTGGTTAAGTGATTAAAGGTATGTCCAAGGCCATTTGAACATAAGATAATCACAAACCATACAAAAACTTAATTAACAAATTATCAAGTGTGTGAGGGTAACATGTAACCCGCGGCTTCCCAAAAAGGTTGATTCTCGCTACGATGCATGTGCTTACTCGTGTCACATGCGTGACCCCCATTAGGGATGGAGTACATACATTAGCTATACTGAAAGAATTTTTGGTAAAATATTTAATTCTTTGTTGCATATTATACTTACTCGTGTCACATGCGTGACCCCCATTATGGATAGGGTATGCCATTAGTTTGCATAGTTCTAAGAATTAAATGAATAATCTAGGGTATCCTATTTGAACACTTACTCGTGTCACATGCGTGACCCCCATTAGGGTGGAGTTTTCAAACTTGTTAATCCCAGAAGATTAAACCTTGGTTAACACTTGACCTATAATGATAGGAGCCAAAAAACCAAAGCAGTGATCATAACCAAGTAAGGCTGTTGGATCAGCACTTGGGGACTATGACCAGGTGGGACTTGGGTTGACTCATTTTTATGGAGGTCAATACACTGTTACATTGAGACTTTATAGATTTTTTAAAAGTTTTTGCTACTTAGTAATCTTAATGTTAAAAGAATATTTATGGAGAATATGTAACTGATGCATGTATGCCATTATTTATATTTCAGATGTCATCATCATTTTCTCCACTTGCTTCTATACTTAATGATAATAAGTTAATCGGACCAAACTATTTAAATTGGAAGAGAAATTTGGACATAGTACTCACTTCTGCTGGGTATAAGTATGTCCTAATAGATATCTGTCCTTAGTTGGGTCCAAACCAACGGATAATGAAAAGCTTGAATTTAAAAAATGGAACAAGGCTGATGAGATGGCCAAATGCTATATCTTGGCTTCCTTAAGCCCAGTGCTACAGCAGCAACATCAAAACATGGAGACGGCTTATGATATAATTTTTAGTCTCCAAGAGATGTTTGCTCATTCGACTTTCAGGAAGCTGATCAATACTCGTATGGCTGAAGGTACCCCGGTCCGAGAGCATATGCTTAAAGTGATGGGCTACCTATATGAGGCCATCGATTTGGGTGCTGAGATCGACCAAGAGACTCATATAGATATAGTGCTGGAAACCCTCTCAAGTTCATTTAATCAATTCAAGCTTAACTATTCAATGAACAAACTTGGCATGACCCTCCCAGAGCTCATGAAAGAGCTGCAATCAGCTGAGCAGATTCTAGGGAAGGAAAAGGTAGTTTACTTTACTAAGCTTCTTCTTCTAAGCCCAAAAGGCCCAAAGGAAAGAAGAAGCAGCATCCTAAGGTAACGGGTGGCAAGATCAAAAATACAAAGACCGCTAAAGGAGCAGTAAAAGGGAGATGTTTTCACTGCAACCTGAAAGGGCACTGGAAGACAAACTGCCCAAAACTAATTGCCAAGAAGAATGCAGCAGGTAATATTTTTGTTATTGAAACATGTTTAGTGGTGGATTCTACTGTATCCTGGATTGTAGACTCAGGAGCCACTAATCACATATGCAATTCATTGCAGGGGTTCCAGGTAATCAGGAAACTTAGAGGAGAGATATTGCTGAGGCTAGGGACAGGAGTAAAAGTGGGAGCTACTAGTATTGGTAGAGTTAGTTTATCTTTTGGATGTAACAAAAAACTTGTATTGGATGATTGCTTATATGTACCAGACATTAAAAGAAATTTAATTTCAGTAGCATGTTTAATTTCCTATGGTTACAATGTTTCTTTCCATTCTGATGTTTCCATTAGTATAAATGGTAAAAAAATTTGTAGAGGATCAAGATTAGAAAATTTATATTATATACATCCAATAACTCCCACATCCAATGACATTGAAATAGTGCATACTGTCTCAAATAAGAGAAAAGCTGAACACAATGAGGAAACACTTTGACATTTAAGACTAGGTCACATAAACCTTAATAGGATTAAGAGGCTTATCCATGATGGATCCTTGGGTCCATTGGATATGGATAAAATGCCTCAGTGCAAATCCTGTTTGGAAGGAAAAATGACTAGAAGGTCTTTTAAGACCAAAGACCTTAGGGCCTCTGATTTACTGGACTTGATGCACACTGATGTATGCGGACCAATGACGGTACAAGCCCGAGGAGGTTTTGAGTATTTCATTACTTTTACTGATGATTACTCAAGATATGGATACATTTATCTGATGCGACATAAGTCTGAAGCTTTTACAAAGTTTAAGCAGTTCAAGGCTGAAGTTGAGAATCAGTTGGGAAAACGAATCAAAGCTGTTAGATCAGATCATGGAGGTGAATACCTTCTTGAAGAATATAAATAGTTCCTCATTGACAATGGCATTGTTTCTCAACTTACTGCTCCTAGAACACCACAACAGAATGGGGTAGCAGAAAGGAAAAATAGAACTCTACTTGAGATGGTAAGATGCATGATGTGTCATGCAAGTTTACTAGAATCCTTTTGGGGATATGCTCTAGAAATGACAGCATATATTTTGAATTTAGTCCTATCTAAGTCAATACCCAAGACTCCCTATGAGATGTGGACTGGACGTAAGTCCAATCTAAGGTACCTCAAAGTATGGGGATGTCCTGCTTATGTATTGACTGAAAAGACGTCTAAATTCGGATCCAAGATCTATACTTTGCTACTGGGTTGGTTTCCCAAAAGGAACTGTAGGTGGCTACTTCTATAATCCTGAGAGTCAAAATGTGTTCGTTAGCACGAATGCTAGATTATTGGAAGATGATTGTATCAGTACCGCTGATCCTAAAAAGGTGGTTCTACAAGAACATACACATGAGGGATCATTTTTCAATTCAAGACATAATGATAAGGATGAAACACCTATTGCCGAACCAGTATTAGATGCAACACCCATGGTTCGTCGTAGTGGGAGGATTTTGAGACCACCTAATAGGTTTATGTTCTTTGGAGAATCCTATGTGGCGATCTCCAATGAACAAGAATCGAATCCCACTAGTTACGATGAAGCTATCATGGATGTAGATGCAGACCAATGGCACAAGGCTATGGAATCAGAAATGGAATCTATGTACTCGAATAAAGTTTGGGATATTGTAGATGCACCAGTTGGGATCAAACCCATTGGGTGCAAGTGGATCTACAAGAGAAAGAGAGGACCGGATGGGAAGGTTGAAACCTTCAAAGCACGGTTGGTGGCAAAGGGCTATACCCAGAAGGAGGGTATAGATTATGAGGAAACTTTTTCACCTGTTGCCATGCTAAAGTCGATTCGGATTCTCTTGGCCATAGTAGCTCATTTTGACTATGAGATTTGGCAGATGGACATCAAGACCACTTTCCTCAATGGATATCTTGACGAGACTATCTATATGGTCCAACCAGAGGGGTTCATATCTCAAGGCCAAGAGAACATGGTTTGCAAGCTTAAAAGGTCCATTTATGGACTTAAACAAGCATCCAAATCATGGAACATTAGATTCGATCAGGCGATTAAATCCTATGGTTTTAATCAGAACCCTGATGAGCTATGTGTCTATAAGAGATTAGATGGTAAAGCTGTAGTGTTTCTGATATTATATGTAGATGATTTGTTGCTTATTGGCAATGATGTCGCAGCATTGTCCTCAGTCAAGATTTGGCTATCACATCAGTTCAGTATGAAAGATCTCGGAGATGCTAGCTATGTTCTTGGGATCAAACTTTTACGAGATCAAAAGATAAGAACATTGGGTTTATCTCAGCGGCTTATATAGATAAGATTCTGCATAGGTTCTCAATGCATGACTCCAAAAAGGGTATGTTACCTTTCAGGCATGGTGTTCCTCTATCAAAGGACCAATGTCCAAGACTGATGAGGAAAACCGTACAATGAGTAAGGTACCATATGCTTCGCTGTTGGTAGCCTTATGTACGCCATGTTATGCACGAGACCTGATATCTGTTACGCCGTAGGTATGGTCAGCCGTTACCAATCGAACCCAGGGATACAACACTAGATAGCTGTCAAGCATATCTTCAAGTATCTTCAGAGAACGAAAGATTATATGCTTGTATATCATAGTGATGAGCTTATCCCAATGGGATATACTGATTCTGATTTTCAGGCAGATAAAGATTCTAGAAGATCTACATCCGGTTTTCTATTTACATTAGGTGGTACTGCTATCAGTTGAAGGAGTGTGAAACAATCTTGTATCACAGACTCCACCATGGAAGCTGAGTATGTGGTAGCATCTGAGGCAGCAAAAGAAGCAGTTTGGCTAAGAAAGTTTCTTATGAATTGGAGATTGTACCTTCAATTAAGAGACCTTTAACACTGTATTGTGACAATACGGCTGCGATTGCTCAAGTGAAGGAACCTCGTTATCACACTAAAGGCAAGCACATTGAGCGCAAGTTTCACTTGATCCGAGAGTTTGTGCAGCAGAAAGAAGTGGAAGTGCTCAAGATCGCCTCATTGGAAAACTTAGCTGATCCCTTTACCAAGACCCTCAAGGGAAATATTTTTACAAGTCATGTTGAGGGATGGGAGTTAGGTTATGGTAGTATGTATTTTAGCCCAAGTGGGAGTATGTTGAAAATTATGGTCTAAAAGATATAATTTTTCTATGATGATTGACATCAGATGATATATAATAAATGATTTGATATTTTCATCCTATATATATTTGTTGTATGTAATTCTCCTGAAAGGTCTACAAATGTTAGAAATAATGATCTTGAGTGCTCGAGATGCTTTACACATGAGTACAGAAGACACGAGATCATTTTATTACATTCGAAATACAATTGTCACAATTTTAATAAAGTTAGGCGCTTTATTATGAGAAATTGAAGTATACGTAATTTCCAATTGGAAAAATAGTTTGTCTTGACTATTTGAGAGGGATTCTCGAATTAGTATACTAGTATGCATATTGCGTATTGATGGACTTACATGAGAATAAATTTTGAAAATGTACTATCATGAAATTTAACTCATAGCTATGAGAGTACAATTGTTCTTAAGCTTGAGCAAGTCACTGAACTCAGATTTATAGCGTATATGCTTTGATTCACCAAATGAGCAAAGTCCATAAATGATTGATACTTGGTGGGTTGGGCATATGCCACTAGGGTCTAAGAACATACTCGCAATATAGTTATTCATGTACTTTCCATGGGAAAGTAATAACACTCCCTTGAGAGGTTCAAATTAATCCATCTTAAAACTATGCATAGTGATCTTTATAGATCGAGCGTAGACATGATCAATCGATGGGTTGATTCCTGACGCTCAGTGGATGGATATGAGGGAACCTAGAGCTCAAAGTGTTAGATTAATATTGACAAGTGATAGTACACAAATTACTTGATGCCAATATTCGAGTGTCGCATGAAGGAACCATTTGCGTATCAATCTCATAGGTCAGGGATGGGATTGTCTTATGTAACAATTTATTTTATCTCAACGTAAATGTCGTGCATATCCTGGAGTGCAGTTGTGATTTTCTGGTGGAAATAAATCACTACTAAGAATATTGTCCCGAGTCATAGGGAATGGCGGTGTAAGGACAATATTCTTAGGAGCTAGGTTATGTGTGTCCCGCGAAGTCCAAGGTGTAGACCATAAAAGGAAACTTGCTCCTAAATTTTAAGAATTTATTTTTAAAATTTTAGGTGATGCGATGAGCAAGTAATGCTGCCTAATATTGTGTTTGATTTTTTAAAAAAATTCAGAGAAAAGTTTCTTAATGAAACTAAACTCTGTAACATGGATCCGTGACCAAAGTAGAGGCCATGGGTGGTTTGAGGACTTTGGGTTTAGGCTCTATGGGCCTTGGTCCCAATGAGCCTTTAGACCAGCGAACCTATTGTAAGTTGAGCATGATGTTCTCAGATCAGGCGCAGAAGAGACAACGTATTTTTTTTTATGAAGTGGTGTCTTCTTCTTCGCGCATCTTTGGATGATGATGAGAAGCGTCTCTCCCGTAGGGACGCGACACTTTCTTCAATCAGAGTATCGCTTCCCATTTATAAATAGCAAGCACCATGATCAAAGAAAAAAAAAGAGAATCTTTTTTTTTTTTTTTCATCCGTCCATCTTTATCTGTTTTTAAGAACAGTAAAGACAGAGAGATCCAGAAGAGAGAAACACAAAAGAATTCGGCTGATTTTTATTCACAAAAAAATCCTTGCTTATTTCCTTGGCCATACCCCTTGCTCATTCAGGGAGTTGAGGATTAAAGATCATCCCGTTTATTCCTAAGAAGAAATCAGTGATCTCAAAGAGCTTCTCCACTCCTTTGAGGAGTCTCCGGTGTAGAAGCCTTCATGCACGGACGTTTTCTTATTTACGATGAAATCCAGCAGAAATCTTTAGTAAAAAGGTACGCAATCATTTTCTCTAATTAAGTAATGATTGCCATGATTGTTCATATTATTGGTATCGCTTCCGCATCAATTGGATTTAATATTTTAATCCACAGTTATCTTCTTTATGATAAGAGTTTTGATTGGATTGTTCTGATCACGGGGATCTCACCGGAGATCAGAACCTCCAACTCGTTTTATCCAGAGTTGAAGATAACCATAACAAAATTTAAAATTCTTATCTTATCCGATCATCAGTAATCACATCTATCCATCCAACAATAACATCCTCTGGTGCTCCCTCCTCGACACCGACCCTCCTTTCCAACTTTTCCTTGCCCGATGTTCGAAGGAGGAGAGGAGGCGTCAGAGCGAACAGGGATGGAAGGAAGCCGGGGAAGGGAGGTTGCCGGAACGAATCGGAAGGGTCCGTCGGAGCGAATGAGGAAAGAGAAAAGCCAGAGAAGCTGCCGAAACGAACTGAAGGATGAGGGAGGGGTCCGTCGGAGAAGGAAGGGGGAGAAGCCGGAGGGGTTGCTGGGGTGAACCGGAGGGGAGGAGGGGTTGCCGGAGCGAATGAAAAAGAAGGGGGAAGGGCTACCGGCAAGAATTTTAAGAATAAATTAAAAATTAATTTTTTTAAAAAAATTAGGGATGTACTGAGCAATTTTTGCGGTGGAATTAGAAGTAGAGGTGGGCACTGGACTGTGCCTGGCACGGCACGACCCAGGCCCACCGGGCCGTACCTCCAGACAAGCCGTGTCAGCACGACCCAGGCCCACCAAGCCACACCTCCAGTGGGCCGTGCCTGGTACGGCATGTTAGGGAAAAAACCAGCCCGGCATGGCACGTGGCCCATGTGCCGTGGCGGGCCAGGCACGGCCCATTAGGGCCGTACCATAGGCACAGCCCAACCCCAATTCCCAATCCCCTGTTTTTTTTTACTTTCCCATTCCCCTGGTTCACACGAATTAGGACGCTCGCTCGGTGCCGATGGAGGTCGCCGGCCTTCTCCTAGGTCCGGTGAGGCGGCAGGCATGCCGCTGGGTCTGGACCAATGCGGAAGCCGAACCCAGGAGAAGGGCCGCCTTAGCCCTCTCCTCCTCTCTTCCACTCCTGGTCCCCCACTAGACACTCGCCCGGCATCGGTGGGGGTTGTCGGCCGTCTCCTAGGCCCGGCAAGACGGTAGGTATGCCACCGAGACTGGACCAATACGGGAGCCGAACCGGCTTCCGCCCAGAAGAAGGTTGCCTTGGCCCTGGCCCCTCTCCTTCTCTCTTTTCTAGCCTCTCTTCTTGGCATGCCGTAAAACTATACCATGCCGAACTGATGAGCCAGATTTTTTAAGCTCGATATGATACGATTATAGTACTATATCATGCCAAGCACAGTTGGATTCATACCAGCTATGCCGTTCATATGCTCATTTCTAATTAGAAGCTCCATGGATAGTATGGTCGGGTGCGCATCTCTAATTATAAGCTCTCCACCAACTTGTTTGCTTCGCGTGGGTCGTTCGTGCTTTTTCCCACGGCCACACAGAACCGTGTCCATCACGTAATTTTTCTTTATATTTTTGAGACGGCCGGATCACGTAATTCTCGGGAGTCAACGGACGAGTCGTCCCGTTTCCATCGGTTGAGCGGCCATGCGTGTCCTTAGACTTCACGTGTTCCAGTCTCCATGGAGTCATAAGCGATGCATTTGTGCGCCTAATAAATGCATTGTCGACTTTGATAGGTACATTCTTTTTCTTTCTAAACAATTAGTAAGAATTTATTTAAATTAATTATTAATCAACAACTATCTCTTATGATAAAAAAACAATTATTTAAAAATTTACAGCAACTAATTCAAATAAATTTTAAATTGATTAGTATATAATTTAAGATGGCCATGACAATGGTTTTAACTTTTAACGGTGTGAAGCAATAATTTAAAAGAAGAGGAAGAGTTAATAACGTAGAAATGAAGGATCTCATCATTATTGTTATTAATATTAGCTTGTTAGATTAAAAATAAAGCGGTATGAGAAGTATGTGTATATATATATATATATATATTTTTAATTAGTTCTTTTCAACATATTGTATGTTAGATGAAATAGTTTTAGAAACATTCTGCATGTTAATGGTATTGCAGCCAAAAAATGATTTATATAATATATGGTGCTGCTTAAAAATATATAAATAAATTAAGTATAGCATAAATGCATATGTTAAGATAAATATATGGTAAAATTTTTAAAATAGAATTAAAATAAACATACAAAAGCAATGATAGAAGTAGTTCAAATTGAAATAAAATGAGAAAAAATGATTACAGTGGTTTGGACATATACAATATAGACCTTTAGATGCTTCAGTTAGAAAAAGTGATATTTTAACCATTCATGCTAAGGATAAATAGAGATAGAATTAAACTAATATAAATATAATAATTAAAAAATATATAACTATTTGTAAATTGAATGCCGACTTGGTCCTAGATAGAGCAAAGTGGAGAAAGCATATTCATGTAGTCGATCCCATATAGTTTAGAAAAAGGCTTAGATGAGTTAAGACAGTGCTACTCATAAGATGATAAAATATTTATTTTTTAAATGCTCATTCTCAAAATTAAACTACAAGTTTTTATTGGTGGTTTAGGTTTTGCTAGACTCTTCTTTGCTGTTCTTAGACTTTAGTTAGACTAGAAAATAGAGGAAGTGCAAGCTATATGAGAAAAACAAATTAATTGATCATAGCATTTATTTGCTAAGTATGATATAAATTTTTTAAAAAATTAAGTAAGTTTTTAACAATAATTTTTTATAACATTATCACTAATTTATTGTATACAACGATATATGCTTTAATGTATTATTTAACTTTCATACATGCTTGCTTTTCGCGCTTAAACATTCTGTGATTTATGTTTATATAAGCTTTTATAATTTTTTTACTATTTTATTAAAAAAATAATATAAAATGTCACTCCAAAGTTTGACATAAATATTAGAATTGATGAATCATAGCATGACCTTCATCAATTCTACCATTACATCAATGACATTGTGCATCATAATTGATGTAACAATAGTTATGGTCATTAATACTATAAAAAATGAAAAGAATTATGGGTTATTTATAAAAAAAATTTGATTGCTAACAATCTCACTGTTACCTCAAGATCTAAATACTATTCCAGCAGTGGACTATACTATTTCACAAAATTTTATTTCAAGCAGTTAAATTGTAAGTTCGCTTCAAGTGTAAATAGATGTAAGAATGAGGATCTTCTATTTAACTTTTTTAATAAAAAATAACCGATTGCTGATGGCAATATTTAATTTTTTACAGCTAAATTTTTTTAAAATAAAATCATTTTTAAAAACCAATACATTCTTAAATTTTCATCAAGATATTTCTATCTGGGTGTGTCTCGTCCGCTGAATATCCCCATCGATAGTTTGGAAGAGAAAGAATATCCAACAGCATCTACTTCGAGCCAAACCGTCCGCTGAACTTTACCGAAGCTCTGCACCATCCCATTCTCAGGCAATCGAATACCACAAAACCAGAGGGGTAACCGAGGCGAGATAACTTTCAAGTAGTTCAAAATTAACTTTAAAAATATTTAAAATTAATTTACTATTTATCAAATCAAATTAAGCTTAAATATATTATCGAATCAAATTTAAGTATTAAAATATTTGACTTAAAAAATTTACAAACTTAATCAAGCTCACATAATTTAGTATTTTATTTTATAATTATATATATATAATATTATTTAACTATATAAAATTAAAAACTTTACATTCTAATTAAGAATATATTTTATTTTAATTTTAAAATTATTTTTAAATTTTTATATAAAATTCAAGCCAAACTGAATCGAGCCCGAATATAACGATTATTTTATCGAATTTAAGCTCTAAATAAGAAACTCGACCAAACTCGAGTTAAGTTTCAAGCTTCAAATCTTAGAGTCAAGCTTAAGCTCAAGCTCGAGCTTAACTTTGTGTCAATTTGATTCGGCTTACATTACACTCCTACACAAAACAACAGCTTTTCAAAGTATAAATCAAATAAAAATATAAAATTTAAAAAACAAATAAAAGAAAAGAAACATGCCGAACCCACCTTCCATTGCTCTTCCGATGCCCTCCTTCGAACTAGAGATCTCTAATTCTGTTTTAAATAGTTTTCCGTTTGATATAAATAAAGGTGAATCATAAATAAATCAACATGTTTATATTCTTTTATTAAATGGATCAGATTCAGTTTGAAACCTTCAAACTGTTTTATCTGTTTAATTTATTTAGTAATTGAATTGGATTATGAACAACCTATTTAACCTCTTTAGGCTCTATTTAATCCATCTAACTTGCTTCACCTACTTTAAATCTATTTAAACCATTAGAACCCATTTACTATGATTTGATCCATTATACTATCTACTTACTAAAAATATTGAACTCAAATTTGAATTGTTGATTTATTTATTAAAAAATTAAATTCAAGTTGATAAAATTATAATTTTATCAATACTTGAACTGCTGTGTACATGATCAAATTCAATCTGATTGCCAGTACTCGCGTCCAAAATCCAACATAACAACTGCATTTTTTTTTTTTTTTTTTGTTACAAACGGGCGATCATATAATTCTAGAATGAGTCAGCCCAGATACATCAGAAGTTAAAATCTGCTGTAGAATAATAGGACATGGGTCGTCTGGCTTCCAATTCCATGGACCCGCATGTTGAGCAGCAAAGGACGCCACCCAGTCCGCCGCCGAGTTGGCCTCACGATAAATGTGGCGGATCTGGGCAGAATCAAGCTCCCGCAGCATAGACCAGCAGTCCCTCAGGATCGGATTTGAGGAACCATCCATATAGCTCTCCTCTAATAACCAAGAAATAACAGTCATAGAATCTCCCTCAATCATGATCTTAGGAACATGGAGGATCCTAACAGCAAATGAGAGCCCTGCCCAAGCAGTACCAAGCTCCGACAAAGGAACAGTAGAGTCCAGGATTCCAAAGCCTCCCGCTGCCAATAGATTACCCATCGGACCCCGAATGATGAACGCAGATCTAGCAGCTCTGTCCCGGACACTCCCATCAAAGTTAATTTTGACATACCCTGGAGGAGGGGGCTCCCAAGAGACAAAAACTGCCCTTTGATACTATAAAATTATAAGACTTATAAATTACTCTTTAATTTTATATATTTTGTCATTTATGGAAAGGAGAGTGAAGAGTTTTATATTGGCTTGTGCAACGCGTCAAATAGCACTATATCAATTGCTCACCGAACAATCATGCTGAAGTTTGAGCTCCGGGCTGCCAGAAGCGCTGCATTGATGCAACCCTGGGTTGTGAATGGTCAACTGCTTGCGATGGAGGCATGGCGTCCTGAATTCGTCCCTGCGGACGATGCATTGTGCTCTGCTTTGTTATGGATTCGCCTTCCCAACCTTCCGATCGAATATTGGAACGAGGAGACTCTCCAAAGCATTCTCTCGGTGGCTGGTCATTTTTGGAGGTGGATGCTTTCACGAAGGAGAGGCGGCGGGGAAGCTTTGCTCGTGCCAGTGTTAGGGTGGACTTGAGGAAGCCTCTTCGGCCGAGGGCAAGATTCAAAGCTCATGGATCCCCTTTTTGGCAGCAATTTGCATACGAGCACGTAGACAACATTTGCTTGCACTATGGGTCTCTTCATTTGATTGGACCGTGTTCGTCTTCAACGGCTCCGGAGTCCTCTGCGGCAGCTCCTCTGTTTGGGCCCTAGATGGCTGCTCTTTGTCACAGGAAGCCTCCTCCTGTTCGGGTTGATGATGGAGACTTAACGGGCAAGGCCTTAGCCGGGGAGTCTTCTGGCAAGGCTAAAGATGCATCTCAGAAAGAGTTGGACGGATGGTTGAAACTGGGTAAGGATTCACGCAGGAGAGCTATGCCGTCACCCTCCCTTCCCAATGTTGTTATCATCAACTCAGATCTTTAGAGGGAGAAGGGACTGTGCCGGGTGACTCCCTCTGTGCCGGTTACTGTAGATCCTGATACTATACCCAATGCTGCTCTCGTGGGCTCTTTTGGGGACTCTTTGTCATCTGTTGCTCACTCCAAATCTCAAAAGGCCTCTAAGGGTAGGAGGAAGAACAATCTCCCAATTATGCTGAATGACAAGCAGCTAGCTTCAGATACTGTTTTCCAATTCAAGGCTCAGACTTCTCTTGATTAGGAAGAGACTCCCTCTGGGTCTCATAAAACTAATTCTAGTGTTGATCCTGGAACTCAGCTGCTTGTGGAGGGGAAAGTGGCCACTAATCCTTTTAGCCTTATTGGATCAGACCGCTGGGCCGGATGTTCTAAGGTCTGGATGGATGCCAATCCAGCTTCCCTGAAATGGGCCTGGGCCGGTGAGCTTAGTGGACCCAGGTTGTCACCTAGGGCTTCGAAAGGTAAGGGCCGGGTGTCTACTCTAGGCAAAGGCCCTACAGTGAAAGTTGATCCTCTTCAGGTATCTAGACCTCTCCAGGGTAAAGATACCTTAGCTGCTTCCCCTTCCGTTATTCGGGAAGAAGGATCTCACTCTAGGGTCTTGAACGATGTTGTTCCAATGGAGTCAGTTCAGCAACTGGTTCCCCTTGATCAGGTAGTGTGTCAGTTGCCTGATCAGGGACTCCTAGTGCAGTGTCCTGACTCAGGAGACTAGTCAGACAGGGTTATGATGGCGGCTCAGGGTGGGGCCTAAGGCTACCTTGCTTCTTTCCTTATGAAGATTCTCATTTGGAATGTTCGAGGAGCATTGAAACCATCTTTTCGCTCCTCCTTTGGTAGGCTTCTGCAGATTCATCATTTTGATATATGTGTTTTATTGAAAACTCGTTTGTCGGGTCCCAGTCTTCAGCATTTCTGGCAGCGAGTCTCCCATAATTGGTCTTCCTATGCAGTGGAAGCTAATGGTCTCTCTGGGGGTATCTTGGCCCTATGGCGGAATCCTGCTATTCGGGTTGATGCCTTTTACCACAGTCACCAGCAGGTGGCCCTGGTTATATCGGAGGGGATCAATCCGCCCTGGCTTCTTCTGGGTGTCTATGCCAGCACTAACTTTTGTCAGTGGCGCGATCTCTAGTCGGAGATTCTCACTTTATTAGGCCACGGCCCTACACTCATTGCCGGTGACTTCAACTATATTTTGGATGCTTTTGAGAAGCGTGGGGGGCATAGATTTGTGGATTCTCCGAACTCCATGGAATTTGCTCCTTCATTTCCTTGGCAGGTCTTTTTGATCTAGGCTTTTCGGGGCCGCAGTTTACTTGGTGTAATAACCGAAGTGGATCTGCTCGGGTGTGGGAGCGGCTGGATCGGGCTTTAGCCTCCTCATCCTGGCTGCAGTCCTTTTCCTGTGCAACCACTACTCATCTCCCTCGGATTGCGTCGGACCACTGTCCCCTCCTTATCTCTACTGAGCAGTCATCTCACAAGAAGGGGTCCTTTCGGTTTGAGTAGTTTTGGATGTATTATTCTTCAACTCAGTCCCTTATAAGTTAGGTATGGTGAATGCCTATTCGAGGGAATTCTACTTATCGGCTCTCTCGCCGATTAGAACTCACTAAGCGCAGACTCTTAAGGTGGCATAGAAGAGAGGTGGGGGATCTCATGCAGCAAGTCCAGGTTGTGGAAGCTGATATTGCTACTCTTCAGGCTAAGGAGGATGTGGAGGGTTACCTATCTGAGCTTGATCTTCAGTCTCTCAGGAGTAGTTGCATCATTCCTTGCTCCGGCAGCAGGAGACTTATTGGCGATAGCGGTCCCGGGTTCAGTGGATCCAGGAAGGAGATCGAAACACCAGGTTCTTTCACCAGGCCACTGTGGCTAGGCGTGCTGCCAATCGGATACGGTAGATTAGTGATGCGGATGGTAATATCCTTGATGATGAAGGGGCTATTCAGGAGCAGATTCTCCATTTCTTTCAGTCTCGCTGGTCGGAGGTCTCTGCCTTTAACTCCCCCATGATCACTACTACTCGAGCTGCCAAGGTTTCAGAGACTGATAACGGTCTTTTGATTCGGGAGGTCCTGGCGGAGGAGATTCATTCTGCGGTTTGGGCTCTGGGACGTGACAAAGCTCCTGGTCCAGATGGCTTTCCACCGTTCTTCTTCCGCTACTACTGGGATATTGTTGGGCAGGAGGTTATCTTGGCTATTCAGTCTGTCTTCTCATCCAAAACTATTCCTCCAGATTGGCAGAGGACTTTTCTTGCCTTGTTCCCAAGAGAGGGAATGCTCTGCTTCCCCAGCATTATAGGCCGATCAGTTTATGTATCACCCTATATAAAGTCTGCGCTCGCATCCTGGTTACTCGATTGCAGGGGGTGATTCCCCGTCTGATCTCTCCAGAGCAGGGGGCATTCATCCGTGGGCGTAGTATCACTGATAATGCTCTTGTTGCCCAGGAGTTCATGCATGACCTCCAGCGAGCCACTTGTCGACAGTCCCTCATGGCTGTTCAGTTAGACATGGAGAGAGCTTATGACAGGATGAGTTGGACTTTTCTTCGATACACACTACGGGTGTTCAGATTTGCTGATCTATTCATTGAATGGGTTATGGCATGTGTCCAAAGCCCCTCTTTTTCTATTATTATTAATGGCAGTCCGACTGAGTTTTTTTCCTCTGCTGTTGGACTCTGTCATGGATGTCCTCTCTTCCATTCCTGTTTATACTGTGTGCTGATGATCTGTCTCGTGCTCTTGATCAAGCGGTTGGGGCATCTCATATGCAACCTTATATGCCTGGGCCTCACGGACCTCCTCTCACTCATCTTCTCTTTGTTGATGATTGTATTCTGCTTAGTCCAGCTTCAGTTCAAAATGCAGCCACCTGTTCTGCTATTATTCAGTCTTATTGCCTGGCCTCAGGGCAACTGGTCAACTTGCAGAAATCTATTCTTTGTTTCAGCCCTTCGACCTCTCCCCGTTGTCGTGCTGCCTTCTCTCAGTTGCTTGGGATCTCGACCTTCTCTGACCGCCTGACTTACCTTGGAATTCCTATTACGGGGTGGCCGCCCCGGCAGCATGATTTTGGGGACCTTGATCGTCGGATTTCTGCTCGCTTGGATTGATGGCAGGTTTCGGGTCTTTCTATGATGGGACGTGTCACTTTGATTCGCTCTATTCTTACATCACTTCCTATCTACCTGTTATCCAATACCTTGATTCCGACTACCTGCCTCCGCCGGATTGAGAGACGCATTCGAGACTTTCTCTGGGCGTCTATGCAGGGGAGCCATGGTCTTCATTTATTGGCTTGGGACATTGTTTGTTTTCCTACTCGAGAGGGTGGTCTTGGAATCCAGTCATTGGTGCTCCGTCGAGAGGCTATTATGGCGAGGCATGCTTCTAGATTCATGCTGGACCCTCATTATTTCTGGAGTGCTGTCATGCGGGGCAGATATGATGGCTGGATTGCTGACTCGGCCTTCAGTTTCCCCTACGAATGTTCCTTCTTATTGCGTGCGATTTGCCAGGCCGCCCCTACTATTATGACTGATATCCATTGCATGATTGAGGATGGGACTTCTGTTGATGTTACTCAGGACACATGGATAGCTGATCTTCCTCTATCTCGATAGCCGACTTTTATTAGCACTGATGTTGAACCCTCTTAGCTTGTTTCTTCTTTGATTTGCCAGGAGAGTGCTGTTTGGAATGCCCCTACGGTGTCTCGGTTGTTTGGCACTGAGCTTGCGCAAAGGATCCTTGCCATACCTCTTCCTCTTTCTGCTGGCCCGGACATCAAACTTTGGCGTCGATCCTGTCTTCCTTGCGCCCCTTCTAGGGATCTGGTTTCCCGCTACCGCTCTCGGCCTTCAGGCCTCGGTGATGTTGCCTGGATTTGGCGGTTGCCAGTACACCCTAGGATTCAGCTCTTTTTATGGAAACTCATGTGGGATCGCCTACCTATTTGTTCCCTATTGGCTGATCGCGGTCTTTCTATATTGCCTCTCTGCCCAATATGTGGAATGCAGGATGAATCGGTTGATTATGTCATATTTATGTGTCCTCATGCATCTCAGATATGGCATTTGACCTACTTCACCCCATGGTTCTTGGAGGATGGTCCCATCCGGCTTTCATTCCTGCATGCTGTCTGTTTGGTTGCCCAGAGTGGTCCCCACTCTCATGTTGTTTTATCAGCCTATCTAGCTTATTATATTTGGCTATCTCGAAACCAGATTTCTTTGCTGAGGAGACGGCCTCACCTCAGGTAATCCTCCGCCGTGCTCTCTTTCATGCTAAGGAGTACTCTCGCTGTCATTTTAGCATTCACACTGACGGGCCTGGCCACTGGAACTCCCCTGCTACTTCGGCAACGCACCAATCTACGGTCTTCATCTCTTGGGAGCCCCCATCCTCGGGTTACGTCAAAGTGAACTTTGATGGTTCTGTCTCTGATCGTTCTGCTGGTTCTGGGTTTGTTATTCGTGGGGTGGATGGTCAGTTACTTGCGGCTGGCGGTCATAGCTCTATTGACATTTCGGTCCCTATGGCAGAGCTCGAGGCTGCATGGGCCGGCATTACTCATGTTGTTCGTCATTTGGGCTATCGCCGATTGATCATTTTGAAGAGTGGATTGTCCTCTTTCTACCCTTGGAGCATAGCATGCATTCAACCAGCCCCAAGTCGTGTGGAGATGCGGAAGCGAGATGATATCCCTGCTGAAATTCTGCAGCATAATTTTGGATCTTGATCTTGGTAATCTTCCCGGATTCATTAGCAACTAGGATTTTCTTTGGTTTCTTGCACCCCAAGATTGTAAGAGAGAGTCGTGGCCTCTCTTCTTCCTCACGTGAACCTTCAGATCTGATCCAGAAAATTAAGAGACGCTGCCCAAGAAGAAGGTGCTGCTAGGGTTTCCTCCTTCTCCTTCTTTGAGAGAGGCGGTTCCAAGAAGATGGCTAAAGCAGAGATGGCAGCAATAAAACCCTAGAAATCTAGGTCATCTATGTGTGAGAAAGAGAGGAAAATGTGTATAAGAAAGGAAAGAAGAGAGATAGCTCATTCTTGGGAGAAAAGAGTTTCTTTCATTCATCTATAATCATCATCGTTAAATGACTATATCAAACCCGTCCCCATGACGGCCACCAAAATAAAACCAGCACCACACATGAACCGGTGCCTTATTATATGGATAATAAACCCTAAAAAAAACTCTCTTGGACCAGCCCACACCTTGGGCCTTAACCCTGTGGAGCCTACAAACCTCCACTCTAGGATTTAAGCTTTGGAGTACCACACCAGGCTCTACAATCTCCACCTTGGTGCTTCAAAGCTGCTGAAAAATTTGCACATTCCCTCAGACCCATCAGTGTCACACATGAGAGAAAGCTATCCCATGGAAGAGTCTTCGTAAGTGCATCTGCCTGGTTCTTCTTTGTATGAACTTTTACCAGCACCACTTCACCTTCTTCCACCAATTCTCTGATCCTATGATACCTCACATCTATATGCTTTGTGCGTGCATAATAGATTGGGTTCTGAGCCAACTGCAGGGCACTCTGACTATCGCTGTGTAGCAATACTGTACCCTGCTTCACCCCCATTTCCATGATGAGTCTCTTCAACCAAAGAGCTTCCTTAGTAGCTTCTGTAATCCCTATATACTCAGCTTTGTTGTAGACGAAGCTATAATAGGTTGAAGGATTGATCTCCAAGAAATTAATCCATCATACATGCTGAACACATACCCTGTGGTAGAACTTCTTGTATCCAGATCACCTGCAAAATTTACATCCACAAACCCTTCCAATGGACCTAATGATTTACTTGGGATATTAGATTTCTCCTTAGGTCTTTCTTGCTGCCCAAAAATTAGACCAAGTCCATAAGTTCCCTGAACGTACCTCAAAATCCACTTGAGTGCCTTCCAATGCTCCTTCCCTGGGTTCGCCATGAATCTGCTCACCTGGCTCACTGTATATGCTATGTCAGGTCTGCAACACACCATAGCATACATAATGCTGCCTATGGCACTGGCATATGGAACTCTCTCCATGTACTCTTTCTCCTCATCTGTCTGGGGGTTCTGTAACTTAGAAAGAGACATGTGACTATCCAAAGGTGTTCCAACTGGTTTGGCCTTATCCATCCCAAACCTCTCCAACACCTTCTGAATATATCCACCCAATGACAAGTGTACAATTCCCTTGGTCCTATCTCTATAAATTTTCATTCCAAGTATCTTCCTAGCTGACCCCAAATCCTTCATTTCAAATTCTGTTGATAATGTATAATTTAGTTCATTCACTGCTTCAACACTCATGCTGGCAATGAGCATATCATCCACATACAGAAGGAGATACAGTGCATCATCATCATCCATATTTTTCACATAGACACAAGTATCATGTTCACATCTAGAAAATCCAATGCCCAAAATAAAAGTGTCAAACCTTTTGTACCACTGATGGGGTGACTGCTTCAAACCATAGAGCGATTTCTTTAGTAGACACACTTTTTTTTCCAATCCAGATTCCTTGAAACCCTCTGGTTGCTTCATGTATATTCTCTCCTCTAGACTCCCATGTAAGAAAGTTGTCTTCACGTCCATCTGCTACAACTCCATACCATGTTGTGCTATAAGTGTTAACAACACACGAATTGAAGCATGACGTACCACTGGAGAGAATACCTCTGTGTAGTCCACTCCCTCTCTCTGTGAGAACCCTTTAGCAACAAGCCTTGCTTTGTATCTGACTCCACCTTGCTCTGAAAGTGTCTCCTTCTTTGTGAATACCCATTTTGAACCAATGGCCCAAGCATCTCTAGGTAGATCTACTAGTTGCCATGTCTTGTTCTTTTCCAGGGACTCCATCTCCTCCATCATTGCCTGCATCCATGACTCTCTTTCTGAACTTTCCATGGCTTCTTGGAAGGTCTCTGGATCTTCATTTGTAGTGATAAGAGCATAGAAAATCATCTCATCAATGCGATACCGAGCAGGTTTGATGATGGTATGCTTTGCCTTGTGCAGTGTCATACCCCTTTGATCATCTCTCAAAGCTGAAGTGTGTGACTGCACCTGCACCTCCTTCTGGATTGATGGCTCTCCTGACTGATCCTTTACATGTATTGGAATATCCATACCAAACTCCACCTCAAAAGAAGCACGTTTTGAAGTAGAAGTAGAAGGTACATCACCTGTCAGCCAATGCTGTCCACTGCTGTCCTGTTCAGCCTTTTCAGCTCTATTTGCAATTTTTGACCTCTTCAAGATGCTCTTCTCATCAAAAATAATGTCTCTACTGATGATACACTTCTGTGAATCTGAACTCCATAGCAAATAGCCTTTAACTCCCTATGGATACCCGATGAAGATCAGCCTTTGTGATTTTGGGTCCAGCTTGCTCCTTTCAATTGCCTCCACATGTGCACAGGCTGGGCAACCAAAAATCCTTAGGTGTCCAAGCTCCACCTTCTTCCCACTCCAGATCTCCTCTGGAATGCCTCCATCAAGTTTTCTATTAGGGGACCTGTTAACAAGAAAATCAGAGAACATAATTGCATCACCCCAAAAGACCTTGGGCAGTGATGCATGCAGCCTCAAACTCCTAGCCTTCTTTGTCAATGTACGATTCATCCTCTCTGCCACACCATTCTGCTGGGGAGTCATCCTTACTGTGTAATGGCATTGGATCCCATTTTCCTCATAGTAGCTTCTGAATTCATTGCTTGTATACTCCCCTCCATTGTCAGATCTCAAACACTTCACTGGTTTTCCTGTCTCCTTTTCAATACCAACTCTCCAAGCTTTAAACCGGGCAAATACCTATGATTTTTCTCTTATTAGATATATACATACCTTCCTGGAGTAGTCATCAATGAAGGTCAAAAAATACTTAGCCCCACCTCTAGCTGACACAGGGGCCGGTCCCCATACATCTGAGTGAACTAGTTCCAGAATACCTTCACTCTGCTTGGAACTGGTGGCAAATCTCACCCTATGTTGTTTGCCATAAATACAAGGCTCACAGATGTCATTGTCCTCCTTCTTAAGTGTTGGAATCAGACCTCTTTTGCTGAGTTCTATAAGCCCTTTATCACTCATGTGTCCAATTCGATAGTGCCACAGTTTATATACCAACTGTTCCTCCTGTGACGCTGCTAGCACCTCTGCACTATCTATGGCCACTGAGCCTTCCATCTGATAGAGATTATTTTTCAATCTTCTCCCTTTCATTACCACTAATGCACCCTTGGTTATCCTCAAACATCCACTCCCCGGCTGGCTTCCAAAAGCATACCCATGCTTTTCTAGGTAGCCCAAAGAAATTAGATTCTTCTTCAACTCCGGGACATGTTTGACATTGGTCAAAGTCCTTATAACCCCATCATACATCATCACCCTTATGCTTCCAACTCCAGCAACCTTACAAGGATGATTATCACCAAGGCATACACTCCCTCCATCAGATTCTTCATAAGTTACAAATCACTCCCTATGCGAAGTATAATGGTGAGAACAGGCTGAGTCAAGTGTCCAACAACTATCACACTTCTTGGTCCCATTTGAAACTACCAATACATCATATTCACTGTCTTCAGATGAATTTGCACTACCATTACTGGCTGAACCTTCCTTGAAAATGCCCTTCCCCTTCTCATTCTTCAGAAGTGGGTAATTTCTCTTCAGGTGACCAATCTAATGACACTTGTAATACTTTCATGCTTTCTGCTTGCTCCGAGACTTAGATCTGCCTTTGGACTTGCCTCTAACCTTTTCCTAGGGTCTTCCTTGCCTCTCATTCACAGCAAGTACCTCTGTGTTAGAGTTTTTCATGCTGATCTTTTCTCTTTGCTGGTTTGATCTCAGCACCACCATAACCTCTTCATAATTCAGGGTCTCCTTTCCATAAACCAAGGTTGTAATCAGACCATCATATGAACTGGGTAGCGAACACAACAAGATGAGGGTCTTGTCTTCTTCATCAATCTTCACATCAAGGCTCATCACCTCTGAGCACACTTAATTAAATTTCTAAATATGGGCCACAAGATCTCCTCTCTCAGGCATTCTCAAGCTGTACAACTATTTCTTCAACAACAACTGTTTGTCATGCTCTTTCCCATGTAAGTGTTCTCTAAAGTTTCCCAGAGCCCTCTTGCCGTGGTCTGCATACAAATCTCCGGCAAGACTTGATCAACCAAGCACATTCTTATTATGCTAAATGCAATCTCCTCTAACTCCTCCCAATCCTCACAACTTACATTATCCGGTCTTTGTTTCACTAAGACCTTATAAATCCTTTGATGTACCAATAAATCCTTCACCCTTTGCTGCCATAGGGTGAAGTTTCCCTTGCCATCATACTTTTCAAAATTGAATTTAAAGCTACTATATGCCATATCCAACCAAGAAACAATGCACACAGCAAAAATAGAAAATTAAACTTGCTGCAGAAATTTCTGGTTTGATATCTTACCAAAAAACGCCCAAGATCCAATCTTTTCTCTACCAAATCACCGAGGCTCTGATACCAAATGAAGAGTGGATCGTCATCTTTCTACCCTTGGAGCATAGCACGCATTCGACCAGCCCCAAGTCGTGTGGAGATGCGGAAGCGAGATGATATCTCTGCTAAAATTCTGCAGCAGAATTTTGGATCTTGATCTTGGTAATCTTCCTGGATTGAGCTTGGTAATACCCTGTGGATCCTACAAACCTCTACCCTAGGATTTAAGCTTTGGAGTACCACACCAGGCTCTACACATTGAGGGTGACTCTCTTGCGATTATCAAGTGGATTAGTCGGGATAGGATCCATATTCTCTTCTAAACCCCCTTATCAGAGATATTAGAGTCTCTCTTCAGGCTACATATGCCCCCGTGATTCGTCATGTTTATCAGGAGGCCAATGCTGCAGCTGATTGGGTTGCTTCTTCCGTTGCTCGCCATCCTGGCCAGTGAGAATGGCACTTTGGTGTCCCTTGCCCTGTTATATTGCAGCAAATTTTGTTCTCTGATCTTATGGGTTTGACTTGCGCCAGAGTGGTGTGTGATCGCCCGCTTGTAACAAAAAAAGCACTATATTAATTTGACTTAATTTAAATAATGTAAAAATAATTAGCATGTGCAAATATTATATCTATATATGTGTCCAAGTGTTCATATGTACGTATTCTCAGTTTGACCTGTGACCAGCCAAATTTTTTTATTCATTTTTCACCTATGGTGACCAAGTTATTAGTACCCTCGTATTTTAATGTCTCCAGATCATTTTCCTCCTTTCCTTTTGTTGTGTAAAGCCTCTCTCTCTCTCTCTCTTTCCCCCCGCCCCCCCTCTCTAACATTATATTTTAATTAGAGGATATATTCAGTTAAGTCTGAGGCCAAGCTTTCAGATCGGCTAAGCCAACGCTCGTGGAATCGAACAATTAGTATAATTGGAAGTCGGAGTGAGCGAAGACGTCCAATGGAAAACGTGAAATATTGTATCACTGGAATCGGCATTCGAAGTTATGAGCTATAAGGTGATGACATTAGCTCAAACTTGTAGAGCCCGTAGCTTTTCTAACTTGGAGAGGAGAGAGAGTGATAATTAGTTCAGTCAAGATTGACGTGCTCCTTTGTTAGAAGGGGCTTGTTGATGCTAAATCACCAGCCTCGAGCGTCCGGTCACCTTCTCCAGCGAGCCCGGAGTCCTTCGGCGAGCTCCTTGCGCCTGCGGGCCTGCAAACAAATCCCGGAGGCCGGAAATTCCGGCGGGAACCCTTCGACGCTCAAGTCAGCGCTCTGGGCAACAGCCGTGAGCTTAATGAAGCTCGAAAGAGAAAGAGAGAGAGAAATGCTCCGAGAAGAGCTTCCTCTGTGAGCGTTTAGGAGCATTATGAGTGTGTTACCCGGTTGGGAGTCCCTCTTACCCATCTTATAGACGCTTAAGAGTTTGTCTGGCTTGAGTGGTTGAGGCTCCATAATGATGACTTTGATGGATGAAGTGTAAGAACTGATGTTCGTGAAGCATGGGGTGCTGCAGGGTATGGCCGACCGCTACGGCGCTTGCCAGACGTGTTCCCTACATCATCTCTTTTTTTTGCATTCCTGCGCGGACAACGATAAGTGATAAAGTTAGGCATGTGGGCCCCAAGGTGCAGCCATTGGGGCAGAAGATGCAGTTTGGAGTTGAAGCCAGCTGTCCCTTGTAGAGAATTGATTATATAGTGCTTGCATGGCACTGTTCACTTGCATGGCACTGTTCATGGAGGCCGACACTGTTCATGGCCAAGAGTGAACACTGTTCATGGAGGCTGACACTGTTCATTGTGGCCGACCCTGCCCATGGTTGACACTATTCATTATGGCCGATCCTGCTCATGGCCGACACTGTTCATTGTGGCCGACCCTGCCCATGGCCGACACTGTTCATTGTGGCCGACCCTGGCTCCATGTGGAAGAGAGAGAAAAGGTGGCAGACTTAGAGAGGTCGCCCTGGACTTGTTGGGCCCACGGAGGAAAGGCCGATTCACTAAGGTTGAGCCCAGATGTTGTCATAGTGGCCTATGGAGGGCCCACCGGCCCCATCAGATGCCCCCCATACTCCTTGAGCTTGTGTGCCTTGCGTTAGTTAAGCGAAAGGAGTGTAGAACTCTTTACCTTCGCGGCCGCCCTTTCATGTCAGCTTTAACTATGATTCCTTCAAGGTGGGGAAACTCCTCTCCTTTTGTGATGCCTTGTGTAGACATCTTCACACTCTTTGGTGCCATGCTTTTTGCTTGTTCAAGAACTTTAAGCAAAGTTTGAAGGTAAGTTGGTTACCTTTGACTGGCAGCCAGTAATCCCCTCCCGATGCAGAGCTCGGAAGTGAATGCCCGTTAGCTGTGAGTCGAGGGTTGACCTCTTCCGGCTGTGAGCTAGTTCGGTCTTCTTCTCTTGTCATGAAGTTTGGAGGTGGGTGCCCGTCAACTGTGAGCTGAGGAGTTGGCCTCTCCCAGCTGTGAGTTGTCTTGGGGCTTCTTGATGGCTGAAAGTAACCAGCAATATGTTGCAAGTATATAATTTAGATAAAGGTCTTACTCGATTGGCCATTGGCCGTTGATACAGAGTTGAAGCTGCTGAGGCTGAAATAAAGCCGTTGAGACTACGATGATGCCGTTTGAGGCAGAGGGAGCCGTTGAGGTCGATTGGCCATTTGACGTTGATTCAGTTTTTGGCTTTTGGTGCCGAGCTGGCCTTGGGCTTGAGTGTCGATGGTTCATCAAGCTCTGAGTGCTGGCCGAAGTCGGGCTTGTTGTTGAAGCCGATGGTTCATCGCTCTGCCAGTGGTACACTGGGCTTATGGTGCCAGCGCTTGGGACCGACCGAGGCCTTCCCTGCTGGACCCGGGCTTATGGTGCCTGCGCTTGGGGCCGACCGAGGCCTTCCCTACTGGACCCGGGCTTATGGTGCCAGCGCTTGGGGCTGACCGAGGCCTTCCCTGCTGGACCCGGACTTATGGTGCCGGCGCTTGGGGCCGACCGAGGCCATCCCTGCTGGACCCGGGCTTATGGTGCCGGTGCTTGGGGCCGACCGAGGCCTTCCCTGCCGGCGCTTGGGGCCGACCGAGGCCTTCCCTGCTGGACCCGGGCTTATGGTGCCGGCGCTTGGTTGGTCTTGGATGTTGTTGCAAGATAGATCTTCCCTGCATAACATTTTTAAGTATTAATGAAAGAAAACTGTCTTAAGTGCAATGTACTTAGCTCTTGTAGGACCCATGTTTTTCTTTTGCGGAGTTGAGCACTTCCGCCCGCTAGTGGTCTGCCCCCAAGGAATCATGTTAGTTGGATTGGAGGTGTCGTTGCCCTTACTTGGGTCTTCCCTCGCATTGGAGGCCAGGACAAGATGTCTGTGGCCGGGAAGAAGCTAGAAACCGGGACAAAGCTGGAGGCCATTGAGGAAAGCCTCGACAGTTGGCGGTCGTTAAAGACGAATGGCTGGGAGAGTCCATCGAGGGCGTTGCTGAGAGTTGATATCAGCGGAGTAAAAAGGCCGACGGAATTGCTGAGAGGGCCCTTTGCCTAGCTCTTTCTTTGAAGAGATTGATTGCCCTCGGTGCTGAAGCTTGAGAGCAGCTAGAACGAAATCCGTAAAAGGTCCTAGGCTCAGTTTGGCTTTTGGGTGTAATAGAGAGGAGAGAGAGGAAAGTTGGAGTCCAAAGTCAAAGCCTTTTGTCCTCATCTTCCTTCTTGCATTAATTGCAACAATACCTCTCGGCTTACTATCATAAGAGATTAAAATGCCCATAAATGCTTGAGGTGACGGATAATGTCTCAAGTTCATCTCTTTTGGAAATTACTCGCCGTCCACCTCTGGCTGATTGTTGAGCCTTTGAGTGAGTTCTTCTAGCCGCCGGTGTTGTTCATCCAGGTGCTTAGATGACGCATGATGGTGATAACTTCTCCTCGAATAGATTTTCTGCGGATGGATCGTTGACTAACATGTGCAGCTATCACGAGCGATGTGAAAGGCTTGGGCTACTGCTGAGTGGCCACCGAGCATTGCCTCTGCAGTTCATGAACTGCTGCATTCAAGGCTTGAACTTGTTGATTGAAGATGACCAGCTGATTAATTAGAGCAGCTGAGGTTGGTGGTGAAGGGTAGAGAGGGTGGCCTTTTGCTGCCTAGTGTGATGTGGATGCCCCCCAGCATGATTGGTGAGAACCTTCGGCATGCGCGTCACCACCATAGCTATCTTAGAGGGGACGGAGACTTATAGCTCAGGGAGATAGAGCTTTCTTTCCTTCAGTGCGTTCCCCTTCCGGGCACGCCAATCTGTTAACGCCAAATCACTGGCCTCGAGCATCCGGTTGCCTCCTCCAGTGAGCCCGGGGTCCTCCGACGAGCTCCTTGCACCTGCGGGCCTACAAACAAGTCCCGGGGCCAAAAATTCTGGGGGGGACCCTCCGACGCTCAAGTCAGCGCTCTGAGCAACAGTTGTGAGCTTGAGGAAGCTCGAAAGAGAAAGAGAGAGAGAGGCTCCGAGAAGAGCTCTCTCTGTGAGCGTTTAGGAGCGTTATGAGTGTGTTACCCGGTTGGGAGTCCCTCTTACCCATCTTATAGATGCTTAAGAGTTTGTCTGGCTTGAGTGGTTGAGGCTCCATAATGATGACTTTGATGGATGAAGTGTCAGAACTGATGTCCGTGAAGCATGGGGTGCTGCAGGGCATGACCGACCGCTACGGCACTTGCCAGACGTGTCCCTGCGTCATCTCTTTTTTTTGCATTCCTGCGCGGACAATGATAGGTTATAAAGTTAGGCATGTGGGCCCCAAGGTGCAGCCATTGGGGCAGAAGATACAGTTTAGAGTTGAAGCCAGCTGTCCCTTGTAGAGAATTGATTATAGAGTGCTTGCATGGCACTGTTCATGGAGGCCAACACTGTTCATGGCCGAGAGCGAACACTGTTCATGGAGGCCAACACTGTTCATGGACGAGAGCGAACACTATTCATGGAGGCCGACACTGTTCATTGTGGCTGACCCTGCCCATGGTCGACACTGTTCATTGTGGCCGACCCTGCTCATGGCCGACACTGTTCATTGTGGCCGACACTGTTCATTGTGGCCGACACTGTTCATTGTGGCCGACACTGGCTCCATGTGGAAGAGAAAGAAAATGTGGCAGACCCAGAGAGGCCGCCCTGGACTTGTTGGGCCCGCAAAGAAAAGGCCGATTCACTAAGGTCGAGCCCAGATATTGTCATAGTGACCTATGGGGGGCCCACCGACCCCATCAAGGCTCACCAGTTAAAATTATTGCATCATTGTAAAAGGAAAATGACTGTTGCACCACACGAGGATTATTCCTCGTATGTTAGAGCCCACCTTAAAGTTTAATTCAATGCAATGACGGAGCACGATAGCGATGCATGCATATGGGACAAGACATGGATGAAGAGGGAGGGAGAGCTCGAAATCATGAAAGAGACCATTCAAAATAGTTACCATAATTCGTTGGAAGATCTTCATGTTACTGCAACATTGTTGCAAGATCTTAGATTCCGGTTCTAAATTTGATGCAAGATCTCATGCTTTATTATCGAATTTAATGAAGGATCATGGGTTTTGATGTCAAACCTAATGAATGATTTTAGATTCTAATGCTAAATCTAGTTTAAGGTTTTGAACTTTAATATATGAAATTTAATATAGTAAGAGTCCTAAAGAACCCTTATTACTCACAACAACATAATCAAAAAGATAATTGTAGGCCTCAGGCTATCTTTCATTTCTGGTCTTTGTAAAAGACACTTGAAGCATCTAACATTGCATTAGTCATTTTTTATATAATCACAATCTTACACCATGTCAAGCAAGGAATTGTTTTAGATTAAAATTTTTATGGATAAATAATTTATATCAAGAAATTAGAAATAAAGCATATTTATAGATGAGATCCGTTAAAGCTAGCATACCTTTCTAATTACCTTTAGATACACTTTATATTAGAAGAAAAAGATGAATATTAAATGAATAGTTAAAATAGGCTTCCAACTTCAAGCAGACATTTAATTCATCCAATATGAGTTTATAGAAGAAATAAAAATAAAAAACATCGCTTTTAAATTATGGATTGTAAAATTATATTTTTATAATTTTTTAAAAGTTCATTGGTTCTAACATATTTTTAATAAGTAATGATAACTATTTTATTTGAACTTCATTTTGAATAATTCATGATATATGTAAAAACTATTTCATTATTGAGCATCGGAAAAGTTTTTCTAAAAATTTTAGTTTTATTGGTGTGGTTAAAACTCTTTTTTTGGATTGATGTATATTAGATTATTTTTTCTAACGCAGTCCTAGATGAACTTTAAAATACAAACCTTGTTTTAGGTTTTAACTGGGGTACTTGATTTAAATAGCTACTAGATATAGAGTTCGTTGGATGCATTAAATACCTTCTATATACACACGTGCATTACATTTCATCACAAGCATGTTTTTTAAGATTTATAAAATTCTAAATCATTTTCAAAAAAGGGTTACCAAGTGTAATCATGCATATATGATAGCACCATCTAGCATCTTTTTTTTAATCTTCATATTTAACACGACTCTCATTCTCGAGAAAAATATATAATATGATGAAGCTTTGCTTGATAAATTAAATAGTTGGTGGATTGATCGAAGAATTCTAGATAGTAAAGCCTAATTTCTCATATAAAATACTGCTACATTTACTTTATAATTAGTTTGTACTTATTTAAAATGCAGAAACAATCTTTCTATGTACGGGTATAAAGTTATATGCATCTAACTCTTCCTAAATCCCAAAATAATTGCAATCTTGTGCGCTAAGCTACCAATGTTTTGTACAATAAGTTTTTCTATCAAAAATACTTTTTATCAAGTTTTTAATAATATCATCAATAAATAGCGATGAGAATGGGCTAAGTTGAATTGGTTCAACCCAATCAAGATCAACTTTAGGATTTTAAACTTAAAACCAAATCAATCCTTTCTTGAAATCAACCTAGAGCTAACATGATCAGATCAGTTTAATTCCAAGTTGGTTTTAGGATAGAACTTCTTTTTACATATTTTTGATATAAAATGCATATATTTTTTCCCTTAATTATTTTTAATAAAAATATATATAATATTTATGGACTAATCTAATACTTAATATCTTTTAATAAAGATGATGAACAACTCATGACATATATGCAATGTCCTATGCTTGATTCTTAACCAACTCCATTAACACTTAAAAATGAACTGATTCGATCGAATTGATATCAATTCTTCAATATGGTTCGATTTTTAATCAATTCTGTTAACACACAAAAATGAATTGATATGATTAAATTGGTATCGATTCTTTTATGATTAGTGTTACCCTAACTTATTGCTTATCTCTGTTCGTAAGTGTCTAATTAATAGCTTTTTTTTTTATTTATTGGTTATTTTAAAATAATTAATAAAAATTAAAAAAAAAAGGATGACTCAAAGAATTTTTGAAAAAATATAATATTTTTTTCAAGACCTTATTAGTTTGAATTTAGTCAGTCTTCTAATTCATTAATCACATCATAAGTCCTCGACAAATACTTTTATTAGTTATTTTAAAGCAATGAAAGAGGCAATTATACTAGAAGTATATGAATTTACTTGAAGCTTTTACTTGAGTTTTTATATTTTTTAATTAAATATTTTAATTATATAAGTTTTGTAATTAAGAATATTTTTTAATGATCACTAACAATCATTGATAAACCATATGATAGTTATCAATGATGATTTGATCATATTTTTATAATTAAATATAAATTTATAATTTTTTTAATTAGATATATTGATTCATAAAAAAATTTAAATTCAATTCAGAGTATATGACCATGAGAATTATAAAAATTATTCATCGGCATTCCGTTACTTTTTAAAATTCTTTTCGCCCCCTAACAAAATAGCAAATGCCCACCAACCGTGGTCTTAAAGCGTGGTAACGCAGGCAGCAGCGAGACCATTGTCGCTTTCCACACGAGTCACGAGCGAAGGAGGACGTGAGCGATGACGGAATACCAAGAAGCCTTTGGCCGGCCATAAATACCTCCCGCTTCCGCCATTAATTCTCTCCACCTCCTCCTCTCTCCCTTTCATTTCGTCTATTCCATTCGATTTTTCTTATTTAATCTATCACGTTCTTTCAAGATTTTTGACGAGAATCCATTCTATTTGCTTGGTGAGTATGATCTTCGCGTGCGGCTTGGGTTCTTCTTCTCGCGATTTTCTGTTTAATCGTAATTGTTTTTAATCCATAATCTTCATGGAATGAACTCGGCCATAAAGAATAATCAAGCGTCTAGTTTCTTGATTCTTGTTTCTTGTTTCTTGTTTCTTATTTTTTTCTTTAAGGTAGTATTTGATAGAAAAAATATTATCCATGAATAAGTGTACGGGATAGAGTTATCCCCTAGCTATCCCTAGGGATATCCCCATTGATCATATCAAATGCAAAAAGGTAAATCCATATGATAACCTTTTTTTACTCTTATTTGGAGGGATAACCAGCTATTTCTATATTTTCTAGAGAATATATTGAGGGGATATCCCATGGTTAATCATGGTTAACCATGGATTATCCTTTTGGTTAACTTTATTCTCTGCTATCCCTTATAGTTATGGCTTTTGGGAATAAGAGGAGATATCCAAACACTACCAAAGGATATCCCCTCTTATCCCCTATTTCAAACACTACCTAAGAAACTTCGCATTTAAAAGGCTTATTGGAACATGGAGCACAGCGGTCCAAGATTGTTGGTCCGTTTGATTGACTTTGCTATTTTATCAAGGAGTTGTTCGTCGCAAAAGAAATATTCTATTAAGGAATTTGCTGTAGTGATGGCGTCATGATTTCGTTGCATGCCTCATGCTTGGGTGCTGGATTTAAGGGTTTTGAAGTTGTTTTTAATCCTATCATTGATATCATTTGCGCTACGTCTTACTAAATTTCAGATTCTTAAGAGACCTTTCCATCATTGCTGTTCTATTTATTTCTTAGTTTTGGAGGACAATGATTGTACTCTCTTTTAGATTTTTTTTTTTTGGTTAATGACCGTTATGTTTTCAAATTGTTTTGTTCTTAGATGTTAAGTGTTTCTAAGAATTTCAAATTATGTTTTTGTTGATTTTTTTTCTTTAAAGGATGGAGACATAATTGCTTTGGAGAAAGTAATAAGAGTGCGACAGATGGATCCTCTCGCAGTCACAGGTAAAGCCCTAACCTCTGTTATAACCTTTATGTTTTGTTTCTCGTCTTTGAATTTAAATTGTGACTCCTTTTATGAGATCATTCTCCTTTTTTTTTTTTTTGTGTGTGTGTGTGTGTGGATATTTTAGGTACTTGGACGGCTCTCTATAGAAAGTTTATTTGTTCCAATCAATCTGGAGATGCATTTGGGTTTAGCGAATTATTCTACTCTTCGACATGCATCAATCACGTACTGGTCATCTCTGTCAATGTGCTCATATTTGTCGCATTCTTGCTCAATTTTGTTTGCAAAGTTTCAAGGAGAGTTGTTCGAGTTCGACCGCTCTTTAAGCTCTCCTCGCCTCTTCAAGTATCATCTGCTCTGTTCGATGGCAGTCTGGGATTGGTTTATCTCGGCCTCGGGTTGTGGATGCTGGAAGAGAATTTGAGGAAGGGAATGAGCTCTTACCCGCTGCATTGGTGGGTCATGGTGTTACTGCAGGGCATTATTATGGTGGTTGTTAGTTTGGTGGTGAGCAGCAGAACCACAGTGCTTGGAGAGGTCTTCCTTAAGATATGGTCAGGAAGTGTGACGGTGTTCGCTGTATTCGTTTGTTTTTCTTCTGTTCTGGATGTGATTGTTACAAGGAAAGTGTCTATCAAGGTCTTTTTAGATGTTCTATCTTTACCAGGGGCTATTCTTTTGCTGATTTGTGCCTCCAGGAGATCAAGTGATGCTGAGGACCATGAAACCAGAGGTCGTTCTCTGTCTCAGCCTTTGAATGGTGAGTCCAATGATAGTGCAATTGAGTCAGTTGAGAAGTTGACTCCTTTCGCAAATGCTGGATTCCTCAGTAGAATGTCATTCTGGTGGCTGAACCCTTTGATGAAGAAGGGTTACGAGAAGCCCTTGGAAGAGGATGATATACCTCAGCTCGGTGATGTAGATCGAGCTGGCAGCTGTTACTCTCTGTTTTTGGAGCAATTGAACGGACAAAAACAGAGCAGACGAACTGTTTCTCAATCCATATTTTGGGCCATAGTGTCTTGCCATCGAAAGGAAATTTTGGTCTCTGGGTTGTTTGCGTTGCTGAAAGTTCTCACCCTGTCCTCCGGCCCGCTGCTTCTAAAGGCCTTCATCAAAGTATCATCAGGGGAAGAGGCTTTCAAATACGAAGGTTTTGTATTGGCCCTTGGATTATTTTGCGCAAAATGCATAGAATCCTTCTCGCAAAGGCAGTGGTACTTTCGCACCAGAAGGTTGGGACTGCAAGTAAGGTCTTTGTTATCAGCAGCAATTTATCAGAAGCAACTGAAGTTGTCAAATTCGGCAAAACTGATCCACTCTTCTGGGGAGATCATGAACTATGTAACGGTAGATGCCTACAGGATAGGGGAGTTCCCTTATTGGTTTCATCAGACTTGGACAACAAGCCTGCAACTTTGCATTTCTCTAGTAATTCTTTATAACTCTGTTGGTCTTGCAACAATCTCAGCTATGGTTGTGATTGTACTCACTGTGGTCTGCAATGCTCCACTGGCCAAGCTACAGCATAAATTTCAGACAATGCTTATGGAAGCTCAGGATTCAAGGCTGAAGGCCTTGTCAGAAGCTCTGGTGAATATGAAAGTGCTTAAGCTCTATGCATGGGAAACACATTTCAAAAGTGCGGTAGAAGGGTTGAGGGAAGTGAATATTATTTTTTCTGATGCAAATAATATCTTCTTGATGCTTCGTTTATTCGATTTTCTTTAAGAAACTTCGCATTTAAAAGCCTTATTGGAACATGGAGCACAGCGGTCCAAGATTGTTGGTCCGTTTGATTGACTTTGCTATTTTATCAAGGAGTTGTTCGTCGCAAAAGAAATATTCTATTAAGGAATTTGCTGTAGTGATGGCGTCATGATTTCGTTGCATGGCTCATGCTTGGGTGCTGGCTTTTGGGGTTTTGAAGTTGTTTTTAATCCTGATCTCATTTGCGCTATGTCTTACTAAATTCAGATTCTTAAGACACCTTTCCATCATTGCTGTTCTATTTATTTCTTAATTTTGGAGGACAATGATTGTACTCTCTTTTAGATTTTTTTTTTTTGGTTAATGACCGTTATGTTTCAAATTGTTTTGTTCTTAGATGTTAAATGTTTCTAAGAATTTCAAATTATGTTTTTGTTGATTTTTTTTCTTTAAAGGATGGAGACATAATTGCAACAAGAATGCGACAGATGGATCCTCTCGTAGTCACAGGTAAAGCCCTAACCTCTGTTATAACCTTTATGTTTGTTTCTCGTCTTTGAATTTAAATTGTGACTCCTTTTATGAGTTCATTCTCCTTTTTTTTGTGTGTGTGTGTGGATATTTTAGGTACTTGGACGGCTCTCTATAGAAAGTTTATTTGTTCCAATCAATCTGGAGATGCATTTGGGTTTAGTGAATTATTCTACTCTTCGACATGCATCAATCACGTACTGGTCATCTCTGTCAATGTGCTCATATTTGTCGCATTCTTGCTCAATTTGTTTGCAAAGTTTCAAGGAGAGCTGTTCGAGTTCGACCGCTCTTTAAGCTCTCCTCGCCTCTTCAAGTATCATCTGCCCTGTTCGATGGCAGTCTGGGATTGGTTTATCTCGGCCTCGGGTTGTGGATGCTGGAAGAGAATTTGAGGAAGGGAATGAGCTCTTACCCGCTGCATTGGTGGGTGTAACCCCGGTATCTTAATTACCTAGTTCTTAATTACCTAGTTCGTGAGATTTAGCGTAGGATTCCTCGGACGGGTGACGCTTGGAATTCCTGTGGTTACACGTAGCGGTTAAGTTTTCAATTCCGCGTAACGAATGGGTTTCCGGAGTCTCTGTACAACGCGTCGTGTGACGTTTAAAGGGAGATAGGGTGACTCCCCCCTTCAACCGGGCGCTCATCTCCTCTAGAAAATCCTTTGCCATCCTCCTAATGCCTACGAGAGAGAGAGAGAGAGGAGGGGAAGTACAGAGATCTCAGCTACGCCTCTCCCGTGGCTCCATCCGGATCTCGATGACCTTACCCGCGATTAGCGAAGAAGCTGGCAGCGGAACCTGGAAGCGGCTCTTCTTGGCGCGAGGCGGCGGAGGGCGGCTGCCGGCGTACGGCCTAGGGCTGCTGGTGGACTCTAGTAGGGGGATTCTAAGGTCACCACAATGGGCATGGACTGCTGCCGCCGCACCAACCCCTTCCGCCTCTTGCTCTAGCCTCAAGGTCCTTGGCTACTTCATGATCCTCCTTGTCGCCGCCATCATCGCCCTTTCCTACTGCGCCGTCGTCGTCATCGCCTGGGGCCCGCGCCTCTTCCATGGCGGCCTCACCTCCCTCCTTGCCTTCTCCATCATCATCGCCTTCCATCTCCTGCTTGCTTTGTTAATATGGAGTTATTTTAGGGTAGCTTTTGTTGATCCTGGTTCCGTTCCTCTAAATTGGAGACCACCGCTTGAACAAGAGAACTTGGAAGTGGGAAGAAGTTCTGTGACATCGTCTGATTATGTTTCTCCTAAGACCAGGGCATATGCATGGTCTGGTTCAGAGGGGTTGGAAAGAAGACCAGTCTACTGCAGTCGCTGTCAAATAGCAAACCTCCAGGATGCCATCACTGTTCTATTTGTCAAAGATGTGTCCTGAAGATGGATCATCATGTGTATGGGTTGTCAATTGTGTTGGAGCTATAGAGGCACAATTTGCCCAGATAGGAACTGCAGCATCTTCAAACATTTCTAAACATTTCGAGATCCAGGACCTCTTCTTATGCCCAAGGAAGATTGGAATCTGCCTGAGAATTTCCATTGCCAGTGCCTTCTTGGATCTCAAAAGAGGACATCAACTACTATGCAAGCAAATTTGACAAGTCTAGCTTTACCGCGCCAGTCAACTATTATCGATGCCTTAACCTAAATTGGGATCTGACAGCACCATGGACTGGAGCACAAATAAAAGTGCCAGTTAAATTTATCGTGGGAGACTTGGATTTGACTTACCATTACCCAGGTGCCCAATGGTAGCTGATTTATCACCTTGGATTTGTGTATTGAGGTAAGTAAGCCAAATATAATAATTTCATAAATTATAAATGGTTGTATTTATTTTTATGCATATTTATGAAATAGAGTTTTGTTAATTATTTTGGAATTGGTAAGCTGCACCATGTGTATCTAATTGCATATTTGCTATAGTAGTTGATATTATTTGCAAAGTGAATTGATTATATGCAATGGTCAAAATGTATAAACCACTGTTTATGTGTTATGAGAGAAATTATGCTTATGATGATGCATATGTGACTGCATGTGTAAATGATTTGAATTATATTTATGTGTGCCGCCACGGTTCTCCTTGATATGGCATGTGGAGGCCACGCATATCTAGAGAATGTGTGCAGATTGATGGAGGCATTGCAGGGCCGTGGGACACATATGATATAATACAATAATTAAATATAAACAGTGGATTTGATTTATATTTATGTGTCACCGCGGTTCTCCTTTGATTGACATGTGGAGGCCATGCACATCTAGAGGATGTGTGCTGATGATGAGGCATTGCAGGGCCGTGGGACACATATGATATAATATAACAATGATTAAATATAACGTGGATTTGATTTATATTTATATGTGTCGCAGCGGTTCTCCTTTGATATGGCATGTGGAGGCCACGCACATCTAGAGGATGTGTGCTGATTGATGGAGGCATTGCAGGACCGTGGGGCACATATGATATAATACAACAATGATTAAATATAAACAGTGGATTT
>UESW01001333.1:85581-130547 GCA_900491605.1 Calamus simplicifolius | reverse complement strand
AGCTGTACCATGTGTATCTAATTGCATATTTGCTATAATAGTTGATATTATTTGCAAGTGAATTGATTATATGCAATGGTTAAAAATGTACAAACCACTGTTTATGTGTTATGAGAGAAATTATGCTTATGATGACGCATATATGTGACATGCATGTGTAAAATGATTTGATTTATATTTATTGTGTCGCCACGGTTCTCTTTTGATATGGCATGTGGAGGCCACGCACATCTAGAGGATGTGTGCTGATTGATATGGCATGTGGAGGCCACGCACATCTAGAGGACGTGTGCTGATTGATGGAGGCATTGCAGGGCCATGGGACACATATGATATAATATAACAATGATTAAATATAAACAGTGGATTTGATTTTATTTATGTGTGTCACCGCGGTTCTCCTTTGATATGGCATGTGAAGGTCACGTACATCTAGAGGATGTGTGCTGATTGATATGGCATGTGGAGGCCACGCACATCTAGAGGATGTGTGCAGATTGATGGAGGCATTGCAGGGCCGTGGGACACATATGATATAATATGACAATGATTAAATATAAACAGTGGATTTGTTTACAATGCATATTCTGGTATTTTTTATAAGCTTCCATGATTATTTTGACTTAATGATATGCATGATTATGATAGCATGTTATTTAAATTGGAAGTTTTCTATGAAAATTATGACTTGATAATATCTTGAGAGATAAGATGATATATAACTATTTTATGTCATTATTATAGGCTTACTTATTGAGTGTGAGCTCATGTAATCTCACAATGTTTTTCAGAGCCTCAGGATTGAAGATGAAATTATGGGGTAGATGGAGCTCCAGTTAAATAAAATAGTTCCATAGTGTTGATGTAACCCCGTAATATTTGTGTGTAGGGCTTGTAGCCAAAACTTATATTAGTGGTTTGTAATAAAGTATGGATTTGGATTGACTTATTATACTTATTGCCTTATATGATCGATGTGTAATTTTGGGACGCCTTGCATGCTCGGCATGCGGCGGGTTGTCACCCTAGCTCAAAATTTTTGGGTCTGGGGCGTGACAATGGTTGTTGGAGACTCCCCAGCTAACACTCTCCAACACCCCACATCTTCACACCATACCCATATCTCATGCATATTCACAAGCCCACATTTACTTACATCCCACATTTCCACATGATTTCTCTCACATCTCATGCACCTTTCCCATGTCTACTACTCTCATCATGAACTAGGACTCTCATTTAATCTCCAAATATGCCCCAAAACAATGACATACCTAAATGCCCAACACAAATTAGCTACTTGCTGCCTGCCCTGCAACCTAAGACATCTTACTGCGATCCAACTTGAAAACAAAAGCCTTACTTCTTTAGACCTTCAAACTCTTAGTACGCCTTCTCCCATAACATTTGAACCTAGAAATTCTAAATATCCTCATGTTCTTCCTGTTTAAACACACCCCCCCCCCCCCCCCCCCCCCCCCCCCCCCCCCCCCCCCCCCCGCCACCCCTCCCTTATGGTCTGAATGTCCTCTTGGCCATTACTATCCTAGCATGATAGCAACCCCCTTCTCTACTTCAAACGTAGAGAAGTAGCCCTCTACTCTTTCACAAGCTTCAACAACCATGTTGAAAGCATCCTCATAGCCAAAGAACTGGAATCAAATTGAAAAGGTCATTGCTATCTATAACAATACACACTCTATGGTACAGACATTTAGATTTTTTCAAAATGAGCATCCATTCTTCACATGAAGCATTGCTCTAAAGTCCTTAACACTGGTTCCTCAACTCTCTCCACTTGTCGTTGAATGGAATATTTCTCTATAGGGTAGAAATTAAGGTGTTGTCCCATGATGAATGACATTTCTTTACCAAGTTTGAAGGCTGGTGCTTCGGAGCATTACTCCACTTCCTCTAAAAGCATGGCTCCTTCCAAAGTTATTTTTGCTAAATTTTAAGACGAATGCCTTGGAACATTGCTTCACCTCTTTTAGAACCATTGCTCCTACGAATGGTGTGTTTTTTTTTTTTTTTGTTACAAGCGGGCGATCACACCAGTCTGGCGTGAGTCAAACCCGAGAAATCAGAGTACATGATTTACTGCAAAATAAGAGGGCATGGGTCACCCATATGCCATTCCCAAGGGCCTGGATGGCGAGCTGTAACATTTGTAACCCAATCAGCCGCCGCATTGGCTTCCCTATAAACATGGCGAATCAGAGGCGCAGTTGTAGTCCGGAGAGAATCCCAAATTGCACGGAGATGGGATTGGTGGAATGAGGACCCCCATCCCGACGAATCCAACGAATAACAGTGAGAGAATCTCCCTCAATAATCAATCTGTTCGAGGCCAAATAACGAACAGCATAACTGATTCCAGCCCAAGCAGCCTGAAGCTCCGCCATAGGAACCGATAAATCCAGGGAACCATGGCCACCGGCAGCAAGAAGCTCTCCCTCCGAACCCCTAATAACAAAACCGGACCCAACGATACGATCGGAGACAGAGCCATCAAAGTTCACTTTGACATAACCCGGGGGTGGGGGCTCCCAAGAAACAAAGACCGTAGAACGGTGCGCTGCCAAGGCAGCAGGGGAGTCCCAGAGACCGGGTCGGACAGAGTGAACAGCAAGAGAAGAGCGGCCATACTCCTTAGCAAGAAAACAGCCTTTCTGATAATAATATGGGATGGAACAGTCTCATCAGAGAAAACCATCTGGTTCCTAGTGAGCCAAATATGATAAGCCAAGTAAGCTGAGACAGCACACTGGGCACCCAGACCCCTCTGAGCAGCAAGACGAATGGCATGCAAGAAAGAAAGCCGAATGGGTCCGTCCTCAGACACCCACGGGGTGAGCTGCATCTGCTGCCATATCCTCATAGCTCGAGAGCAAGTAAAGATAACATGATCAACCGACTCATCCTCAAGCCCACAGATTGGGCAGAGAGGCGACATGAGGAGACCACGGCCAGCCAGCAGAGCGCAGGTAGGAAGGCGGTTCCACCGAAGCTTCCACAAGAAAAGCCGAATCCTGGGGTGGATAGGCAAACGCCAGATCCATGCAACATCGTCCAACCCCAAAATCCGAGAACGGAAACAGTCGACTAGATCCCTGGTAGGAGCACGAGAAAGGCAGGAGCGCCGCCAAGTCTGGTATCCGAAGTCAGCTGAGGGGGCAAGGGGAATGGCAAGAATCCTCTGCGCAAGCTCCACCCCAAAAGTCGGAAAACAGTGGAAGCATTCCAAACATTACTGTCCTGGCAGATCAACGCAGCCACTGGCATAGAGGGGTCAACATCAGTACTAATAAAGGTCGGCCAGCGGGATAGAGGAGTGGCTGCAATCCAACTATCCTGGGTAACATCGACAGATCTCCCATCCCCAATCATCCAGTGAATATCGGGCATAACAGAAGGGGCAGCCTGACAAATCGCCCGCCAAAACGGAGAGCATCCGCGAGGAGTGCGGGAAATCGAATCAGAAGACCAGGCACCATATCTACCTCTCATAACTATACTCCAAAAAATGAGGATCCAACAAAATCTAGAGGCATGCTTCGCAAACAGAGCTTCCCGACGAAGGACCAACGACTGAATTCCCAGCCCACCCTCTCTAATAGGCATACAAACAATATCCCATGAAAGGAGATGAATACCGTGGCCTCCCTGACTCGAGCCCCAGAGAAAATCCCGAAAACGCCTCTCAATCCGGCGCAGACAGATAACCGGAATCAGGGTGTTAGATAAGAGGTAAAGGGGAAGCGAGGTGAGGATGGACCGAATCAGCATAATCCGACCCATCAACGAGAGGCTGGAAGCCTGCCACCTACTCAACCGATCAGCTATCCGACGATCAAGATCTCCGAAGTCAGTCTGCCGAGGACGACGCCCCGAATAGGGATCCCAAGGTAGGATAGGCGGTCAGAATGGGAAGAGATCCCTAACAATTGGGAGATCGTAGTCCGACGACGACAAGGGATCGACGGGCTAAAACAAAGGACAGATTTCTGCAGATTGACCCGCTGACCGGAAGCTTGGCAATAAGCTTGTATAATAGCAGAGTAAACCGCCGCATTCTGAATAGAAGCTGGGCTAAGAAGAATACAATCGTCTGCAAAGAGCAAATGAGTAAGAGGGGGGCCTTGGGGCCCAGGCATATAAGGCTGCAACATAGACGCTCCACCAGCATGAGCAAAAGTGCGTGACAAATCATCAGGCACAGAGATGAACAGGAAAGGAGAAAGAGGGCAACCCTGCCGAAGCCCCCCAGCTGATGGGAAAAAACCCGAAGGACCTCCATTGATGAGGATGGAAAAGGTCGGCCCCTGAACACAAGCCATAACCCACTCAATGAAGAGATCATCAAAACGAAACTCCTGAAGAGTCTGCCGAAGATAAGTCCAACTGATCCTATCATAAGCTCTTTCCATGTCCAACTGGATGGCCATAAGAGCCCTTCTGCCAGTCGCCCGATTAAGGTCATGCATGAATTCTTGGGCAATAAGAGCATTATCAGTGATGTACGACCACGATGAAAGCCCCCTGTTCCATAGATATAAGGCGGGGAATCACTCCCTGGAGACGAGTGACCAAGAGGCGAGCACAGATTTTGTAAAGGGTGGTACACAAACTGATAGGCCGATAATGCTGGGGAAGAGAAGCCGTCGACCTCTTAGGGATAAGAGTGACAAATGTACGCTGCCACTCTGGAGGAAGAGCTTTAGATGAGAAAACCATCTGAATAGCCATAACCACATCCGACCCGATAATATCCCAATAGTGTCGGAAGAAGAAGGGAGGAAACCCGTCAGGACCAGGGGCCTTATCAGGGCCCAGAACCCAAACAGCAGAACGAATCTCCTCCGCCGAAACCTCCCTCAAAAGCATAAGCATTATCATCCTCAGTCACCCGGGCAGCCAGGGGAACAGAAGAAATGGGGCAGCCACTGGCAGACACCTCCGACCAACGGGACTGAAAATAATGGACAATCTGCTCTCGAATAGTCTCCTCGTCTTCCGCAATATGACCATTCTCATCACGATATACCGAATACGATTGGCAGCCCGCCGAGCCACAGTAGCCTGATGAAAGAACCTGGTATTCCGATCGCCCTCCTGAAGCCACTGAATCCGGGACCGCTGTCGCCAATAAGTCTCCTGCTGACTAAGTAAAGAATGGTGTAAAGACAAATTCCGACGGAGAGTCTGGAGATCTAACTCGAGAGGCAGCCATCCGAATCTTCCCTCGCCTGAAGCAAAGCAATGTCAGCTTCCACAGATTGAATACGCTGAACAAAATCGCCCACCTCTCTCCGACTCCAACTCAAGGAGCCTGCGCTTCACTAATTCAAGGCGGCGGGAGAGACGGTAGACAGAACTTCCTCTAACCGGCATCCGCCACACCTGACGGATAATAGCCCGGGTCGAAGAGTAAGAAGTCCAAAACTGCTCAAACCGAAACGGCCTCAGAGGCCGAGTGGAAGACTCCGTAGAGATCAGAAGAGGGCAGTGGTCAGACGCAATCCGAGGCAAATGAGAAATAGTAGCACCGGAAAAGAGCTGCATCCACCCAGGGGAAGCCAAAGCTCGGTCAAGCCGCTCCCACACCCGAGCAGTTCCCCGTCGGTTATTGCACCATGTGAACCGAGAGCCAGAAAACCCCAAATCCACAACCCTGGCAGTGGAAAGAAAAGAGCGGAACTCAGAAGAATTCGGGGAATCCACAAACCGACGCCCCCCCCCGCTTCTCCGATGCGTCCACAATACAATTAAAATCTCCGGCAATAAGCGTAGGAAAATCCTGGCCTAAGAGAGTGAGTATCTCGGACCATAGATAGCGCCTCTCTCTATAGTCCGTACTAGCATAGACGCCAAGAAGCAACCAAGGCGGAGTAATCCCCTCCGAAATAACCAGGGCCACCTGTTGATTACAACTATGAAAAGCATCAATACGGATGGAAGGCTCCCGCCAAAGTGCCAGAATACCTCCAGAAAGACCATTAGATTCCACAGCATAAGAAGACCAACACCGGGAAACTCTCCGTTGGAAGTGCTGAAGACTGAACCCGAAAGACGAGTTTCCAGCAAAACACAGATATCAAACTGATGAAGCTGCAATAACCGAGTAAAGGAGGAGCGAAAGGAAGGTTTCAACGCTCCTCGGACATTCCAAATAAGAATCTTCATAAAAGAAAACCCAGGTCAAGGGGTCACATGGGCCCCATCCTTGGCTTCAGCCAATTCCATATCGGAATGATCTCCAGAAACCAGGCCCTGAGCCACTAAACCATCCTCAGACGAAGGACAGCCGACCTGAGCCACAAGGTCCGACTGCCGTGAGAGATCCATGGCTACAGCCTCCTCATCAGCTCGAATCACCTTCTTGAGAGAAGAGACCATAGCATCATGATCACAATTAGCCCGGCAAGGGGCTGATCTAGAGGGAAGAACTAAAGCCACAGAATGGGCTTTACCTGAGGAAGACCGACTACTCTTGCCTTTTGCTTCCTTAGAAATAACTCTGGGGCCAGCAGACACAGCAGGTCGGGCCCGTTTGAGAGAAGTAGGATTAGCATCTTCCGGATCTTGGAACACCCGACCCAACGATCCGAACCCAAAAGGCCAAAAGGGTTATCTGCCAATAGATTTAGAGGGAAATTCAGACTTAGCTTCAGGGCTAGCTGCAGCAAATTGAAAATCCTCCACCTGACTTGGAGTCTTAGAGGATTTACGGGTCTGAGACTTCCTCAGGGCCTTAGGATCGTTCTGAGGCTGAGAATGGTTCATAGGAACCTTAAAACCCTTTGAAGCCAACACTGAAGCAGTAGAACTTCAGAATGCTCTGCTACAGTAACCGGCATGGAATCACCTTCCCGGCACGGTCCAGCATGGAGTTTAGGGAGATTATCAGAAGGGAAAATAGCACCTTGAGGAGAAATTGAAGGAGCGACCCCCTCCTGGAGGTCTTCCTCGGAAGCAACCATCTGTCCTCCCCGTCCAAAGGGCCAGACTTGGCTATACCCGACGATCCTTCCTTTCGAACAGGATGACTGGAATCCTCAAGCGGAGCTTGATGACGGATCCGGAGAGCAGACATCCACGGACCAAATCGAGGCACATCAGAAGGCGACTGATCCACCCCAGCTGATTCCTTGGATGAAGAACATGGCCCGGAGAGGTGGAGGGATCCGCACAGGGAGCAAATTCCATCAACATGTTCGTAAACAAACTGTTGCCAAAAGGGGTTCCCTATTGCTCTGAACCAGTTCCAGGGCGGAAGGGCTGGCGCAAATCGATTCTGACACATGCCCGGGTGTAGCCTCCCCGCCTCTTCTCCTTCGTAGAAGAATCCATGCCCACATACTGGCCAGCAACAGATAGAATTGCTCGAAGGGACTCTTCCGTCCAAAGCTCAATCGGCAACTTGGGAAGCTGAATCCAGAGCAGAGCTTGGTGCAGAGCATCTTCAGCAGGGATGAAACCTAGACGCCATGCCTCCGTAGCAAGAGGCTGGCCGTTAACAATCCACGATTGCGACAACACAGCGTCACGAGCAGCCTGAAGATCAAATTTCAGCAGGAAGGTGCGATAGGAAAGGCCAATAATCTTAATCCCTCCATCGATTCCTCCTCTACGAAGCTCCCGGATGACAGCCTCAGAGGGAACCCAGCGAGAGAGACAACGCACTATCAACCCCAGTTGAGACCAATCCGCAATCTCCTGATCAATCGCCGCGGTGGGAAGCTGGATAATATCAGGGAAAAACTTCTCCAGAGCAGTGATTTCATCCGACGAAGGCTCCGAAGTGGACCACAAGAACGAACTTCCGCTTGGTCGACGAGGGGCAGCAGCAGGGGCCTTCCGCCGATCACCACCAGTCAGGGGGACGGAGTTGCCAGCAGCCATCATCCACCGGGAGATGATCGAAATCGATTAAGAGTCGCCTGAGATTGGGAAGAAAGAAGATCGAGCACCAATCTTAAAGCACGAACCAGAGGAGCAATAGAGCAACACCCTTCTTCTAGGAGCATTATCCCTTCCAAAGGTATTCTTTGCTAAGTTTGAAGATTGATGCCTTGGAGCCTCACTCCATTTCTTCTAAGATTATTGCTCTTCCTAATGGAAGTGTTACTTCTTTTAAGATATGAATAATTCTTTATGATTTGAAGAAAGGGAGCATTGCTCATCATTTCATCATCAATGATGATCAAAGCAGCCTTTACTATGATCGATGCTCAAGTCAAGCCCCAGCCTTTGGAACATTTCTCCATTACATTTCAAGAATATTATTCTTTCACTTGGAAGCATTGCTTCCTAGCAAAGGAGCCCTACTCTCATGTCTATGTGAAACTATAGACTACATGCCTAGATTCCTAAAACTAGGAGTCTGGCCTATCATCTAGTGCATAATTTAGGAGTCTAGTTTGGCTAAGTCTTCAAGTACCTTAAAAGCTTTGTTCTTTACTCCTCTTAACCTGCAACTAATTATAGAAGTGGATGTCTAGCCAAATCCTAGGTCTTCAACATCTGGAGCAGTTAACTTGTCTTATGGGTATTGAAGTCCAATTGGAGACCATGTGTTAGAGATTGATCAAGTGACTAGACTAAAATGTTGTGTTTTCCTTGATTGTTTAGAATTGGAACCCAATTAATTGTTGAATATTAGCAAATGAGTCAACCTCAAGCTTAATATTAGCAGAGACTTGCTTCTACATTGATATTAAGCTGACCTAAAAGAGAGCCTTGCTCTTAGATTAACCTCAAGCTGGTCTAAAAGAGAAGCCTACTCATAGATTGAGCCCAAGGTGGCTTAAAGAACTTGCTCATAAATTGAGCCAAAGATAGCTTGAAGGAGAGTCTTATTTCAAAATTGAGGTCAAGCTAGGCCAAAGAAAAGATATGCTCCAACATCAAGCTCAAATTGACTTAAAAGGAAGCCCTACGCCCAAAAGGAGGGCTCTACGTGTGGCTTGAGCCCAAGCCACCCAAAGGAGATCCTTGCTGTACCCAAGCTTTCTTGGGTCCTTTGGAGTTAGTCAACATGGTTCCTTTTGGAACCCAAATTTTCTTAACACTACTACATGCATAAAATTTATGTCTTTTTAAACAACATTTAAAACATGTAACTTTAGAAGATTCTTTAGCACATAGAAAAATATTTTTCAAAAGAGAAAAATATTTTTCAAAAGCTTTTATTTTTTTAAAAGGGTTACATCCTAATCCAGCTTTGTCAAAAATGGCTCGTCGACTATCTAAAATCATATTAAGTTTAGTAGAACTCAAAGTAAATCTATCTACAATTGGTTTAAGCTTATTTACTTCAGCTTTCAAATCTTTGTTTTCTAATTTTAAAACCTCATTTTCTTCAATACATTTATTCTTTTCTAAGGTAAGATTTTGAATTTGATTTTTTAAATCTATGTTTTTGGAACTAAGTTTAGCAAAATCATCGATTAATTCATGGAAAGCACCATGCAATTCTTCAAATATGAAGTCATCAAGTAACCTAGGGCTTACCTTGCTATTATCTACCATGAAGCATAGGTTGGCAATTTCACTCTTTTCTTCTTTCTCGAAGCTTGAATCATAACTATCACTTCAAGTGGCCATAATAGCTTTTTTCTTAAACTTCTTGGGACCTTTCTTTAGTTATGGGTAGTCAGATTTAAAGTGTCTCAGCTTCTTGCATTATAACATATGATCTCTTTTTCTTTTTCTTTACTTGCCTCTCCTTTTATAAATGGTCTTTTTCTTCCTTCAAATTTCTTTCTTTTCATAATTTTTTAAATTTTCTAGTAATGAGGGCCATGTCATATTCATCACTACCATCCAAGGATTCATCAGACTCTTCTTTCTGATCCAAACTTTTAAGGGCCATAGTTTTTTTTCTTTTTGATTCCTCCTCATCAGCATGTTGTTTGACTTAAAGCTCATGCGTCATGAGGGACCCCAAAAGTTCTTCCAATGGTAGGGTATTAAGATTCTTCGCTTCTTGCATAGTAGTTACCTTGGCCTCCCAATACAAGGGCAAAGATCTAAGAACCTTTCTCGCAATATCAATGATAAGTCTATTAATTATCCCAATTTAACCATTAAAATAAATATTAATTACTTTAGATTTATTAAGAATTAATATTTTTATTGATATTTTTTAGAAAAGAAGCCCATGGATGGAAAGAACTTTATTTCGAAAAGTCTAATAATGGAGATAACACTCAAATCAGGACTCTGTTCGCTCAAAAAGAAAGAAAGAAATGATTTTTCATGATTCTCAATGCAAACTAAGGCAGATGATGTAGAATGGATGGTTAAAAAGTTTTCTCATAAAATGTAAATGATCGTGAGCCCGATTGACTCCAACTTAGACTAGAAGGAAGTCTTAAACGAGCTCTATAAAAGAAGGACCTCATGTAGTTGTTTAAGAAAAGGAGTTTTCTACAAAATTATTTTTTTTCTTCTTTTATTTAGATCATTATATTAAGGCATGGAAGAAAAAATTTATAGAGGGAATGCTAGCGGCAGCAATGCGTGGCTAGATTCTTTCAACTTGAGATGATGATGAAGCCTGTAACTAGATTCTATCTTTCTTTTTGTTCTTGATTTTATGCAATAAAAACATGCTTTTCTTTTATATATCTTTTGAGTTATTTTTTGATCAAGGTTTTGATATGGCATACACGGCCTATACCCACTATCGATGTACCGTGATCTCAGGATACAGTACATGTCTAAGAGAGATATATAGTAATATGATAGTTTAGACATCTAAATTTATAAATAATTAGATAGTTTATGCTTTAAGTGGATGTGTCGTGATCTTCTGATATGGTACATGCATAACAAAAGATAAATTATTCTAACCTTTAATTTGCAAAAATTATTACTAGTGCAACATAAAGAAAAAAAGATAAAACATGTTTGCATGGTGGATTTAGATTTCTGGGTTGCTTCTCCTACTATTTTAATTTAATTAATTAATTAATTATTATCTTTTAATAACCGTTATTCTTAATATAATTCTATACAGATAATTTTTTTTTCTCATAAATTAATTGCCCTTGGTCCTCGAGGATATGTTTCCAATTCGCCACTAGTTATAGTAGTGAGTAGGTTTTATTTTTGACTGCCAAAACAGCAATTAATCAGCATTAGTGTAAGATTTATCAAGGCTTTTAAGCTATGAATAATATAAGTAAATCTTGTGAACATATCAGAAATTGACTCATTTGACTTTATTTTAAATAATTCATATCTATGTACAATTATATTAATTTTAGACTCTTTGACTTGATTGGTACCCTCATAGGTAACCTCTAGTCTATCCAAAATCTTTTTGGCAGAACAACAAGTATAAATATGATTAAACTCATTTGCATCCAAAGAATATTATAAAATATTCATGGCTTTAGCATTAAGCTAAGCCATCTTTTTATCATGTTCATCCCATTTTATTTTCGGTTTGAGAATCTCCATGCCGTTTGATCATAGTGTGGGTGTGTGTGGACCATTTACTATGATGCTCCATAGGTCATAGTCAAGCATCTAGATGAAGATTTTCATCCTTGCTTTTCAATAAGTATAATTTATGCCATTAAATAAAGGTGGTATGTTAGTGAATTTCCCCTTACTCCATATGGAACTCATTTGGGCTGCCATAATCTTTGGTTCTAAGCTATTTACGATTGAAAATCAAGAGAACCTGCTCTAATACTACTTGTTGCTCAGATATTGCAACCCAAGAGGGGGGTGAATTGGGTTCTTTAAAAATTAATTAGCAAGTATGTGCACTTTGTAAATTTTAGGAATAAATTAAGTGTAGTGAAGTGAAGTGATAGTATGCAAGCATTACAGAAAGATAGATCAACCAAATATAAGATATTTATAGGGGTTCGGTGCCAAATCCATCACCTACATCGACTTTCCAAGAATCCCTTAGGAATTCCACTATCAACCCTAGCCGACCTGGCTAGCAACTTGTTTACGGGCACAAGTAAACCTTACACCCTAGCTTTTTAGGCTAGCACTTATTTTTGGACATAAGCAAGCCTTACAACAAATCTTACGGATATACCTCTACCCTTACAAGTTTTACAACTGTGAAACTTAAATACAAAGCATAAGAATGTTAAGAGTGTATACAACAAGCTCCTTAAATGAGTAGATATTCAAAAGAAATCCTTTACAAATTTTGAAGAACACTCCACAAGAAGGCTTCTTCCTTTGAGCATGCTGGAGCAATGAATGCTCTTCAAGAAGTTGTTGGAGCTTTCACACCATGCCAAGGATGAAGAAATAAATGCACTTCGGGTGGCTCATAAGCATTCAATGTAGCTCTCCAATATAGAATTTTCATAAAATTTTCTCACTGAATTTTCACTGTTTCTTGTTGCAATGATGTTCTCTCAAATCATAGTTTTGGGGGCTATTTATACATAAGTTAAAAAATATAGCCATTTTCAACCATTGTGATATAGAAGAATGAAAATAGAATGCATTGAAATGTTGAAAAATAGTCGTTACAAAAATTTTCACGAAGATTGGTCAACCAATTGGTTGCCCAATAAAAACTTGCTCTATGTCATGGCATTTTTGGCAATAGTGGTCAACCAATTGATCATCCAAAATCCTTTTTCACAAGAAAACATTGCAAGTTTTAGAGAAAAATAGAAAGCAGGATTCCATTAGATGCCTAACTGAGCATCCAGTTGTGGGACAAGAAATAGTTGGACGCCCAGTTGGGCATCTAAAATTTTAGCCCCAAACATTGGACATCCAGTTCGACGTCTCGGACTTCAATGCCCAAGGTTGGACGCCCAATTGGGCGTCTAACCAAGCAAACCCAAAAAAGTTGGATGCCCAGCTGGGCGTCTAACTTTTCACCTAACCAGTTGGGCGCCCAGCTGGGCACCTAACCGTCTCATTACACAAGTGTTGGGCATCCAACTGGTTGCCCAGCTCCAAGAACAAGCAGTAAAACGGGACTTAGGCTAAAAAAGTGTTTGGGAAGAAAGCCATGGGTGACATTTTGGTTGCTTAATCTGCACAAAAGCTCTATAAAACAGTTAAGTCCGGTGCAAGACAATGCAAATTCAAAGGAAATGTGATGCTTTGGAAAATAATATTCATATGGAGATCATCCAAAGATAGTCCTATACTTATGAAAAATAGATGCATTCTTGAAACATGAAATCACTTGAACAATTTGAAATCCAAGTCCTTTGAAAAGCTCATATGGTATCACAAATTCTTTGAAATTAGAAATCATTTCGACTTGAAAATGCATTCATAAAATATATCACTTTACTTGTCTTACCTTTTATTTGATTTGCAGTTTACCTTTTTTGAAGTAAGCACCTTCTTTAATGATAATTTACCTGAAATCACTTTGTCTCAATAATAATGTCATTAGTACCATACTTCATTGTTTTGTATTCATCAAAATCAGTATGAAGTCAACACAACACAAAGGATTCCAACTGGTGAAACTTCATTTAGAATGGCCTTTGACACTGAAGTAGTCATTCCGATCAAGATAGGCTTGCCCTCACCAAGAGTTGAAAGCTACTCTGAGGAAGCGAACGATGAGCAACTATGGACTAACCTCAACCTCATCGAAGAAGTTAGAGAAAAGCCCAAGTTCGGATGGCTGTGTACCAACAACTTATGGCCCGATATTATTCTTCCTAAGTGAAAGGAAGGTACTTCCTTTCCAGCAATCTAGTGCTCCGCAAAGCCTTGGTCACTAAGCCGACGGAGCAAGGAAAGTTAGCCTCAAATTGGAAAGGTCTCTACCAAATAGAAAAGGTCATCAGGCCTAGCACCTATCGGCTCCAACACCTTGATGGGAAAGCCATCCCCAGAATATGGAACTCGAACAATCTTCGAGTATACTACCAGTGAGGTATCCCTTAAGCATTGATTACCTTACTCTCTGTAATAAAATTCTCTGCACATATGAATACTTGTTCTTTGAATAACCATCTTTTTAAGATGTTTACGAGAGCCAAGTTTCTCCCAATCTTTGGTCCAACGGATCCTATCTCCAAATCCTCAAACGATCTGAAGTCTTCCCAATACATTCTCCAAACCTCGGTAGAGCCAAGCACATTTTTCGAACCTCGGTTGGATCGAGCAAATTCTTCACGTTCTTCAAACCTCGACAAGGCAGATCATGTTCTTTGATCCTCGATAGGGCCAAGCACGTTCTTCGAACCTCGATGGGGCTGAGTACTTAAGTTATTTGGACCTCAGCATGGCTGGATATTCTGTTTCTCCAAATCTCGGTGGGGCCGAGTACTTAACTTATTTGGATCTCGGCATGATTGGGTATTTTGTTTCTCCGAACTTCGATGGGACTAAGTACTTAAATTATTTGAACCTCGACAGGGCTGAGTACTTAAGTTATCTGGACCTCGGCACGACTAAGCATTCTGTTTCTCCAAACCTTGATAGGACCGAGCACTTAAGTTATCTGACCTTGGTAGGGCCGAGTACTTAAATTATCTAGACTTCGGCATGGCCAAGTCCATTTTATAGACTCTTTAAACTTTCAGTCAGATCAAGACATCTGTGGGTTTACTCTCTGACCTTTCAGTTGGAATACCCCTACATCGCTTTCGAGAAGCCTAAGTAGTTAAGCCCAATTATTGCATGGCATCTTAGGGAAATGACTACTTGGTGGCAGATATAAAAAGTGCAAGCAAAAAAGCCAAGGCACAGACAATTGATGAAAAATAAATTTATTTATTGATCAAAGAATTACAAGTGCGCTACGGTGCCCAATAAATAAAGAATTTTCTTTGTTACAAAGAAAAATAAACAAATTTAATGCCAGGTTGGCGCTACGCCCTTATTGGGAGGAACTGCTAAAGGAGAAAGAGCTAGAGTAGGCTGGTTCAGCTCTTCAGCGGTAGGCAAATGGAACCTCGATCGAGTTTACCTCTAGAATTTTTTTCAAAGTCAATATCCAAGGCGCCCTCTTCAAATTCAGTCTCGATGGACAATTGAGATGTGACCGAGGGATCCACCAATGAAGAAACATAGTACCCCTCTTCTTCTAAGAATGAAAGATCCAGATCAAGGTATTGTTGGGGCAATCCTCTGCCGCATCTCCTTTGCCACCAATGAGTAGGCCTCCTTGAAAAATGATAGCTTCTCCTCAGTAAATTCGGCCAAGCTCTTATACTTCTCCACTGCTAAGGCAACTTGATTGTCAACCTCGGCCACCTAGAGCCGAAACTCAGAACATTGCAGGCGACATGACATTAACTCCTCGGTCAGCATCTTCATTTTCTCCATCGCCCTAGCCTCATTCTTTTTGCTTAAAAAATAAATTTGGTTTCGTTAGGAGCAAAACTAAACAAAGGAATTAATAAAATGCATACCTTTGCAACAGCCTTGACATGCCAAGAGGCCCTTTTCTCTGCCTCAGCAACTTGCTCCTAAAGTTTCTTCTTCTCCTTCCTATACTAGTGAAGCTTCCTCTCAACATGCTCCAGCTTCGCCTGGTCTTCTTCTATCTAATGTTGTGCAATCACCAGGTCGGCTATAGCATTAGTAGCCTGCTTTTGGCTGAATTCAACCTTGCAACTTTCTTTGTCAAATTTTTTATTCAACATACTTATTTATTCTGCGGCCTCCGCTTGAAACTTCAACAGTTTTGTTCGTGCTTCCTCGACCGACTTATTGGCCTCTTCGACTGATTTATTGGCCACTTCGATAGATTTATTAACCTCTTCAAGCTCGGCTTGGGTCTTTGCCAGCTCCTAGTAAATCATTCCCTCCTTATTTCAGAGCTTAGCGATTTCACATAAAGCTCGATCGTGACCCTTTGCTTCTGAGCTTAGGCACCCATAGAGCACCTTCTGAAGAACAATCATCTATCATGAGACAAGATGAGTAAGCTTGAACTAATTAAATAAACTGAAGAAAAGAAGAAGAGGACATGTTCACTTACTCAAAAAATTGAGGCATCCATATTCGATAGAAGGTCTTGCCAGCTATGCAATGGTAGCTCCTCTAAGTATTTGGGGATCGTAAACATCTTGACTAGGAAAGAGGCCATCTCATCGTCAGATCTTGCAGTCTCGGCACCCAAAATATCCCCTTATAGGAAAAAATAGATCGGAGCAACTCGAGCCATGACCTCATCGACATCCCCTCATGGTCAGAGGGGGACGGTCGAGGGGCATCATCCCTGTTGACCCTACATTGATTTTGATATTTACAAAATAATTAAGCAATGGTTAATCAAGCCTATTACAGAGAAGTTCAGATGCTCTACAAGTAAGTATCTTCATGCACAATTTTATGTGAGCATATATTCATTTTATCTTACCACTTGTTTGCTATCAAATTCTATGCTATCAAATTCAATATGGCCGTTCCAATTTATTTTGGGAGTTAGCTATCTAGCTAGCTTGCTCTTTCCCCTAGCTAGCTGGCACGTCATTTAGTTAACTACAAATTTTGTCTTAGTGACTTGGCTGAATGCTTACACTTTGGAGCTAGCTGGTGAGCTAGCTTGCTCCTTCGTTAGCTAGCTGGAGTTCCTTTTAGCTAGCCAAGGTGCCTGTTAAAATCGCCTGGCCGAGCCTTGTCTTTTTGAAGCTAGCTGGTGAGCTGCTTGCTCCTTCATGAGCTAGCTAGAGTTCCTGTTAGCTAGCTTGGCCTCTTTGTCAGTTAGTTGGATTTTATTTTAGCTAACTATGAACTTAAACGCCTCTTGCCAGCCATTTTCTTTGGGTATCAGTTAGCTGCTTAGCTAACTTGACTTCCCTGTTAGCTAGCTGGCTTGCCTTTTAGTTGACTATCATTCCCTGTTACTGTCTTGGCCGAACGCCTCTCTTTTCTAGCTAACTGGTGAGCTAGCTGATGCTTCTCTTAGCTAGCTAGCTTCTTCTGTTAGTTGACTGCTTTGTTTTGGAGCTAACTTTTTTTTTTTAGCTAACTAACTTTCACATGATCCTCCAAGCCGTGAGCCACTTATTTTCAGTTAGCTGGAGAGCTAACTTCCACTCCTTCAAGCCATTTGGATTCACTGCTGAGTTAGCTAGAGAGTTAGCTAACTTCTAGTTTAGTTAACTGGGAAGCTAGCTCCTCACTGGGCGTATGGCTGCCATTTTTCATCAGTTAGCCAATGAGCTAACTCTCCTGGAACGTTTGATTTATTGCTTTTGGATTAGTTAGCTGGGAAGCTAACTATCTATTGCTCAGTTAGCTAAATAGCTAACTCCTCACTCTCTAACATTTATGTTTCTTCTACAGACCGAAGGCTATTCAAAATTAGTTAGTTGGTGAGCTAACTATTGGGATTTGACTTTTTCTTAAGCCGCATGAATTGGTTGCTAGTTAGCTGGGAAGCTAACTAATCATTGTTTTAGCTAGCCAAGGAGATAGCTCCTCTTCTCCTATGCCGCATGATTTGGTTGCTAGTTAGCTCGGAAGCTAACTAATGATTACTTTAGCTAGCTCCTCTTCTCCTGAACTTTTTGGCGTGTGATCTCTTGGAAGCTAGCTTGTGAGCTAGCTGAGGATTCCTTCTCCTTTTGATGGCCGACTATCTTCAAGACTCAGCCACCTGGAATTAATTCAAGCTAGCTATCTTTCTGGCTGTTTTTGGGCATGCTTCTCTCTCTCTACTTTATTTTGATTACTATTTTTAGCTATACTAATCTTTGAGCTTTTGAATTATGATAGAGTTCTTTCAACCTCAAACGGATTCATGCATTCAATGCTTAAGGAAAATAATCTCAACGGTTATCTTTTCTTCCAGTTTTATTTCCATTTGTTTCAATTGTATCTAACAGATCTTTTTGCTGTTAGATTGTTATATATAGCTGAGATTAGAAGCAAAACATGATGAATCTTAAAAAGAGAAATACAAGAGAAATATCCAAGAAAGAAAGCTTTTATTGCATATTTCGAAGTGGTTGAAAGCTAGTTGCTGTGCATTGAATATCATTCATTGCTGAAAAATCGTCCATACTCTTTAAAGCCTTCAAGCAAATCAAGAGTCAAGCCTCCTTAATATTGTTCACTTATTACTGAGGATTTTCTATAAGTTTGTAAAGTATTCTCTGAATATTTGCTCATTATAGGAGCTGCTTATTATCATTTACTCTGAATCTTTTGTAAAAGGGTTAGTGTTAACCCTTTGTTTCTTGTTGGCTTCCTTGTGCCGTTAAACAAGAGGACTAGCCTAGGAAGGCTAGGGGTTGGCTTCCTTGTGCCGTTAAACAAGAGGACTAGTCCGGAAAGGCTAGGGGTTTTAGCTGCCTTGTGCTTTATAAAATAAGAGGGCTAACCGGGTAAGGCTAGAGGTTGTAATCATTATGATACGATTAGTAAAATTACTAAAGGGTATTTTGGGGAGTGGACGTAGGTGCAGGGTTTAGCACCGAACCACTATAAACTCTCTTGTGTTTGTGGTTGCCTGATTTTCTATGTCATTTTCATTCTGTGCACTTCACTACACCGCTGCCAAGTAATTTTGAATTAGGGTTAAAGCAGATATCTGCGATAGTAATTAATTTTTAGTAACCCAATTCACCCCCCTCTTGGGTTGCTACATCTGGGCAACAAGTGGTATCATAGCAGAGTGCTCTTGATTACTAGCTTTAATTAGCTTTGAGCCAAAGATCTGTAGTAATCCAAATGGGATCTATGTTGATTGAGGGACAATCAACTAATACACCACCTTTGTTCAATGGAACAAATTACACTTATTGGAAAGCACGAATGAAAATATTCATTCAAGTACTTGATTTTGATTTATGGGGAATCATAATTAATGGACCACACACACCCACTATTAAGGTTGACAATCTTGATATTGCAAAACCTGAATCAGAATGGGATGAGCAAGATAAGAAATTAGCTCAATTAAATGTAAAAGCTATGAATGTTCTTTATTGTTCTCTTGATGCAAATGAGTTTAATCATATATCTACTTGCATATCTGCTAAAGAAATCTGGGATAGACTTGAAGTTACCCATGAGGGTACAAATCAAGTCAAGGAATCTAAAATAAATATGCTTGTTCATAAGTATGAATTATTTAAGATGGATTCTGCTGAGAATATCACTGATATGTTTACAAGATTTACTGATATTATTAATGGACTTAAAAGTCTTGGAAAGTCTTATGCTAATAGTGATCTTGTTAGAAAAATCTTAAGATCTTTACCTAGGACATGGGAAGCAAAGGTCACTGCTATACAAGAAGCAAAAGATCTCAATACTCTATCACTTGAAGAGTTGGTCGGTTCTTTGGAGACATATGAGCTTCAGCAATGACAACACATTGATGAAGATGAATCAAAGAAGAAAAGCACCATGGCATTGAAAAGTGAAATTCAAAATGATGAAAGTGAGGAAACCAGTAGTAATAGTGAGAATGATGATGAAATGGCACTTATCTCAAGGAAATTCAAAAAGTTCATGAAAAGAGAGAAGTTTGGAAAAAGAAAACATTTTGCAAAAGGAGATCATAGCAAATATAAGGAAAAGAGTGAACCTCCTACATGCTATGAGTATAAAAAGCCTGGACATATCAGACCAGATTGTCCACTGTTAAAGAAAGGATCAAAAAGAATAAAGAAAAAAGCTATGATGGCTACATGAAGTGACAGTAAAACTACAAGTTCAGAAGATGAAGAGAAAACTAAAGTCGCCAACGTTTGTTTCATGGCTGATAATAAAGAGGTAAGCCCTAATTTTTTAGATGACTTTACCTTTGATGAATTATAAAGTGCATTTTATGAACTTATTGATGATTTTGCAAGTTTAAGTTCAAAGAATAAAGAATTGAAAAACGAAATTAAAACTCTTACTCTTGAAAAGGATAGAAGTTTAAAAGACAATGAATCTTTGTTAAAGAAAAATCAAGATTTGAAAAATGAAGTAAAATAAAACCAATAGTTGATAGATTTACTTTAAGATTAGAAAAATTAGAAATAATTTTAAATAGTCAAAGAGCTGTTTACAATAGAGCTGGTCTTGGATATAATCCTTTTGAAAAACAAAAGTTTTAAAAAATATTTATGTACATGGAAATGACTCCACTAAAATTACATGTTTCAAATGTGGTAAATTAGGACATAAAGCTTATACTTGTCACACACAAAATATGAGAAAAATATGGGTTCCAAAAGGAACTATCTTAACTAACCCTAAAGGGCCCAAGAAGCTTGGGTACCTAAGAGCAAAACTTGAAATTGTGTATGCAGGTGTGTCTTGCGACCCGAGCAACTAAAAGATAATGGTACTTGGATAGCGGGTGCTCAAGACACATGACAGTGATGAATCGCAATTCATCACTTTGGAGGCAAAGGATGGAGGTGTTGTTACTTTTGGTGATAATGGCCAAGAAAAATTATTGGCATTGGAAAAATAGGTATCACACCTCATGCTTATATTGATAATGTCTTACTTGTGAAAGGACTAAAACATAATTTCTTAGTATAAGTCAATTATGTGACAAAGGATTTAATGTTACATTTGAATCATCATTATGCATTGTTAAAAATCCTGCTAATGAAAATATGAAATTTATTGGTCAAAGGCATGGCAATGTATACATTGTTAATTTAAATGATTTGCATGATAAAATATTGATTTCCTAGTTGCTACAAATAATAAAACTGATGGTAGTTGGTTATGGCATCGTAGGCTAGCTCATGCAAGCATGGATTTATTATCTAAATTAATTAAGAAAGATTTAGTGCATGGTTTACCGAAACTAGTTTTTGAAAAAACAAGATTTGCAATGCTTGTCAGTTTGGAAAACAAACCCGAGTATCTTTTAAATCAAAGAATTTGTTTCAACCACTAGACCCTTAAAACTCTTGCATATGGATTTATTTGGTCCTACAAGAACAACTAGTCTAGGAGGTAAAAGATATGGTTTTTTATTATTGATGATTTCTCTTGTTTTACATGGGTTATTATTTTTATCTAGTAAAGATGAAGCATTTCCCTCATTTCAAAAATTATTTAAAAGAATTACAAATGAAAAGAATTCTTCTGTTTTATCAATACGAAGTGATCATGGAAAAGAATTTGAAAATAAATCTTTTGAAGATTTTTGTAATGAAAATGGAATTGAACATAATTTTTCTGCACCAAGAACACCTCAACAAAATGGAGTAGTTGAAAGAAAGAATAGAACTTTAGAAGAAATGGCTCGTACCATGTTGTGTGAAAGCAATCTCCCAAAATATTTTTGGGCATGAAGCTATTAACACTGCATGTTATTTTTAAATCGTGCATTAATTAGACCTGTTTTGAAAAAGACTCCTTATGAACTTTGGAAAGGAAGAAAACCTAATATCAGTTATTTTCATGTGTTGGATGCCGATGTTTTGTTTTAAATAATGGAAAATCAAACCTTGATAAATTTGATGCTAAATCTGATGAAGGAATTTTTCTCGGTTATTCTTTGCATAGTAGAGCTTTTAGAGTATTCAACAAAAAGACTTAGTAGTTGAAGAATCTATTCATGTTATTTTTATGAATCTAATGATCTTCCATTAAGGAAGAGAAAAGGTATAATGATGCAGATGAATTGAAGATCAACTCAAGGACACACCTTGAAGGATAAAGATGAATCAGATACACAAGAGGTAAATGAAGAAGGGAACATTGATTACCTGAAGCCTCACAAGGTAATGATGAATTAGAAAGAGGTTGGAGGTATGTTCTCAGTCACCCTAAAGATCAAATCTTGGTGATCCATCTCAAGGTATTAGAACTAGATCATCATTTAGAGATACTTATAATAACTTAGCATTTGTATCTAAAATTGAACCTAAATGTTATGATGATGCTAAAAATGATGTTGATTGGATAAATGCCATGCATGAGGAACTTAACCAATTTGAAAGAAATAATGTTTGGACTCTTATTGAAAGACCTAATGATCATCAAATTATTGGAACTAAATGGGTTTATAGAAACAAATTAGATGAACATGGTAATATAATTAGAAATAAAGCAAGATTAGTAGCTAAGGGTTATAATCAAGAAGAGGGAATTGATTTTGATGAAACATATGCCCCTGTTGCTAGATTAGAAGCTATCAGATTACTTCTTGCTTATGCTTGCTTTATGAATTTTAAATTATATCAAATGGATGTTAAAAGCGCTTTCTTAAATGGATACATTGCTGAACAAGTTTTTGTGGAAATAGCCATCGGTTTTGAAAATCACTTGTTTCCAAATCACGTATTTAATTGAATAAAGCTTTATATGGTTTGAAACAAGCACCCCGGGCTTGGTATGAAAGATTAAGCAAATTCTTGATTAGTAATGAATTTATTCGAGGAACATTGATACAATGTTATTTATTAAAAGATAAAATAGTGATATATTAATTATTCAAATCTATGTTGATGATATCATATTTGGTGCCACTAATGACTCTTTGTGCAAGGACTTTGCTAAGCTTATGCAGGGAGAGTTCGAGATGAGTATGATGGGAGAACTGAACTACTTCCTCGGACTACAAATCAAACAAAGCAAAGAAGGGATCTTCATAAGCCAATCCAAATATATCAAAGAGATGATCAAGAAGTTTGGCATGGAGATCAAAAGTATCGGTACCCCTATGAGCTCATCATGTAGTCTTGAAACACATAATTCTGAAAAGTCTGTTGATTTAAAATTATATAGAGGCATGATAGGATCATTATTGTATTTAACTGCTAGTAGACCAGATATTTTATTAGTGTTGCATGTGTGCCTAGATATCAAGCTAATCCTAAAGAATCACACTTGCTTGCTGTTAAAAGAATATTTAAATATTTAAATGGAACTAGTAAATTTAGGTTTATGGTATGATAAACAATCTAGCATTGACTTAATAGGATACACTGATTCAGACTTTGCTGGATGTAAAATTGATAGAAAATCAACTAGCGGAACTTGCCAATTTCTAGGTGTTAACTTAATTTCATGGTTTAGCAAAAAGCAAACTTCAGTAGCATTGTCTACGGCCGAGGCCGAATACATTGCAGCTGGAAGTTGCTGTGCTCAAATCTTATGGATTAAGCAGCAATTAGAAGATTATGGGATTAAGCAAAAACCTATAAAATGTGATAATACAAGTGCAATATGTTAACTAAAAATCCTATACAACATTCTAGAACAAAACACATTGAAATTAGACATCATTTTATTAGAGATCATGTGAATAATGGAAATGTTGTAATAGAATTTATAAGCACTGAAAATTAAATTACTGATATTTTCACCAAGCCTCTAGATGAAACAAAATTTTATAAAATTAGAAGAGAATTAGGAATGTTGATCCAACTGCTTAATGAATCAATTAATGAAATTTGTTTGAAATGACATTTGAAAATCATAACATCTTTTCAATCAAATCTCTTAATGGAAAATCTTTTCAAATTAAATGCATTGAATCTACCTTTGAGTGTGTCAGGTAGCTAAGTGTTAAATGCTCCTTTAATTCCCTCCAATGCATGAAATCTTTTTTCATTCAATCCACCAACCGGACATTCATCTCCCTTTATTCCTTTCTTGCTAGTTAACCAACTAGGCAACTATACAGTCACCTGGCCAGCTAACCGCCCAAAGCTCTCTCTATATATATCTTTTTCATTCAAGAAACCAAACCATCTTCTTCTTCATCCATCTCCTCATTTCCGGTTCTTCATCATTTGTCTTCTCCAAATCGATCCTCCACCAAATCATCTTCAATCTTCTTTCATCTAACATCTTCCATCATACTAGCTCCATTATATATTAATCTATCAAGAAGATCATGGATGGCTCCCAAGAAGAAAGCAATCGCAAGAGATGACGATTCTGATTTTCGAAGGAAGCCTTCATCTTCTTCCTCTCAAATCAACTCCCTCATTGTCGCTAAGTCTTTTGTGCATGGAAGGTTAGTTGATTTTAATTTCTTAGAACAAGAAAACTTTAAGATTGGGGAACTCTTGAAAATCAAGGTTGGAAAGCTATCTTATCCACCAAAAGGCCAATCTACCCTGAGTTAATTAAAGAATTTTATGAGAATATTACATTTGGTTTTGGAACTCTTTCATCCCTTGTAAATAAAACTAGGATTGACCTTGATAGCAAGACTCTAGCTTCTGCCTTGAGTATTCCACATGATGGTATCCTAGAGATCCTACCTAGAGAAAGAGCCTACAAAATCGGTTTGATCCTTGGCATGGATGATAACGAGGCTAGTAACATTAATACTCTTGATGCAAACATGTTATCTGTTGAGAATAGACTATTTCATAGTATCATTGCTAAGATTATGCTCCTCGTGCTGGTTCATTCAATGTTGTCACTGATTGTGACATTTGCATTATGTATGATATTATTATTGAAAATTTTGTAGACCTTATGAAATAATAATGGCTATTATGAAAGAATCCGTAAGTAGGTGTAAGGCCGCACTACCCTTTGGTATGTTTCTCACTTATGTGTTTGAATATTTCAATATAAAACTGAAAGGAGAAACTGTTGTGGCATTACGTCACACTGATGTGTTTAATGCTCATTCATTACATCGGATGGACTTTGCCAAAAGGGATGGTGTTTGGATTTAAGTTAGATCAAGAACCAGTCAATCAATCTCTTTGCCACCTCCAAACCAACCTCAGCCTGTTAACTCTCCTCAAAACTACTTCAATTTTGATTTCCATCAACCAAATCCATACCTTGGTGCAATGACAGCTGATCAAAATCTTTTTTTATCTGAACCACCTGATATAAATGTGTTGGACCCTCTTTCGAAATGACAACCCTGCTCCTGCTACTCATCCTACTGTCCATATTTGTGAAGATCAAATCCAACGAATTATTCATGAATTGTCCATTGCCCAATCCAGTCAAAGCTCTAGAGACAGTGCTTCTACAGTTAATGATCAAGCCCTTGTACCTCATATTTCAACTGTCTTCGAGACTATTTCTCAGTTTAAGATTACTCTAAACCAACTTGTTCATGATGTCAGTATTCTGAATGGGAGAGTGTTTCATCACAATGAGAATGTCATGGATAAGATCTTGAAAGAAGTCATTTTTTTAAAAGATAAAATTAAAAATTTTGAGACCAAGGCTGATTGGGTTGAGCATCAGATGAGAACCAATGTAAATCAAACAAGAGACGCCACTAATGCTGTTGATCACTGGTCTGCCTCTCTATCAAAGTTGATCAAGCTTGTGGAAACTCATATTTCTCTCTCTGCTACCTCAGCTCCAGGCGCTTCTTTTTCACATCATCATCTATGGTCTCCTCCATCTCAAGACAAGTCAGGACCATCCTCTTCTGTTCATATTTCTTCTGATGATGATGATGAGAAGTGATTGTATTTGTTTCAGTGATAACTGTTTATGACTCTACTCTTGTGATGTATGTCTTAAAAACTATGTATGAATTAATGTTTATGACTTTGCTTTAGTGATGTATTGACTTTACTTGACTTTGTAATGATCTGTATGACTGTTATTAATATGTATGAATGTTCACATTATCTTGATGAATTATGCTTGAATTTATTGCAAAGATCTTCAATCTTCTTTTTGATCAATGATAAAAAGGGGAGAAGAATGTTGCATACATTAAGAAAATAGAGAAAGTAATAAACTCCATATATTCAGGGGGAGTTTACCTATTCAGATTGGCAGGGGGAGAAAGTAATGATTTTCTGTATACACTCCTGTTTATTCATATTATTCATAATACTTCCTATAATTTTTCTTTGGAAGCTTAATGGTTTTGTCATCATCAAAAAGGGGGAGATTGCTGACCCTACATTGATTTTGATGTTTACAAAATAATTAAGCAATGGTTAATCAAACCAATTGCAGAGAAGTTCATATGCTCTACAAGTAAGTATCTTCATGCATAATTTTATGTGAGCATATATTCATTTTATCTTGCCACTTGTTTGCTATCAAATTCTATGCTATCAAATTCACAATGGCCGTTCCAATTTATTTTGGGAGTTAGCTATCTAGCTAGCTTGCTCTTTCCCCTAGCTAGCTGGCATGTCATTTAGCAAACTACAATTTTGTCTTAGTGACTTGGCCGAACGCTCACACTTTGGAGCTAGCTGGTGAGCTAGCTTGCTCCTTTGTTAGCTAGCTGGAGTTCCTTTTAGCTAGCTGAGGTGCCTGTTAAAATCGCCTGGCCAAGCCTTGTCTTTTTGAAGCTAGCTGGTGAGCTAGCTTGCTCCTTCATGAGCTAGCTAGAGTTCCTGTTAGCTAGCTTGGCCTCTTTGTCAGTTAGCTGAATTTTATTTTAGCTAACTATGGCTTAAACGCCTCTTGCCAACCGTTTGCTTTGGGTATCAGTTATCTACTTAGCTAACTTGACTTCCTGCTAGCTAGCTGGCTTGCCTTTTAGTTGACTATCATTCCCTATTACTGTCTTGGCTGAACGCCTCTCTTTTCTAGCTGACTGGTGAGCTAGCTGATGCTTCTCTTAGCTATCTTCCTTCTTCTGTTAGTTGACTGCTTTGTTTTGGAGCTAACTGGTTTCTTTTTTTTAGCTAACTAACTTTCACAGGATCCTCCAAGCCGTGAGCCACTATTTTCAGTTAGCTGGAGAGCTAACTTCCACTCCTTCAAGCCGTTTGGATTCACTGTTGAGTTAGCTGGAGAGTTAGCTAACTTCTAGTTTAGTTAATTGGGAAGCTAGCTCCTCACTGGGCGTATGGCTACCATTTTTCATCAGTTAGCCAATGAGCTAACTCTCCTAGAATGTTTGCTTTATTGCTTTTTGGATTAGTTAGCTGGGAAGCTAACTATCTGTTGCTCAGTTAGCTGAATAGCTAACTCCTCACTCTCTAACATTTTTGTTTTTCTGCAGACCGAAGACTATTCAAAATTAGTTAGCTGGTGAGCTAACTATTGGGATTTGACTTTTTTCTTGAGCCGCATGAATTGGTTGCTAGTTAGCTGGGAAGCTAACTAATCATTATTTTAGCTAGCCAAGGAGATAGCTCCTCTTCTCCTGTGCCTCATGATTTGGTTGCTAGTTAGCTGGGAAACTAACTAACGATTACTTTAGCTAGCTCCTCTTCTCCTGAGCTTTTTGGCGTGTGATTTCTTGGAAGCTAGCTTGTGAGCTAGCTGAGGATTCCTTCTCTTTTGATGGCCGACTGTCTTCAAGACTCAGCCGCCTAGAATTAATTCCAGCTAGCTATCTTTCTGGCCATTTTTGGGCGTGCTTCTCTCTCTCTCTCTACTTTATTTTGATTGTATTTTTAGCTACTAATCTTTGAGCTTTTGAATTATGACAAAGTTCTTCCTACCTCAAATGGATTCATGCATTCAATGCTTAAGGAAAATAATCTCAACGGTTATCTTTTCTTTCCGTTTTTATTTCCATTTGTTTCAATTGTATCTAACGGATTTTTGCTGTTAGATTGTTATATATAGCTGAGATTAGAAGCAAAACACGACGAATCTTGAAAAAGAGAAATACAAGAGAAATATCCAAGAAAGAAAGCTTTTATTGCATATTTTCAAAGTGGTTGAAAGCTAGTTGTGTGCATTGAAGATCATTCATTGCTGAAAAGTCATCCATACTCTTTAAAGCCTTCAGGCAAATCAAGAGTGAAGCCTCCTCAACATTGTTCATTTATTGCTGAGGATTTCCTACAAGTTTGTAAAGTATTCTCTGAATATTTGCTCATTATAGGAGCTGCTTGTTATCATGTACTCTGAATCTTTTGTAAAAGGGTTAGTGTTAACCCTTTGTTTCTTGTTGGCCTTCTTGTGTCGTTAAATAAGAGGACTAGCCTGGGAAGGCTAGGGGTTGGCTTCCTTGTGCCGTTAATAAGAGGACTAGCCAGGAAGGCTAGGGGTTTTGGCTGCCTTGTGCCTTGTAAAACAAGAGGGCTAGCCGGGTAAGGCTAGAGATTGTAATCATTGTGATACGATTAGTGAAATTTTTAAAGGGTATTTTGAGGAGTGGACGTAGGTACATGGTTTAGTGATGAACGCATAAATAATTATCATTAAACCTATTAATTAATAATTTAACGTATATATTATTATTTAATATTTTAATATTTTATATAATATTTTAGATAAAACCTTATCAATTTAGATAGCTCGATTTTAGGGATTTAACGATGCAAACGGCACTCGAATCGGACTTAAAACGAGCACGAAATTGATTTTATAAGGATTTAGTACGGATTTCAAAGCAAAAACGGCAAACACGTTGCCGACTTCATCGTTTTCTTAGTTCTGCACGATTCTTCTCTGATTCCAATATAATCTTTTCCTCCATCAATTAAGGAATTGATTAGATTGGAAGTAATCAAATTGAGAGAATTAAATTCCTCTAGAAGGAATTTGAATATTATTGACGATTTATCCAGGATTTCTTCGTTGCTTCCGCGTCTCTGTTTTGAAACAAAATTCTTCTCTGACGTGTCTTCTCCGCATCCGGAGCCTCTACAAATAGCAGCATAGAAAGGGAAGCAGCCATCGGTGGATTCGGAGAGATCTCTTCTTCTTTAATCAAAGAAGCGGCCGTGAGAAGCTCCAGGCGATTGTGGGAGAAGTCCGTGAGAGAAGTCTGTGGATCTTCTGTTACTCTGTTACTCTGTTCTTGGAGAAGTCTCTTTGTGGCTTGGAGCAGTAATGTCTGCAGGCAGCCATCCGTGAATCCAGAGAAGAGTCCGTGGAATTCGTGGATGCTCTATTCGTGGATCGGTTCATGTCTTCAACTCGGTTTAGCCTGTCTTCAGTCCGTTTTATCTGGTCTCTGATTTGATTTATGAAAAATTTGTTGCTCTCTTATTGCTATTAGAAATTAAAACTCTTTATTTTAGATTTTAATATGCACTCTTGGATGTTATTGAAATAAAACTTTATTCATGTTAAATTGTTATTAAATTCTATTTAAGTGGAAATAATTTTAGACTGATCTATGCTTAATAGGGACGGGCCGTGATCTACGGGTACGTGTCGTGCTCTTATAAGATAGACCATATCTTGATTATTTTGCACTACTACTAATTATCTATTTAGTTAAATTTATAAAGTTTTTTCAAAATAATCGCTAGAGTCCCTATGGAATCGATCCCTTACTCTCGCTATTCTAATAGTGAAATTAAGGTATTTTAATCGTTGCGCTACAACACGCATCAGATTTTTGGCGTCGTTGCCGGGACTTAAGTGTGTTATTTAAAAAAAAATTAAAAAAATTAAAAAATTAAAAAAATATAAAATATAAAAAAAATGAGATTAATTTTCTCTTAATTTTTGAATAGTTATTGTGTCTTTATTTTATTTCTTTAATTGTTAGAATTGCATATTTTCTTTTAACATTAAAAAAATTATTACTTTCCTTTTTGCCACAAATCCAATTTTAACCTAATCAAAATTTCTTTTAATTAACTTACCTAAAAAACCTAAAAGAAAACCCTAAGACATCTTCCATAAAACATAATTAATTTAAGGAAACAAAATTAAAAAAAAAAAAATAAAATATATAAACAAAATAATTATTCTATGCTATAGATTGAGTTAGGTGGATTTATTTTCTGTAAAACTCAAAATTCTTGCATTGACATCTCATAATTTATTAGGAAATTAGAAACCTAATCACAAAAATCTTAAAAAATAAATAATTAATTAGATTAATTTTGTTTGATAATTTCAAGAGTCGGACATTTGTTTGTTGCATAGCATTATCATAATTAACTTTAAGAGCACAAACCCCTAATCAGGATAAGGTAGGGATTTCATCACCCTTCCTTAGCCCACAAACCACATCCCATTTTGCATTAACCCAAACCTTTAACTCTAAAATTAATTAGACATCAAGCCCCTAAGGAACTCGAGCTCAATAGGACAAGGCACCCAAAAGAGTTGGACTGGGTCGAGATTGACAGCTTAACTGGTGTCTAGAAAAGGAAAGGAAAGTGGTTACTTAATTGGTTCTGTTCGCTTACCTAGTAAGCAACGGGGGGACCCCCACTGACCTTATCCTCAACTGGCTAGTTAATCAGCTAATTTTTGACTTGGAGGGCTCCAAGGCGGTCTTCGAAGTTAGGAGCTATCTAGATCTAGGGTAAACCTATAGTAGAGAGTCTAATATTGTTAACTTTATTGCTAAAAAAATTCTTAAACCCTAATTAAATTATTCTTAGTTCTAGGAATTTTTAGGGTATTTTCTTTAGAATCTCCCTCTTTCTTCTATTAAAAATTAAAAAAAAAAATTGTTTGCTTTAGAGTCATTGGTAGGGTGTATGCTTGGTCGCCGATCGTTGCAACCAACCTTATACCCTTAGATCCTAAGATAGAAAGAACTATTAGAGCAAACAGACTCAGAATTATGGATCCTAATAACGAAAATAATCAACTACGATAGTTAAAAGAGTATTTCACTCCTTCAAGGTATACCTAAACTCCCTGCATTCAAGTGCCTCCAGTAGAGGCTGTCCAATACGAAATCAAGTCAAGTATAATCCAAATGTTACCATCTTTCTATGGACTTACAATGAGGATCCCTACAAACACTTAGATGAATTCTTAGAAATTTGCTCAACTGTCAAGATTCAAAATTTCTTAGATGATGCACATAGGCTTAAGCTATTCCCTTTTTCCCTAAAAGATAAAGTCAAATATTGGTTAAATTCATTAGACACTATTATAATTTCAACTTGGGATCATCTTCAGAGAGAATTTCTTAAGAATATTTTCCTATAGGAAAAACGAATCAAATTAGAAAAGCCATAACAAGTTTTTCCCAGACAGATGGAGAAATGTTCCATGAGACATGGGAGAGATTCAAAGAACTGATTAGAAAATATCCACATCATGCTATACCCAAATGGCAACTGGTTCAGTACTTTTATGATGGATTATCAGAAAAGCACCGACAAATGGTTGATGCTTCATGTGGTGGGACATTTATGTTAAAAAATAAACATGAGGCTTGGCAACTCTTTGAGACATTGAGTGAGAATTCATTACATCATATGTCAGTTGCTCGTCGAGAACCTCCCGTAGAACCTAAAAGATGTGGAATATATGAAATAGGTCATTCTACAGATATCTATACTAAGGTAGATGAATTATCCCATAAACTTGACCAGATTCTATAAGTTGGAAACATCTCTTCCCCATCTACTCAATTACATGAGGTCTGCATAATTTGTTCAAGTCCAACCCATTCTATAGGTGAATGCCCAGTTGCATACCAATTTCCTGAACTTGTTCAAGAGAAGCCCACCAAGCCCAAACCCGATTAGCTCCTAGAATAGGAAATGATCCATTTTCAAATACTTACAATCCTGGCTGGCAAAATCATCCAAATTTTTCTTGGAAACCTCAACCTATAGCCAATTCATCGATCAGACCTAATTACCAAGAAACCAATTTTAGAAACATGCCATATTCACAATATCCAAACATCCCACAACCTCCACCGAATAATCAGCCTACTTTTGAAGACAAAGTGTTACAAGCATTGAAAGGGCTAGAAATGAATACCAAATCCTTCATTCCCACACACAATCTATTGCAAAACTAGAAACTCAGATAGGTCAATTAGCCACAGCATTCAGTAGAAGGGAGGAGGGTAAGTTACCTAGTCAGCCTATCGATAACCCAAAAGGATAATTCATGGCTGAGAGTTCCAATAGTCCTGACAAATTTCAGAACATGCTAAATCAGTCATGACTCTCAGAAGTGGAAAAGCATTGAACCCACCTGAACCATCCCAGAAATTAGAAGTGGCTAAACCAGAAGAGAGAAGAAATGAAAAAGAAAAGGAATTCAATGATCAAGCAATCATACCTAAAGCCCCATTCCCTAGTGCTTTAGAATCTCCTTTGCCTTCAGATAAGAAGAATATAAAAATGAATGAGATGCTTGAGTTATTTAAGCAAGTCCAAATAAACTTACCTCTTCTCGATGCTATCAAGCAAGTTCCAGCTTATGCCAAATTTTTGAAGGATCTATGCACACAAAAACGGAAAGCCAAGACACAAATACCAAAAAAGATACATTTGACTGAGCAAGTTAGCTCAGTTGTTCAGCAAATAACCCCACCCAAACTAAAAGATCCTGGTACCCCGATTATATCATGTGTCATAGGAAACTTCACAATCAAGAAAGCATTATTAGATTTGGGTGCGAGTGTAAACCTTCTCCCAAGTTCAGTATATGAATTATTTGGATTTGGAGAATTGAAACCCACGACAGTAACACTACAATTGGCAGATAGATCAGTCAAAGAACCTCGTGGAATATTGGAAGATGTATTAGTAAAGGTGGATGAATTCTATTTTCCTGTCGACTTCCTTGTGTTGGATATGGAATCTAGTGGTAATCCTAACCAAATTCCCATCATCCTTGGAAGACCTTTTCTAGCTACTGCTAATGCATGCATAAATTGTAGAACAGGTGTGATGGATGTATCTTTTGGAAACAAGAAGATGAGATTAAATATTTTTAATGCTTCCCAAGGACCACCTGTGTATGATTTAAATGAAGTAAACATGATAGAGGAAGTAGTAGATAAGAAATTCCAAAGTTTGATTGATTCGGATCCTTTACAAACATGTCTTACACATTTTGGAATAGATGACTTTGATATTGATGAGTACACCAAAGAGATAAACATGTTATTAGAACCACCTAAGTTCGACACCATCCCTCCATGGACTATAAAATATGAACCACTTCCAACTAAACCAAGTCCTTTAATACCATCCTTGGAAGAACCACCCCAACTAGAATTGAAACCTCTTCCAGATGACTTAAAATATTCATTCCTTGGACCCAATGACACCCTTCCAGTAATCATTGCATCTACCCTAACCTCTGAGCAAGAAGATAAATTGGTAGATGTACTTAAAGAACATAAAGAGGCGATTGGATGGACAATAGCTGATATTAAGGGAATTGACCCTTCCGTTTGCATGCACCATATTCATAGTGAAATTGAAGCCAAACCACATAGAGACATGCAACGAAGGCTAAATCCAAACATGAGGGATGTTGTTAAGAAAGAAGTAGTAAAATGGCTTGATGCTGGTATATTTATCCAATTTCAGATAGCCAATGGGTCAGTCCAATCCAAGTAGTACCTAAAAAATCAGGTATTACCGTGATTAAAAATGAAAAGGGCGAATCAATTCCTACTCGCACATCAACTAGTTGGAGAGTGTGTATAGATTATCGAAAGTTGAATGCCGTGACTAGGAAAGACCACTTTCCTTTGCCTTTTATCGATCAAATTCTAGAACGGCTAGCGGGACAAAGTTTCTTTTGTTTCTTAGATGGATATTCAGGATACAATCAAGTCCCAGTATTTCCTGCAGATCAAGAAAAGACCACCTTCACTTGTCCCTTTGGAACATTTGCCTTTAGACGTATGCCGTTTGGTCTTTGTAATGCACCAGCCACATTTCAACGATGTATGATGGCCATATTTTCTGATATGATTGGTCAATTTTTGGAAGTATTTATGGATGATTTTTCAGTTTTTGGTGCATCATTTGATAGCTGCCTCGAGAACTTGACTAAGGTACTGAAACGATGTATGGAAATGAATTTAGTCCTAAGTTGGGAGAAGAGCCATTTTATGGTTCGTGAGGGAATTGTGCTTGGACACATTGTTTCAGAGCGAGGTATTGAGGTTGATAAAGCCAAGGTTGAATTGATCTCAAATCTACCACCCCCAACCTCAGTTAAACAAGTACGATCTTTCCTTGGTCATGCTGGTTTTTATAGACGCTTCATCAAAGATTTCAGTAAAATTTCTCGACCATTGTGTAATTTGTTGACCAAGGATAGTTCTTTTAATTTTGATAAAGATTGTCTAACAGCCTATAACATCTTCGAACTGCTTTGACCACTGCACCCATTATCAAGCCCCCAGATTGGACCATACCTTTCGAAATCATGTGTGATGCTTCTGATTATGCTGTAGGGGCAGTTCTAGGACAGAAACTCAATCGAGAACCCCATGTAATTTATTATGCTAGCAAAACTCTTTCAGATGCACAAATGAACTATACTACCACTGAAAAAGAATTACTAGCAGTTGTGTTTGCCCTAGAAAAGTTTAGATCATATCTGTTAGGGTCTAAGTTTTAGTTTATTCAGATCATGCAGCATTGAGGCATCTTATATCAAAAAAGGATACAAAACCCAGACTAATTAGATGGATCCTCTACTACAAGAATTTGATCTAGAAATCTTAGATAAGAAGGGTTCTGAAAATATGGTAGCAGATCATATCTCTAGGATCTCAGTGGAATACAATAAAGAAATAATCAGAGATAAGTTCCCTGATGAGCAATTATTTCAATTTCCCATAGCAGTCTTCCCTGGTTTGCCCACATTGTGAATTATTTGGCAACAGGAAAAGTACCTTCCCACTGGACAAAACAAGAAAAAGATAGATTTTTCTCACAAATCAAATATTACTTTTGGGAAGACCCTGAATTATTTAAGTACTATTCAGATCAGGTGATTAGGCGATGTGTTCCCGAGAGTGAATTCAAAAGTATACTTAACTTCTGTCATTCTCTTGCCTGTGGAGGACATTTTAGTGGAAAGAAAACTGCAGCAAAGGTACTGCAAAGTGGGTTTTATTGGCCAACTCTTTTTAAAGATGCACATGAATTTAGCCGTAATTGTCTCCAATGTCAACAAACAGGAAATATATCTCGAAAAGACATGATGCCCCTAAACCCTATCTTGGTTGTAGAAATTTTTGATGTATGGGGTATTGATTTTATGGGCCCATTTCCTTCCTCTTTTGGATTTGAATACATTCTAGTGGCAGTTGATTATGTGTCAAAATGGATTGAAGCCATGGCAACTCGAACCAATGACCATAAAGTTGTAATCAAGTTTATTCAGCATAATATCCTTAGTCGTTTTGGATGCCCAAGGGCTATAATTAGTGATGGGGGTACACATTTCACGAATAGACACTTTGAAGGATTAATGAACAAATATGGAATTACTCATAAGGTAGCTACACCTTATCATCCCCAAACTAGTGGCCAAGTTGAAATATCAAATAGAGAAATTAAAAATATCCTTGAAAAACGGTGAGACCTGATAGGAAAGATTGGTCAGAACGTTTGGATGATGCATTATGGGCTTATCGTACTGCATTTAAAACTCCCATAGGAATGTCTCCTTACAGGCTCGTATTTGGAAAAGCCTGTCATTTACCTGTAGAATTAGAACACCGTGCATTTTGGGCTATCAAGCAATTTAATTATGATATAAAAATGCAGGTGTCAATAGAAAACTCCAATTGAATGAGTTAGAAGAGCTACGAAATGATGCATATGAAGCTCAAAAATTTATAAAGAACGAACCAAGCATATCATGACAAATTTATTAGTAGAAAAACTTTTGAACCAAATCAAAAAGTATGGCTTTACAATTCAAGATTACACCTTTTCCCTGGAAAACTTCGTTCACGATGGAATGGACCTTTTATAGTAACTCAAGTATTTCCCCATGGAGCTGTAGAGCTTAAAGACCCAAGCAAGGAAATACATTCAAAGTAAATGGCCAACGTTGAAACCATATATAGAAGAAATTAATGATGGAGAAGTTGTTGAATCAATTGATCTTGTGAACCCAACATTATCATAATAAGTAGCACAGTCTGGCTGAAGACTTTAAACTTAGCGCTCTTGGGAGGCAACCCAGTTTATTAGTTATTTTTAACTTTCTGTTCTTTTAGTATGTCTTTTAGTATGACCAGAGAAGAGCAACAGAAGCAGATTGAAAGAAGATGGCAACAATGAAACTTCCAACCTTCAAATACTCTACCAGGTAGTATCTTTCCTTGAAATTAATTTTTTTCTTCCATTAGGGACAATGGAAATTAAGTTGGGGGGGAGGAAAAAGAATAAGTAAATCCTCGAGTAAAACTATAATCATATGTGTGTACCAAATTCTGTCTCGATTTGAAGTTAATCAAGCAGTCTATTAATGAATTAATGGTTAGATTATTTTTGAAATACTGAGGAATAAATTATTAAGAAAACCTAATAAAAGGTAGGGTTTAGCCCAGAATAATTTTTATAATAATTTCAGACCCTCCTGACCACTGATCTTAATAGTACAATCTACTTAATAAGGGTATGGGTGAAAATGTTATTCAAAAAAAAAAAAATCTCTCTTAAAGTTAATAGATTAGGTTCTTAGCATTTTTCACTGAGTAACCGGGCCCCGTCACCTAAGAAAGTGATGTTATTCGCGTAAAAAGGTGGGAATGTAAAAGAACCTAAATAGAGTCAGTCCTACCTAAAGCCTTTTTAACTCGAGTAAGTAAGTCCGAGGGGTGTTTTACACCTAATGCCCTAAAACCAATTGGTTTGGGAGCCATTGGCCTAAATCTCGCTACAAGGGTTAATTAGAAAGCAAGGGGTTAGGACATTGCACTGACTTTACATATTAATAAATAAATAAATAAATAACCAAATTACAAAAGACATTACACCCAACCCAAATTAAGTTAGAAGACTTAATTAGAAAGTGGACAGTTGGTGAAGAAAGACTTCTATAAATTCTTATGGACTACACTTTTACTAATTGGGTAAACTTAATAATCTAATGAAGTACCTCCCTTATGATCTAACCAGAATTTTTTTTTTAAAAAAAAGAGCTATAAGATAACTATCAATTCTTGGACTAGCTTGGTACATATTTCTAAATTTCTTATTTGCTCAAGGACGAGTAAGATTCAAGTTAGGAGGAGTGATGAACGCATAAATAATTATCATTAAACCTATTAATTAATAATTTAATGTATCTATTATTATTTAATATTTTAATATTTTATATAATATTTTAGATAAAACTTATCAATTTAAAGAGCTCAATTTTAGGGATTTAACGACGTAAACGACACTCGAATCGGACTTAAAACGAGCGCGGAATTGATTTTATAAGGATTTAGCACGGATTTCAAAGAAAAAACGGCAAACATGTTGCCGACTTCATCGTTTTCTCAGCCCAGTTCCCTGTTTCCGCATGATTTTTCTCCGATTCCAATCTAATCTTTTCCTCCACTAATTAAGGAATGATTAGATTGAAAGTTATCAAATTGAGAGAATTAAATTCCTTTAAAAGGAATTTGAATATTATTGACGATTTATCCATGATTTTCTTCGTTGCTTCCGCATCTCTGTTTTGAAACAGAATTCTTCTCTGCCGCGTCTTCTCCGTGTCCGGGGCCTCTACAAATAGCAGCATAGAAAGGGAAGCAGCCATCGGTGGATTCGGAGAGATCTCTTCTTCTTTAATCGAAGAAGCGGTCGTGAGAAGCTCCAGGCGATTGTAGGAGAAGTCTGTGAGAGAAGTCCGTGAGTCTTCTGTTACACTGTTACTCTGTTCTTGGAGAAGTCTCTTCGTGGCTTGGAGCAGTAATGTCTGCAGGCGGCCATCCGTGAATCCAGAGAAGAGTCCGTGGAATTCGTGGATGCTCTGTTCGTGGATCAGTTCATGTCTTCAACTCGGTTCAGCCTGTCTTCAGTCTGTTTCATCTGGTCTTTAATTTGATTTATGAAGAATTTGTTGCTCTCTTATTTCTATTAAAAATTAAAACTCTTTTATTTTAGATTTAATATGCACTCTTGGATGTTATTGAAATAAAACTTTATTCATGTTAAATTATTATTAAATTTTATTTAAGTGGAAATAATTTTAGACTGATCTATGCTTAATAGGGACGGGCCGTGATCTACAGGTACAGGCCATGCTCTTATAAGATAGACCATATCTTGATTATTTTGCACTACTACTAATTATCTATTTAGTTAAATTTATAAATTTATTTCAAAATAATCGCTAGAGTCCCTGTGGAATCGATCCCTTACTCTCGCTATTCTAATAGTGAAATTAAGGTGTTTTAATCGTTGCGCTACGACACGCATCAAATTTTTGGCGCCGTTGCCAGAGACTTAAGTGTTAAAAAAAAAAAAATTAAAAAAAAAAATATAAAAATATAAAAAAATTAGATTAATTTCTCTTAATTTTAAATAGTTATTGTGTCTTTATTTATTTCTTTAATTGTTAGAATTGCATATTTTCTTTTAACATTAAAAAAATTATTACTTTCCTTTTTGCCACAAATCCAATTTTAACCTAATCAAAATTTTCTTTTAATTAACTTAACTAAAAAAACCTAAAAGAAAACCCTAAGACATCTTCCATAAAACATAATTAATTTAAGGAAACAAAAGAAAAAAAAATTTAAAAAATAAAAATAAATATAAACAAAATAATTATTTCTATGCTATAGATTGACTTAGGTGGATTTATTTTCTGTAAAACTCAAAATTCTTCAATTGACATCTCATAATTTATTAGGAAATTAGAAACCTAATCACAAAAATCTTAAAAAAATAAATAATTAATTAGATTAATTTGTTTGATAATTTTAAGAGTTGGACATTTGTTTGTTGCATAGCATTATCATAATTAACTTTAAGAGCACAAACCCCTAATCAAGATAAGGTAGGGATTTCATCACCCTTCCTTAGCCCACAAACCATCCTTCATTTTGCATTAACCCAAACCTTAACTCTAAATTAATTAGACATCAAGCCCCTAAGGAACTCGAGCTCAATAGGACAAGGCACCCAAAAGAGTTGGACTGGGTCGAGATTGTCTGCTTAACTGGTGTCTAGAAAAGGAAAGGAAAGTAGTTACTTAATTGGTTTCGTTCGCTTACCTAGTAAGCAACGGGGGGACCCCCACTGACCTTATCCTCAACTGGCTAGTTAATCAGCTAATTTTTGACTTGGAGGGCTCCAAGACGGTCTTCGAAGTTAGGAGCTATCTAGATCTAGGGTAAACCTATAGTAGAGAGTCTAATATTTGTTAACTTTATTGCTAAAAAATTCTTAAACCCTAATTAAATTATTCTTAGTTCTAGGAATTTTTAGGGTATTTTCTTTAGAATCTCCCTCTTTTTCTTCTATTAAAAATTAAAAAAAAAACTATTTGCTTTAGAGTCATTGGTAGGGTGTATGCTTGGTCGCCGATCGTTGCAACCCAACCTTATATCCTTAGATCCTGAGATAGAAAGAACTATTAGAGCAAACAGACTCAGAATTATGGATCCTAATAACGAAAATAATCAAGCACGATAGTTAAAAGAGTATTTCACTCCTTCAAGGTATACCTACTCTCCCTACATTCAAATGCCTCCAGTAGAGGCTGTCCAATACGAAATCAAGTCAAGTGTAATCCAAATGTTACCATCTTTCTATGGACTTACAAATGAGGATCCCTACAAACTCTTAGATGAATTCTTGGAAATTTGCTCAACTGTCAAGATTCAAAATTTCTCAGATGATGCACATAGGCTTAAGCTATTCCCTTTTTCCCTAAAAGATAAAGTCAAATATTGGTTAAATTCATTAGACACTATTATAATTTTAACTTGGGATCATCTTCAGAGAGAATTTCTTAAGAAATATTTTCCTATAGGAAAAACGAATCAAATTAGAAAAGCCATAACAAGTTTTTCTGTTGGCCCAGATGGCAACCCAAGAGGGGGGGGTGAATTGGGTTCTTAAAAATTTAAGACTTTTTAAATGTTTTAAACTGATTTGCTCAAGATGTGCAAGTGAGTGAAATTAACTAATAAGCAATGCACAAGTAATTAATAAAGAGAGATAGAGAGAGAGAAAATACAGCACGGCAAACACAAGATAATTTTATAGTGGTTCGGCGCAACCAGCACCTACGTCCACTCCCAAGATTCACTTGGGTCCACACTATAATCTCTCTAGATTACAGCCGAGTTGTTTTCCAAGCTCACAACTCAAACTTGTTGTTTTACCGGGTGCACAACGAACCCAGCTGGTTTTAACTCGGGCTTACCAGCACAAAACCCTACACGTTGTTTTTCATGGGCACACAACTAACCCAACACAAGCACTCCGGCTTGCAACGAGGTATATCAACCTCCACTGATTCAATCCATGATTGAATCAGCAAACAATTAGAATAAAAGTGTTTGGATAATGAAATGCTCCCCTTGAGCAAATATACAAATGAAGTACAAAATAAAGAGTTAGAAAAGCCTGATTGTATTGCAGATGGTAGTGGCTTTGGCTTTCTCCCTTCTTCTCTTTAACTCCTCTTGAAGAGTTGAATCAGGCCTCAGCAAGATTCTTGACGGTTGAAGACTTTGGAGTTGAGATGAAGCTTTTTCTTCTTTTGAAAATCCTTCGATTTGATCTTTGAAACGCTCTTGGATTTTCTTTAGACTTTTGTGGATTGAAGATCTGGAGCAGACGAAACTTCCTCTTTGATTTCACTCCTTCTGAATCACTCTCCTTTGAGCTAAAAGATTTTCCAAATAAGCTCTATTTTTCCCTCTTTTTGAAAGATATTCTTTTCTCTCTTTTTGATATTCTATCTCATGCTTTGATTTGTAAAGAGCTTCTCTATTTATAGATTCTGCAAAAATATATCCGTTAGAGATAAGGAAAAATAGCTGTTATTCAAAAATCTAACCGTTTGAGCTGGTTGGCATCCGTAAAAAATCACGCCCAGATTTGCTGGAGTCGACTCATGCTTTTCCTGAGTCGGCTCGAGCTAGTTTTACCAAAAATAGAAATGTTAGGGGTCGACTCGTTAAAGGTGAAGTGTCGACTCCTGAAAGTCGGGAGTCGACTCATGAAAGGCTTGGGGTCGACTCGAGAGGTGCTCAGAAAAACACTCTTCTGGTGTCTGAGTGGAGTCGACTCGCACAGTCCAGGAGTCGGCTCGACAGAATCAGGGGTCGACTCGACAATTTCATGGGTCGACTCGACACAGATGCATATTTCTGTACACTGAGCGGAGTCGACTCTGAAACTCAGGAGTCGGCTCCGGAACGCATCAAAAATCAGAAACTTTTCTGATTGATATTAAAATCGTTTCAGATTCATTTTAATTCATTGTTTTGACTTGAATACAATAAAATTGACATTTAGAGTTGATTCAAGAACTATTCCAAAAATTCATTGATTAAAACATGAATTATAACATTTCTTTTGAAAGTTTGAATATTGAGCTTAAAGTCACTTTCAAAATTGATTAAAGTTAAACTTGAGCATTCTCATTGATTGTTCAAAATAAATTTGTTGCTCATTTACATAAACTCATTACATCCTTTAATAAACTCAATGGTTTTTAGTAATCATCAAAATCAAAAGGATTGGATCATATAATTTTTCTATAATCTTCCAACAATCTTTCCCTTTTTGATGATGACAAAAATATTGAGTTTGTTCATGATTGATTAGTGAATTTATTTTGTTTTCATAGTTAGGCTTAGGCTCCCCCTTAATGAAGTAGCTCCCCCTTAATGAAGTAGCTCCCCTATGAAACTTAATTAAATATCTCATTGTTTATCTCATTTTATCACAATCATAGAACTATAAAATTCTCCCCTTTTTTGTTATCAACAAAAAGATAGAGAATCATAAACATTCATTCAAATTTCATTCATTCATTGAAATAAGGAAATAGAGAATTCATTTCATTAAAGGTCTAATACATCAAAATGTTCAGTACATTGATTTCAAAATGAAAGCATAATAAAAACTTCAGTACCAAACAAGGATTGAAACTTTAGTAACTCAAAATGAGTTCTTACAATTCTAGTTAGATGATCTACTATTTTTCATTCCTTCAGATTGAATTTTTACATATTCCTTGAGTCTTTCATCAACAAAGGTGCACGCACTCTGAATTTTGTCTTGAAGCTCTGCGTTGCACTTGGCATATGTCTCTCCATCTCCACATATATCCTTAAGTTCTTCAAAGATATTCTTGAGATCACCACTTAAGGATGCCGATGAAGAGCCGAGAGTGGACTCAATCTTTGAGATACGATCATCAAGAGAATAAAGAGTCTCTCTCAAATGCATAAATTTATTCTCAAAATCAGTTTTAAGCTTATCAGATTGATCTTCAAGTAAGGCTTTGAGTTGCATAATTTGTTGATCTGAAAAACTATCAGAAGATGAAGTTTGAACAAAAGTTGGAACTGGGGCTGGAGCAGAGGCAGAAACCAAAGGGCTCAGAGGTGCAGGCGAAGGATGTCTAACAGAGGGTCCTGCAGCCTCAGTATCTATAGCTTTATCTTTGTCACTCCTTTCCTTTCCCATTTGCCATTCTTTTTGATAAATCCCATCCAATGAATTATTGCTAGGCTATAAAAATCAGTGTGTCTTAGATTCTTCATAGGTTCATTATCAGAAATCACCACACCTTGGCTTCGAAAGATCATTGTAAGGATCATCCCATAAGGCAGACTCGATTTCCTTTTCCCTCCACAATCTGCTATGTACCACAGAATCATGCTGGGAAGATTGATAGGCTTGCCTGTCACTATGGCATCCATTACAAAGACATCTCTCTCAGAAACATAGTCAAATCTACCAGTTTTAGGAAAGAGAATCCTACTGCAAATATTGTGTAGTAATCTCAACTCTAAAGAAAGCTGATTGCAAATACCTCTTCAAATCCAACCACATCTCGGTTTAATAATCTGGATAAAGCAGGGGCACGGTCATCAGAAGAAAAGGTGGAGGTGCCAGACAAGGGTAATTCCAACAATCTAGATAGAATCTCTGCAGTAACAGATAGTCTGACTCCTCTTACATTGCTAATAAGTCCATGGTCTCCTCTTGATAGATTCTTGTAAAATTCTTTAACCAAAGAGGGATAGGTCGGGCACTCTAGAGAACAAACTTTCTCCCAACCCATCTCGATCAACTGTCTCCCAACTAGAAAACCCTCATTCTCAAATAATTCAAAATCCATCTTCCTACCAGTAGTAATAATCCTATCCGCTAGACGATCTACCTGGGAAGACGAGGCAGCAGGAGTAGCAGTCGGAGTAGAAGCAGATGAAGTGGAGTCCGTGCTTGGAGAAGGTTCACGCACCTGACGCTTCACCGTCTTCTTCACGGAGCGCTTCCGCTTGATGCTGCCCGCCACAACACTAGATCCTCTAGTTTTAGGTGCCATTTGATGATTGGAGGTGATAGTCAGGGATTATTGGGAGTTTGGAAGGTTTGGAATGAATGTGGAGAGAGTATTTTGATGATTGGGGTCGAATGGAATGAGCGGCGAGTCGACTCTGCCCTAGAAAAATTAATTTGGGACCACCTCGAGTCGGCTCGCGCAAACCCAAGTGTCGACTCGGCACAGACACAGAAAGGCCGTCCCGACATGGAGTCGACTCGCACCTAAGAGGGGTCGACTTGAGAGTTTCAGTCGAAACCGGGAGTCGACTCCGATACGCATCGAGTCGGCTCCGAGACCATTTCAGACCAAAATCATGAAATTTCTGAAATGTGTCCGGAATATGATCATAAAAATTGATAATAATCATTGGATATGAGTGAATCAATTAGATATGAATTCTAGATAAGATTTCCTTAAGGATTGAGGATTTGAAAGAATCTTAGATAAAATTTCCTTAGGGGTTTCAAATTCATTCTAATGGATCACAAATACCTAACTCTCCTCTAAGATAACAGAATCTTTCTTCATTTAAAGGTTTAGTGAATATGTCAGCTAATTGTTCTTCAGTGTTAACATAATCAAGACATATTTCATTATTTGCTACATGTTCTCTTATAAAATGATATCTGATTTCTATGTGTTTAGTTCTTGAATGTTGAATTGGATTCTTTGTTAGATTGATTGCGCTAGTGTTATCACATCTTATGGGTGTCTTATCAAGTGTGATACCATAGTCTTCAAGTTGTCGCTTAATCCATAGGATTTGCGCACAGCAACTTCCAGCTGCTACATATTCAGCTTCAGTAGTTGATAATGCAACTGAATTTTGCTTTTTGCTAAACCATGTGATTAAGTTACTACCTAAGAATGGCATGCACCACTTGTGCTTTTTCTATCTAGTTTGCATCCAGCATAATCAGAATCTGAATATGCAATTAGATTTAATGTGGAGTCTTTAGAATACCATAAACCTACATTTTTGTTCCACTTACATATCTTAGTATTCTTTTAACAGCTATTAAATGTGATTCTTTAGGTTCAGATTGAAATCTAGCACATAAACATACTGAAAACATAATGTCTGGTCTACTTGCTGTTAATAAAGAAGGGATCCGATTATACCTCGATAATACTTTTGGTCAACCTTTTTACCTTCTTCATCTTTGTTCAGCTTGCATGAAGGACTCATTGGAGTTCCGAGGGGTTTCATTGATTCCATACCAAACTTTTTGAGTAGTTCTCTTGTGTATTTTTTGGTTGATGAAGATTCCCTCTTTGCTTTGTTTGATCTGGAGTCCAAGGAAGAAGTTGAGTTCTCCCATCATGCTCATCTCGAATTCTCCCTGCATTAACTTTGCAAATTCTTGACAAAGAGAATCGTTAGTAGCACCAAAAATAATGTCATCTACGTATATTTGTACTACAAGCAAATCATTACTTTTTTTTTCAAAAACAAAGTTTTATCAACATTTCTCTTACAAAATCATTTTCTATTAAGAATTTACTTAACCTATCATACCAAGCTCTAGGTGCTTGTTTCAAACCATATAAAGCTTTGTGCAATTTAAAAACGTGATTTGAAAACTCGTGATCTTCAAAACCTGGTGGTTGTTCTACATAAACTTCTTCATTAATAAATCCATTTAAAAATGTGCTTTTTACATCCATTTGAAATAAGTTAATTCATATGACATGCAAATGCAAGTATAGCCTAATGGCATCTAATCTAGCTACAGGTGCAAAGGTTTCATCAAAATCAATACCTTCTTCTTGATTATATCCTTTAGCAACCAATCTAGCTTTGTTTCTAATTACAATGCCATTTTCATCTAATTTATTTCTATATCCATTTTGATCCTATTACTGAATGATTTTTAGGTCTTTCAACTAAAGTCCAAACATTATTTCTAGTAAATTGATTTAGTTCTTCTTGCATTGCTAACATC
>UESW01001333.1:67942-85318 GCA_900491605.1 Calamus simplicifolius | reverse complement strand
TTTTATATTTGGTTTTCTTTCATTCCATAATTCATAAGGTGTTTTCTTTAATATTGGTCTTATTAAAGCTCTATTTAAGATGTAACATGCTGTGTTAATTGCTTCCGCCCAAAAATACTTTGGTAAGTTGCTTTCGCATAGCATGGTACGGGCCATGTCTTCTAGAGTCCTATTTTTTCTTTCAACTACACCGTTTTGTTGTGGAGTCCTAGGGGCTGAAAAATTATGATTAATTCCATTTTCAGAACAAAAACTTTCAAATAAGTGATTTTCAAATTCTGTTCCATGATCACTTCTTAGAGATACTATAGTAGTGTTTTTCTCATTTGTGACTTTCTTGAAGAATTTCAGGAATATCGAGAAAGTCTCATCTTTGTGAGCTAAAAACATTACCCAAGTATATCTAGAATAATCATCTACAATCACTAGACCATATTTCTTTCCTCCTAGACTTGTGGTTCTAGTTGGTCCGAAAAGATCCATGTGAAGTAGCTCTAGTGCCCTAGAAGTTGAAACAATGTTTTTAGATTTGAAAGAACTTCTAGTTTGTTTTCCAAATTGACATGCATCACATATTTTATTATTTTCAAAATCTAGTTTAGGTAATCCTTTAACTAAATCCATTTTAATTAGTTTTGAAATAAGGTGTGTGCTTGCATGACCTAATCTACGATGCCACAACCAACTAATTTCATTTATGTTAGCATTGTCAGCAATTAAGCAATGATCACTCAAAGATAATTTTTCTAAGTCAACTAAGTAAACATTGCCATGTCTATAACCAGTAAATACAATGCTATCATCAATAGAATTAGTTACAGTGCATAATAGAAGATTTAAATGAAACATTAAAGTTTTTATCACATAATTGGCTTATACTAATTAGATTATGCTTCAAACCATCAACATAAAGTACATTATCAATAAATATAGATGGAGTTATGCGAACTTTACCAAGGCCCATAATTTGACCTTTACCGTTATCGCCAAACGTCACAACTCCACCTTTCTTTTCTTCTAGGGTGATGAATTCATCTTTGTCACCCGTCATATGTCTTGAGCAGCCACTATCAAGGTACCACTTTTTCTTTGATCTTTTGGCTACAAGACATTCCTGCAATATAATCAAACTTTATGTTTAGGTACCCAAGCTTTCTTGGGTCCTTCATGGTTAGCAGCAACAAAAATTGTTCCTTTCGGAACCCATATTTTCTTTGCTTTAACATTTAACTTGTTGTTATTATTTAATGTTTTGCATTCAAATGATTTATGACCTTTTTCATTGCATTTAAAACAAGTTATATTACTTTGGTTGGCTTTTACAAAAATATTCTTTAAAGATTTTTGTTTCCTTAATGTGTTATAACCTAAACCAGCTTTGTCAAAAACAGCTTTTTGACTATCTAAATCATGTTAAGTTTAGTTGAACTTAAGGTGAATTCTCAACAATGTCTTTATATTTTTTAACATCTTTCTTAAGAGAGTCATTTTCTTTAACTTGCTGTTCTTTTCTAAAGCTAAAGTTTCTAATTGATCTTTTAAATCTTTTGTTGAGTTTTTAGTTTCAGATTTCAACAAATCTATTTCTTGATTAAGATTATCTCTTTCTTTGCTAAGTTCTTCTTTTTCATTAGTTAAGTTCTTAACTTCTAAAGCTAATTCATTTTTACTTTTAGCTAAGCTAATATTGTCATTTTTCAAAAACTTATACTTCTTTTTCAAGGATTTAAAATCAATCATAAGTTCATTGAAAGCCTCAAACATTTCATCAAAAGTAAATTCATCATTTGAGTTTTCAGAACTTACCTCATTGTCGTTGTCGTCGTTGTTGGCCATGAAGCAGATATTGGCAACTTCCTTTTGTTCTTCTTCTTCGGAAGGAAGATTCATCAGACCATGTTGCCATGTATGCTTTCTTCTTTTTCTTGTAGGCCTTTTTCAGCAAAGGACAATCATATCTAAAGTGCCCTGGCTTTTTACACTCATAACATACTAAGGGCTCTTTCTCTTTTCCTTTTCCTTTTCTTATCCTTTCTTTTCCTCCCATTTTTGCTCCAAATTTCTTTTTATGGAAGGGCCTTTTTCTCATAAACTTTCTGAATTTTTGGCCAAGAGAGCAGTTTCTCATCATCTTCATCATTTTTCACTGCTGCTCTCTTCCATTTCTGCAGTTTGAGGGCAAGGTTTTCTTCTTTTTGTTTCCTCCTCAACATGCTGCTTCATTGTCAGCTCGTGGGTCATTAGGATCCTAGAAGCTCCTCTAAAGGTAATGCATTGAGGTCCTTTGCTTCTTGGATGTGACTTTTGCTTCCCACGATCTTGGTAGTGACCTAAGAATTTTGCGCACAAGGTCAGCATTAGAATAAATTCTACCAAGACTTTTAAACCATTCACAATATCAGTGAATCTAGTGAACATGCATGTGATGGTTTCAGTTTGTTCCATTGTAAACAATTCATATTTATGAACCAAAATGTTTATTTTTGATTCCTTAACTTGGTTTGTTCCTTCATGTGTTATTTCCAACCTATCCCAAATTTCTTTTGCGGAATTACATGTTGAGATTCGGTTGAATTCATTTGAGTCTAAGGAACAATATAAAATATTAATGGCTTTAGCATTTAGTTGTGCCATTCTCCTATCATTATCATTCCAATCCCTTTCGGGCTTAGGAACAATAGTGCCATCAACTAAGTGTGTGGGTGTACTAGGTCCATTTTATTACTCCCCACAATTCATAGTCAGAAGCTTGAATGAATATTCTCATTCTAGCTTTCCAATATGAATAGTTGGTTCCATTAAATAAAGGAGGTCGATTCGTAGAATGACCTTCAGCAAAACTTGAACCACTTTGTGTTGCCATAAGGATCTTTAGCCCTTGATCGTGAGATCAAATTCTAAATGAGCACTTGCTCTGATACCAATTGTTGGCCCAGATGGCAACCCAAGAGGGGGGGGTGAATTGGGTTCTTAAAAATTTAAGACTTTTTAACTTTAAGATTAGCAAGATGTGCAAGTGAGATTAACTAATAAGCAATACACAAGCAATTAATAAAGAGAGAGAGAGAGAAAATAAGCACGGCAAACACAAGATAATTTTATAGTGGTTCGGTGCAACCAACACCTACGTCCACTCCCAAGATTCACTTGGGTCCACACTATAATCTCTCTAGATTACAGCCGAGTTGTTTTCCAAGCTCACAACTCAAACTTGTTGTTTTACCGGGTGCACAACGAACCCAGCTGGTTTTAACTCGGGCTTACCAGCACAAAACCCTACACGTTGTTTTTCACGGGCTCACAACTAACCCAACACAAGCACTCCGGCTTGCAACGAGGTATAAACCTCCACTGATTCAATCCACTGATTGAATCAGCAAACAACCAAAAAAAGTGTTTGAATAATGAAATGCTCCCCTTGAGCAAATATACAAATGAAGTACAAAATAAAGGTTAGAAAAGCCTGATAAGATTGCAGATGGTAGTGGCTTTGGCTTTCTTCCTTCTTCTCTTTAACTCCTCTTGAAGTGTTGAATCAGGCCTCAGCTTCTTGACCGTTGAAGACTTTGGAGTTGAGATGAAGCTTTTTCTCTTTTTTGAAAATCCTTCGATTTGATCTTTGAAAAGCTTTGGATTTTCTTTTGACTCTTGTGGATTGATGATCTGGAGCAGACGAAACTTCCTCTTTGATTTCACTCCTTTTGAATCACTCTATTTGAGCTAGAAGATTTTTCCAATAAGCTCTGTTTTTCCCTCTTTTTGAAAGATATTCTTTTCTCTCTTTTTGATTTCTATTTGTTTGATTTGAAAGAGCTCCTCTATTTATAGATTCTGCAAAAATATATCCGTTAGAGACAAGAAAAATAGCCGTTATTCAAAAATCTTACCGTTGGGCTGAGTTGTCATCGTAAAAAATCGCGCCCAGATTTGCTGGAGTCGACTCGAGCTTTCCCGAGTCGGCTCGAGCTCGATTACCAAAAATAGAAATTTTAGGGGTCGACTCGCGAAAAGTAAGTGTCGACTCCTGAAAGTCGGGAGTCGACTCGAGAAAGGCTTGGGTCGACTCGAGAAGTGCTCAAAAAACACTCTTCTGTGTCTGAGCGGAGTCGACTCGCACAGTCCAGGAGTCGGCTCGACAGAATCAGGGGTCGACTCGACACAGATGCACATTCTGTACACTGAGCGGAGTCGACTCGAAACTCAGGAGTCGGCTCGGACGATCAAAAATCAGAAACTTTCTGATTGACATTAAAATTGTTCCAGATTCATTTTAATTCATTGTTTTGACTTGAATACAATAAAATTGACATTTAGAGTTGATTCAAGAACTATTCCAAAAATTCATTGTTTAAAACATGAATTATAACATTTCTTTTTGAAAGTTTGAATATTGAGCTTAAAGTCACTTTCAAAATTGATTAAAGTTAACTTGAGCATTCTCATTGATTGTTCAAAATAAATTTGTTGCTCATTACATAAACTCATTACATCCTTTAATAAACTCAATGGTTTTTAGTAATCATCAAAATCAAAAGGATTGGATCATATAATTTTTCTATAATCTTCCAACATTTTCCCAGACAGATGGAGAAATGTTCCATGAGACATGGAGAGATTCAAAGAACTGATTAGAAAATATCCACATCATGCTATACCCAAATGGCAACTGGTTCAGTGCTTTTATGATGGATTATCAGAAAAGCACCGACAAATGGTTGATGCTTCATGTGGTGGGACATTTGTGTTAAAAAATGAACATGAGGCTTGGCAACTCTTTGAGACATTGAGTGAGAATTCATTACATCATATGTCAGTTGCTCGTCGAGACCCTCCCGTAGAACCTAAAAGAGGTGGAATATATGAAATAGGTCATTCTACAGATATCTATACTAAGGTAGATGAATTATCCCATAAACTTGACCGATTCTACAAGTTGGAAACATCTCTTCCCCATCTACTCAATTACACGATGTCTGTATAATTTGTTCAAGTCCAACCCATTCTATAGGTGAATGCCCAGTTGCATACCAATTTCCTGAACTTGTTCAAGAGCAAGACCACCAAGCCCAAACCCGATTAGCACCTAGAACAGAAAATGATCCATTTTCAAATACTTACAATCATGGCTGGCGGAATCATCCAAATTTTTCTTGGAAACCTTAACCTATAGCCAATTCATCGATCAGACCTAATTACCAAGAAACCAATTTTAGAAACATGCCATATTCACAATATCCAAACATCCCACAACCTCCACCAAATAATCAGCCTACTTTTGAAGACAAAGTGTTACAAGCATTGAAAGGGCTAGAAATGAATACCTTTAATAAGGTGTATGCAATTTCGGCCTTCATAAGTAAAAATGTGAGCATGATATGGCTCTTCTTTATGATTCGAGGGATCATGAATCCCTTTAATAAGGTGTATGCAATTTCGGCCTTATCACCTCTTAACTTCCACTATGGATCTTCGAAAATCAAGTAACAGCTTAGAAATCCTCTCCCTATAAATATCGGGCCTTAAGAGCCTTGAAGGGAGAGGAACTTCTCTGTAAGAGCTCAACCCCCTTTACTCTCCTCTTCTGAAAACCTTTTCCTCACATCTGAAGCCGTGAATCTTCCACTGACTTAGGTGTCGAAGGGTCCTTCTCGAAGATTGCCCACCTCCTTCCCTGCAATAGGACGCTATTTTGCAGGTCCCCAAGGATTGAAGAATTCCATTCGGATCATGAGATGCACCGCCACCTCATCCTCAAGTTGGGAGAAGGGAGTCCTATCTCCACGAGATGATGGCTTCCATGCCGAAGGCCATCTGGAATGGGGTCTCGCCAGTGGGGAGTCTCTGGGTGGTGCGGTAGGCCCATAGGACATGGTGAAATTCGTCCGCCCATCTGCCTCGGGCTCTGGTAAGCCAAGCCTTGATCCCTTGAAGTAGAGTCCGATTAGTTACTTCGGCTTCTCCGTTGGGTTGCGGATGCCCTACCGATGTGAGGCGGTGATAGATCCCATGCTCCTCGCAGAAACTTTGAAACTTTGGGTTATGAAACTGCTTGCCATTGTCGGTGATGATGGTATGCAGGAGGCCGAAACGACAAATAATGAATCTCCATACGAAGTCCCTGGCCCAAGCTTCGGTTATCTGGGCAACTGCCTCGGCCTCGACCCACTTGGCAAAGTAGTCAATGGCGACAAACAGAACTTTCTTTGCTCAGTGGCGAGGGGAAAAGGGCCAAGGATGTCCATCCCCCACTTAGAAAAGGGCCAAGTGGAGGAAATAGGAACCAAACTGGCAAAGGGGAGTCTCTAAATATTAGAATGTCTCTGACAAGGGTCGCAAGCTCAGATGAGATCGTCAGTATCCTTTTGCATGGTGGGCCAATAATACCCCTAGCGCAGCACCTTGTGGCATAAGGATCGGCTTCCCAGATGATTGCTGCAAATTCCCTCGTGCACCTTCCGAAGGGCATAATCAGCCTCGGATGGACGAAGGCACTTAAGCAGTGGCATGGAGAAGGATCGCTTATATAGTTGGTCGTCAATCAGCACATAATGGGTGGCCTGCAATTTCAGCCTTCTTGCTTCCATTCGGTCGATTGGAGCGACCGTTCTCTAAGATATTTAAATATGGGGTCGAACCAATATGGTTCGACCTCGACTTGCATCACTCGGTCAGCCTCGGCGATACTGGGCTTTTCTAGAATCTCTAGGGGAAACTTCGCTTGGAATCCATCGATTCCATAGTTGCCAACCGGGACAGTAGATCGGCGTGTGCATTCCCGAATCTTGGGATCTGAATACTTCAAATTCATAGAAATAGGAAAGTAAGTCCCCACCTCTTGAAGATACCGAATCACGTTCAGCTCCCGGGCCTCAAACTCGTCCCGTAATGATCGGCTACCAATTGAGAGTCAGTAAAGGTATTTAGCTTCTTCACTTTAAGGTCATGGGTGATTCGGAGTCCAGCGAGCAGAGCTTCATACTCGGCTTCATTATTGAAGGCTGGGAAGGAGAAGCGAATGCCATACTTGAAGGTTGCCCCTCTGGGCTGGTGAGGATTAAGCTAGCGCCGGAGCCATTGGCATTAGACGATCCATCAACGTGGAGCAGCCATAGTGCATCAGATCTTGGGTGCTCAGAGGAGTTCGGAATGGAGTCGTCCTCCGGGATAGTACATTCGAGGAGGAAATCAGCTAGAACCTGGGCTTTGATGGCCGGGCAAGGTTGGTATCGGATGTCATGCTCGCTTAGCTCAACGGCCCATTTAGCCATTCTCCCTGATGTCTCCAGATGGTGGACCACCGCTTTGATGGGTTGGTCGAAAAGGACCATCACAGAATGTGCCTGGAAATATGATCGCAGCCTCCGAACTGACGTTACCAGGACCAAAACTAACTTCTCGATCCGAGTGTACCTTGTCTCGACGTCTCAGAGCAGTTTGCTGACATAATAGATCGGCTTTTGGGTCTTGTTCTCTCTTTGACCAACAATGAGCCAACTACGCCTTCTGAAACTACTAGGTACAGAAACAACATTTCCCCTGGATTTAGATTGCTGAGGAGGGGTGGAGAGCCGAGATACCTCTTGAGGTCCTTGAACAATTTCTGACACTCGAGAGACCATTGGAAATTCTTGGCTGATCAGAGAGCTTTAAAGAAAGGAAGGCATCTCTCAACCGACCGAGCCACGAAGCGGTTAAGGGCTGCGATCCTACCAGTCAGGTGATGGACCTCTTTGACGAACGCTGGGGGCGCCATTTGCCAAAGGGCCTGAATCTTCTGCGGATTGGCCTCAATGCCCCGCTGAGAAAATATGAAGCCTAGAAACTTCCCAGAATTGATGCCGAAGGTGCACTTAGTTGGGTTGAGCTTCATCCGATATTTTCGGAGCATCGCAAATCTCTTAGAGAGATCCTCAATGTGCTGGGATGCTTCTTTGCTTTTGACTAGCATGTCGTCAACATATACCTCCATGTTTCGGCTGATTTTCTCCTTGAAGACCTTGTTAACTAGCCTTTGGTAAGTAGCACCTGCATTTTTCAGACCAAAAGGCATGGTACGGTAACAATAAGTACCTCGGTCGGCTATGAAGGTAGTCTTCTCTTCATCCTTGGGCATCATTCGGATTTGGTTGTAGCCCGAATAGGCATCCATGAAGGTCAGCATCTGATGACCTGAAGTAGCATCTACAAGCTGGTGATCCGAGGAAGAGGGAAGCTATCCTTCGGGCATGCTTTATTGAGGTCGGTGAAGTCGATCATGCAGATCCACCACTTACCGTTTGACTTCTTCACCATGACAGCATTCAACATCCAGTTAGGATAATTTACCTCCCGAATGAAATTTGCCTTAATAAGTTGTCGACTTCTTCCTCAATTGCCTTCTGTCGCTCAGGGGCGAAGCTCCTTTTCTTCTATTTTACAGGTCGGGACATCTCTTCCATATTAAGACGGTGGACGAGAACGTCTGGGCTGATCCTCGGCATATCAGAAGTGGACTAGGCAAAGACATTAACATTCCTTCGGAGAAAGTCAATCAGCTCCAACTGAGATTTCCCTTTTAGTTGCGACCTGATCTTTATGGTTTGATCGGGCCGAGCTTTGTTCAGTGGTACCTCCTCTAGCTCTTCAGCTAGTTCTCCCCGTTGCTCGGCAAAATCCTCCCGAGCATCCAGCCCATCGACCTCGGGCAGTTTGGATTGAAGGCTGGTGATGAAGCACTGCCGAGCTATAGCCTGGCTTCCTTGAACTACTCCCACTCCCCTCTGGTAGGAAACTTCATAGCTAGATGTGGGATGGAGAAACAGCCCTAAGGGACATCAGACCAGGTCTCCCAAAGATTGCATTGTAGGGCGACCGAAGCTTGGTCACCAGAAAATCTGTGTGAACAATGGCAACGCAAGGCCAAGTTCTCGTACGGACCATCAAGGTCACAACCCCTTCTGGGGTAATAACATCGCCGGTGAACCCCATTAGAGTAGAGTCCATGGCTCGGAGATTCTCCATGAGCAGTTTCAAAACATTGACAGAGCTCCCACTATCAATAAGGATCTGGCTTACATCGTAATTGTTAGATTGAGAGATACAACCAACGCATCGTCATGCGGGAACTGTATCTTTTGGAGGTCATTGTCGGAGAAGGAGAGCTCATTAGTCCATGCTTTCTTTGGTACTAAACCTTCTTCATTGTCCCGCCAGCTCGACGAACCACCGACTACCTCGATCACATTGATATGGCCAGCGACCGGAGGATTCGAAGGAGGAGGCTGCTGGGGCTCGGGCTAGCGGTAACCCCCATTTCTTGGCTCGGGCGCTCTCCTAAATTGGTTTAATCTACCCCGCTGGATGAGCCTCTCGATTTCATTCTTCAGTTGCCAGCACTCCTCGGTGTCATGGCCATGGTCCCAGTGGTAGCGGCAGTACTTGGTGGGGTCTCTCCAGGCCGCATTCCCTCAGAGAGAAGGCGGTCGAGGGAGTTGCATTCTATCTACATGAGGATCTCCGCCCTCGGGGAAGTGAGCGGGGTGAAATGGTTGAATCTCCTAGGCGGGCTCCGTGTGCAGTTCCTCGACAGCGGTGGAGGAACCTTCTGGCAGCGAGGTGGGCTCGACTGGCGGATAGATCAGTGCTTGTCCGAGCCCTTGGACTCCTTCTTTGCCAGCTCAGCATGAGCAGTCCTCCCGATTCCTCGACTCTGGCGTACTTGTCCGCCAGGGCCATCATATCAGAGAGCTTCATAGGGTAACTAACCTCCAACGCTAGGTAGAAGTCACCCTCCTTTAACACTCCACCCGCTAGGGCAGACATGGCCACCTCATGGTTAAGGTGATCCACTTCCAGCATGGCCGTATTGAAACGGCCGAGATAGTTCTTCAATGACTCCCCCTCTCTCTGCTTAACTTCGGAGAGGGAATCAGATCTTCACCAGTGACGATGGCTGCTGACGAACTGGCTGATGAAAAGATGGCTCAGCTCATCAAATAAACTAACAGAACTTGGTTTTAAGGCATTAAACCAGGTTCGAGCGAACCCCCTAAGGGTGGAAGGGAAGACGCAGCAGAGGATCGCATATAATGCCCCATGGAACGTCATGATGGATCAGAAGCTACTAAGGTGGTCGTCGAGATCAAAGGACCCGTGATAAGGTTCGATGAGGGGTAGCTTGATATGGAAGGGAATTACTTCCTCCATAATCTCCTTAGAGAAGGGAATATCCTGCTCCGCCTTATGCTGAAGCGGATGGGCCTGCTTGACGGCATCCAACTCCTGACGTATCTCCCGGAGTTGTTGGCGGATCTTCTCCTCAGGCATAGCAGGAGGGGCTGGTGAGGGGAATACTGAGACGGTGTCGAGTCGTGATGAGAGAACACTGGAGAGAGGGATCGAGCTCACCGAGATCTAGGAAGATCCTTGCCGTAGACCCCTTGCGGAACTGGCTCAGCTCCCTTAGGATGATGAGGGGGGTCTGCAACCCATGCGGACTGAAAGAAGAGATTGCTGGGTGAACGGGAGCGTTCTCCTTAGGAAGGTGTGGAATAGGAGCAGCTGGATGGGGAGCTTCAAAGCACCCCTGAATCAGATGGGTCAGAGCTTGGACCTGCTGGACCAGTGAGGAAAACTGGTCCTGGGTCACCGGGGCCGCCGGTGGTGATGGAGTCTCAACTGGTGGTGGCGGTGGCACTACACTGCTCACCGGATTAGGTCTTTGGGAGGCGACCTGGTCCCAGGCTTCAGAAGTAGCCTTTCTTCGTTGGCCATTGGAGGGGTTCTCTTCAAGATCGAGACCCTTATCTCCTGGATCACAAGTTTATGGGACTTGAGGGCCCTTCCTCTATCGCCAATTGTTGCTGCTGAAATATGTCCTCCGACTCGGGTGCGATCGAGCTTCAGCGTGGGCTCCCTCCTGGGTCGACCTGCAAAATAGTCCTCACGCGAGGGGTGTTTGGGGGGCCCTCTGCGGAAGACCCTCCGATGCTCAAGTCAGCGAAGATCAACAATGAACAAAAATGAGGAGAAGGCTCTTGCTGAAGAGTCTCTCCAGGGTGGCCTTTTGAGAGCTCTGAGCAGAGCGTTCATGGAAGAAAGGGGTGAGCAAAGATAGATGGAGAGTGGGCGAATATGCAAGCGCGCATGTCCCTAAGAAGTTGGAAGACGGTCGTATTTATAGAGGATCACCTGATTCCTTGGAGGGTCCGAAAGCCGTTAGGATTTGAATCCAGTTTGTTATGAGGTCAGTAAGATTTGCATCTTATTAGTTAGAGACTAATTTGAATTAGGCGGTTATGAGGCCGGTAGGATTGCATCTTGTTAGTTAGTGGATCGACGGCCGAGAGGGCTATCACAGAGAATGGCCTAATCCGCCGAGTTATGGAAAGGCTCAGTTTTCCGAGGCATCTGATGACTAGGCCCACCGAGGTATAACAAAAGAGTAAGCCGGGCGTCAGGACGGTTTGATTCCGCAGAGGTGTAGATATCGCTCGGGCTGAGGCCGAGAAATAGAGGTCGCTCGGGTTGAGGCCACGGGAGCCGAGGCCAAGATACATTGAGATAGCTCGGCTAGTGAGGCACACCCGGGGAATCCTTGGCTCGTCGAGGGGCTAAAATGCTCCGATCCACCGAGGTATAATGGCTGACTCATTTCTAGCGGGCATTGTACAGTGAGTGAGAGTCAGGGTTGATCCTAACCTCTTGCACGATTATTAACGTAACTGCGATTTTACCCCTCAACATAAAGAAAATAGATAGAATTGTAAAATGGGGCAAATTTGGATTGAGAGAGAAAGCAGTCAAGGCACAGCCACAGACTAAGGACATAATACAAACCCACTCCTTTGTTCCTGAATCATAAGTGATCGGTAGAGAAGAAGATAAAGAAAAAATAGTGTAGTTGTTGCTCCATCAGCATGAGGATGAGAAAGTCATAGTCCTTCCCATAGTTGGTATGGGAGGACTGGGTAAGACCACCCTTGCTCAACTCATCTGCGGAGACCAGAGGGTAAAGGAACATTTTAACATGCCTATATGGGTCTGCGTGTCTGAAGAGTTTAATGTTGCAAAGCTAGCCAACTCCATCGGACGTTCAGCCACCAGGGAAGAGTGTAATATGTCAAACATGGATTTATTGCAGCAAAGCCTTCGTGAAAAGTTAAGTGGGAAAAGATTTCTACTTGTGTTGGATGACATGTGGAACGAAGATTGATGTGGCTGATCACACCTCCGGGTAGCACGGTAACAGCTCGCACAGCCTTCGAAGCACAGTAATGATTTCAACCGGCTCCTAGCATCGTTCTTAGCTTTAGCCTCGGCTCTGGCTCTAGCCTCAGCCTCGGCCATGGTCTTGGCTCTAGCCTCATCGATCTCTGCCTCGGACACCGTTCCAGCCTCACCGGCTCCAGCCTCAGCTCCGGCCTCAGCCTCGGTCTCGGCTTCGACCCCGGCTTCGGCTTTGGCTTTGGTCTAGGCTCCAGCCTTGTTGACCTCAGCCTTAGACACCGTACCAGCCTTACCAACCTCGACCTCAACCTCGAGCTTTTCCCCATGCTATTGACACAATTTCAGCCATGAAGCCGATTTTGAATACTGAATAGATTCAAAACACAAACTAACGTGTAGCCCGCTCACCCGCCTTTTGCTAGGATCATGGGTGGTTACAGATACTGTACAGTCGTCAATATCTACGGAGCGCGTTTAATAGCCATGCGCCTGCTCACGGAGCCGATCTTAACAGAAGATAAGATCCGACTATTATTGCCAAAGGGTAAGAGGGACCCCCAAACAGGTATATAAAGACCAAACCCCAATGAGAGGGGATGGCTCTCAAGCTCTACTCACTCAAATTCCTGTTCTTCAAGTCGCTAACTTGAACGTCGGAGGGTCCCCACCGGAACCACCGGTCTGGGACTTTTTGCAGGTTCCTGGAGGAATAAGGCGGCCTCTTCATACTTTTAAAGACTCGCCAAGATCTCCTCTCGCTCGACGCTTCTCACGGTGATTTGGCAACAACAAATTGGTAGGCTAAGAAGAGGTGCAGCAGACAAATGTTTGTTCTCATGCATCTGCAACCCCACAACCTCTACAAGGAAGGAGATGGCAATAACGTAGGTGCAGGAAGCTTCCACCAGCCAGGCCGCAGGATGCCTCCAACGGGCTGAGCAGTCGAAGGCCAACCTCCCTATTTCGCCTCCCGTACAACCACAGGTTAGCCAAGTTGATCGGATCGATGCCCTGACTCATCAGGTGCAAGACCTGATGGCAGTGGTGCGGCGACTGCAAGAGCAATACTCTGCCACCACGCCTGCGCCACCTCAACCCTCTCTGCCTCATATGGAGGGCCATGGAGCTAGTCAGCCTCATTGTGGCAGGACCCCTTCGGAGGCCTCCCACCACTCATCCCCGAAGCCTCATCACCGGGAGACCTCTAAGCGGCAACGGCTTCCTTCCCACCATTTCGATTGCTCTCACAGGCGGCATGGTGAGAAGGAACCAAGGCACATGCATCCCCTGCACCGGCAGCCTTCCCCATCTTCATCTTCTAAATCCTCAAAAGAAGATACTAGCAGGAAGACCGCTCACCGGGCCGAGCAACGGCTGAACGAATACCATCAATGGTTGGAAGAGCTTAGCCGCAGGATCACCAACACACATTAAATGGACTACGACCATCGCCCCCCATTGTCTCGCTATATATAGAGGAGCTGGTCCCACCTCAGTTCCGTCTACCCTAGCTGGATCCGTACGACGGCACGACGGACCCCTTAGATCATCTGGAGAGCTATAAGGTCCTCATGCAAGTCCAGTGAGCACCAGATTCTCTCCTCTATGTCGCCTTCCTGACCACACTCCAGCAGGCAGCGCGTACGTGGTATTCTCGTTTACCACCATGAAGTATCAATTCTTTCAAGCAACTTGAGCGTCTTTCTTGGCCCACTTTGATGCATGCTGAAAGATCCTCCGGGAGGCTGATAGCCTGTTCACCATCCAGCAGAGGAGCAGCAAAACCCTGAAGGACTTCGTGGCTCGGTTCAAGGAAGCTGCGTTGGAGGTATACAACCTTGAGGACTCTGTGGCCACACTGGCTCTGAAGCAGGGACTTCGTCCTTCCAGGTTCACTTATTCCTTGGACAAAAAGCCTCCTCACTCCTATGTTGAACTGTTGAGCCGAGCACAGAAGTACATCCACGCCGATGAAGCAGACTCCTCTAGGAGGGAAGTTGACAAAGGATCCAGTAAGAAGCCGCCATCTTCAGAACCCGCTGGGGCGCAGTCCAGAAAGCGAGAGCCGCCTCATCGATTGAGGTTGACTCTGGTCCCCAAAGAACATTTCACTCCACTGCTTGCCCCTATATCCCATATTTTGTTGGAGATTGAGGATGAGCCCTAGCTCCGGCGTCCCCTCCCATGAGGCCTGGGGTCCCCCGCAGTTAGGAACTCTACTGCCGATATCATAGAGACTACGGCCACGACACTGAAGACTGTCGTCTGCTGAAGAAGGCTATCAAAGAACTCATCCAGCAAGGCCATCTAGGCAAGTTCATCCGAAGAGGTAACCCTGCTGCCCCAGGTCCGTTAGCACCTCCCAAGCCTCAGATTGGCATGGACAACGCCCCAACAGAGAAGACGGTAGCCATGATATCCTGGGGGGCAAGTAGCAATTCTAAAAGACAGCGAGAGGAGAGAGAAGATTCTGTAATTCCCTTCTCTAAAAGGGATCTAGAAGGGGTAGTCAACAAACATGATGATAGCGTCGTCGTATCTATGACGATCGTGAAGTACCCTGTAAAACGGATTTTGGTTGATAGTGAAAGTTCAGTAGATGTTTTGAGTTACGATGCTTTTGTTAGAATGAATTTTCCTAGAAGTTCTCTTCGGCCCGTCACCACCCCCTTGATGGGTTTACTGGAGACTCTGTGAGGGTCGAGGGGGAAGTCACCCTCCCTGTCACAGCCGGGACTCCACCGTTTCAGAGCACGGTCCTTATGAACTTCCTGGTAGTTCGGGTTCCATTGGCTTACAATGCTATCCTAGGGAGACCTGGGTTGAACCTGCTGGATGCTGTTATCTCCACCAAGAGATTACTTATAAAGTTCCCCACCCATAAGGGAGTCGGGAAGATGAGGGGAGAACAGAGCCATTACCACTATGCTACCACATAGCCCCTAGTGCAGAAGGGGTGGTGTCGGTAACAGCGCTTGAGCCGCTAGACCCCCGAGACTTGGAGACGAGGGGGAGCTAGCCGAGCACCTGCTGACCTTCCCCTTGGGGGAAGACCCGACGAGAACCATCCAGGTTGGAGTACTACTTCCGGAGGAGGCACGCAATCAGCTCCTTGCTTTCCTGTGTACCAACTCTGACATCTTTGCATGGTCATCATCTGACATGCCGGGCATCCTGAGGAGATAATTACTCACCGGCTCAACATAAGCTGGAATGTCGGCCAGTTCGGTAGAAGAAGAGAAGCTTCGCCTCAGATCGGCAAAAGGCCATTGACGAAGAGATCCACAAGCTGAAGGCTATAAGCCACATTCGGGTAGTCCACTACCCTGACTATTTGGCTAACGTTGTGATAGTCCGCAAGGCCAATGGGAGCTGGAGGATGTGAGTAGATTTCACTGACCTCAATAAAGCATGCCCCAAGGATAGCTTCCCTTTGCCTCGGATTGATCAGCTCGTGGACGCTACATCTGGTCACGAGACCCTTAGCTTCATGGATGCCTTCTCCAAATATAATCAATTAAGATGGACCCAGTGGACGAGGAAGCTACTTTGTTTGTGACCGAGAAGGGGATATACTATTATAAGGTGATGTCATTCGAACTAAAGAACGTAGGGACCACTTACCAGAGGCTAATAAATAAGATCTTTGAAGATCATATCGGACGTAACATGGAGGTGTACGTGGACGACATGCTGACTAAAAGTGTCCATACCACTGACCACATTGCTGACCTGGCGGAGACCTTCGGCAACCTCCATTGGTATCAGATGAGACTGAACCCCCGCAAGCATGCCTTTGGGGTGATAGCGGGCAAGTTCTTGGGTTTCATAGTGACATAGCGTGGGATTGAGGCAACCCTGATAAGATCCAAGCCATCCTAGACATGAAGTCTGAGGCTAACAAGAAGGAAGTGCAGCATTTGACTGAAAGGGTGGCGGCCTTGAGCCATTTCTTGTCCAAGTCCGCAGAGAGATTCCTTTCTTTCTTTAGGGCACTGCGCAAAGTCAACAGCTTCGAATGGACAAGGGAGTGCTAGGAGGCCTTCGAGGGATTAAAAGAGTTCCTGTCCACCCCACCACTATTGTCTAAACCAAGGGGTGAGGAAGAGCTCCTTCTGTACCTTGCGACCTCTTTCGAAGCTGTTAGCTCCGTGCTTGTTTGCATGGATGCCGATGGGACACAAAAGCCAGTGTATTACACCAGCAAGGTGCTCCATGATGCGGAGACTAGATACTCAAGAGTCGAGAAGATTATTTTCACATTGATCGTCTCTACCTAGCACCTCAGGCCTTATTTTCAATCTCACTCGATCGTGGTGGTCACAGACCAACCGCTTAAGGCGATCCTTTCTCATCCTGATACCTCTGGCCGGCTAGCAAAGTGGGCACTCAAGCTGGAAGAATTCGACCTATCGTTTCGACCCAGGTCGGCTATGAAATCTTAAGTCTTAGTAGATTTTTTGGTCGAGTGCACTTGGACAGAAGAGCAACCGAAAGAGTCCCATGCAAACCCCTCGGGCATTGAAACCGAGGAAGGAGGGAATGACTGGATCCTTCATGTAGACTGAGCATCAAATTCTCAAGGGAGCGGGGCAGGCCTCATCTTGGCTAGTCTAGACGGAGTTGTGACCGAGTACACCCTTCGTTTCCTTTTCCTAGCCACCAACAACCAAGCCGAGTTGAAGCCCTACTGTCAGGAATAAGACTAGCTCGCGAGCTCGGGGTGAAATGCCTTAGAGTTTTCACCGACTCCCAGCTAGTCTTCGGCCAAAATAAAGGGGAATATGAGGCGCGGGATCCTACAATGTCCTGTTACCTAAGTATGGTGCAGTCCCAAGCCTCTCCTTTATCCCACTTCAGCGTTAGCTACATCCCCCGGCAAGAGAATGCCAAAGCTTATGCTTTGTCCAGACTAGCCACCTCGGCTGACGAAACCTTGGGAAGAACCTACGCAGAGCATTGGAAGCCCCAAGTATTGATGCGGTTGAGGAATCCATGCCAGTCCGACAAGAGCCTTCCTGGATGGATGTTTACATCCGATACTTCACCGCTAGCACCCTCCCAGCCGACCATGCCGAAGCCAAGCTATTCAAGTGGTGAGTACACAAGTTCCTGATGTTCGACGGACAACTTTACCAAAGGTCTTTCTCTCATCCCCGCCTCAGATGT
>UESW01001333.1:24888-51425 GCA_900491605.1 Calamus simplicifolius | reverse complement strand
GAACATTTTGATGTACTAGACTTTTTGAATGAAATGAATTCTCTATTTCCTTATGTCAATGAAATTTGAATGAATGTTTATCAATCTTTTTGTTGATAACAAAAAAGGGGGAGAATTTTATAGTTTTATGATTGTCTATGATTGTGATAAACAATGGGTTAATTAATTAAGTTTCATAGGGGGAGCTACCTCATTGAGGGGGAGCCTAAACTTAACTATGAAAACAAAGTTAATTCACTAATCAATCATGAACAAACTCAATATTTTTGTCATCATCAAAAAGGGGGAGATTGTTGAGAAATTATTGAAACATAATTGCCCCAACTTATTGATTTTGATGATTTCCAAAAGACATTGCTTTACTTTCTAAAAGGCTATGAACATGTTAAGTCAATCAATGAAATACTATGAGCAATTTCAAATTGGAAACTATGAACTATTAAAAATATAATGAGTTTCTTGAATCAATTGAATATATGTTTCAGTGAGCTATACTTATGAATTCAAAAATGATTTTCTATACCAATCTTTTAAAGATCAATGACTTAATAATGCTTTGAAATTGAGCATTACTGTTAAATCAACATTATCTAAGTCATATTTATATTTCAAAGTTGGTTGGGATGATTTTCAAAGCAAATCAGAATGTTTTCTGATTTTTGTATCAGTCCCGAGCCGACTCGAGAGTTTCCGAGTCGACCCCTGAACTTCTCGAGCCGACTCATGACTGTGCGAGCCGACTCGACTCAGACGGCAGAAAGACTCATTTTTGAGTGCCTCACGAGTCGACTCCCAGCTTTTCGCGAGTCGACCCCTGAAAGTCACGAGTCGACTCCCAGACTTTCGCGAGTCGACCCTGGAGACCCACTTTTTGGTGCGTTCTGGATTCGATTGCTCGAGCCGACTCGCACAGTACCCGAGCCGACTCCCCGAAATCTGGGCGGAAATTTTTGAGTTGACACATCAGCCCAACGGTTATTTTTGAATAACGGCTATTTTTCTTTGTTTCTAACGGCTATATTTTTCAGAATCTATAAATAGAGGAGCCATTCAACAAAGAAAGAAGAGAGAAGAATATATTGAGAATCATTCAGTAAGAAATTCAAAAGAGGGAAAAACAGAGTTATTAGAAAAATCTTTTGAGAGAGAGATTCAAAAGGAGTGAAATCCAAGAGTGAGATTCGTGCACTCCAAAGCTACATTCTACAAAAGATTCAAGAGGAGATCCCAAGCTTTCAAGAGCAAATCAAAGATCTTCCACATTCAAGAAAAGGGAAAAAGCTTCAACCCAACTCCAAAGCTCAAATCTGTGAAGAATCGGTGCTGAGGCCTGATTCAACATCAAGAGGAGTTGAAGGAAGGAACCAAAGAAGCCAAGCCAGCTCTCAAGCTCTAAATATTCAGGCTTTTCTAAACTCAATTTTTATTTTGAAATATCTGCTCAAAAGGAGCTGCTTGTAATTAAACTCATTTTATTTGTTTGTTCTAGTTTAATCTGAGGGATTAAACTAGAGGAGGTTGTTAACCTCGGTACAAGCTAGGTATAGCTTGTGTTTGGGTTTGGTGCCGGTAAGCCCGTGTAAAACCAGCTGGGTTCGTTGTGATCCCGTGAAAACAACAAGTTTGAGTTGTGAACTTGAAAACAACTCGGCTGTAATCTAGAGAGATTATAGTGTGGACCCAAGTGAGTCTTGGGAGTGGACGTAGGTGTTGGTTGCACCGAACCACTATAAAAATATCTTGTGTTTGCCGTGCCTAATTGTCTCTTCTCTATCTCTCATATACTTGTGTTTGTGCTTTGCTTATTAGTTAATCCTTTCACTTGCACATCTCATTTAAATTGCTTAAAAGTCTTAAATTTTTAAGAACCCAATTCACCCCCCCCCCTCTTGGGTTGCCATCTGGGCCATCAAAACTTTTTTGAACTAAGAATTCCGATTGCAATCTAACTATAGAATAGTCTAACAGGTCCTTTCTTTCCAAAAATATGTATACAAATGGGATGATCAATCTGCTGGAATCTATAAACTTGTGACCGATTTGATTATTGATGTTCCACTATTTGAATCTTTTTTGCTGCAATTTGTCACATTTTTGAATCAGCTGCTGCTCAGCGTATACAGGTATGCATTTATCAAGCATCAGCTGTTCTTTTGAGAAATATGTGCTACCTAGAGTCTGTGCTGTGTACAAGTAGTACATCATGTATATATCAAATTATTTCCCTAATTACCAATGTTTATTCCTTTCATCAAGCTGCAGCATAAGAGTATCAAAAAGTTTGAAGTAACACTCTAATAGCTACAGGTGGTTTTTGAACTAGAAATCATACCTATGTAATACATGAGTTATATGCATAGCTTCCATAATACTGATCCTAACATCAATTCCTTGGTTTGGTCTACAATTTCCTTCTATTAATTTCTCTGAAATACTTGTAGGATTTGAAATTCAAAGGAAAAAAATCAAATACAAGGCACAAACAGGGGAAAAAACTTCATAGCTTCTACAAACATACATGCAGCCTTTTCTAGTAATAATTATCTTCAAATGAATTACATATTCATATGCGTGCATGTGAGTATAAAAATTCCATCACACATTTTTGGAGATCATTTTGATTTTCATTGACATATTTTTACCATGAGATGTGCAATATTGCATTGTATTGGTATGTCGCAGATCTAGAAATGTAATGAACAAGCTACTACTGGCTTCTTACAGAATATTCTTTTTGAGTTCAGTATTTTTACAATATACATCCTAAACATTGTTTCCACAGGGATAAATTCTATATGTTTTTTAGCACATGATATTTTAAGGAATTCAAAGTACATTTGGAGAATCAAACATTTGAAAAGAGGATTTGGAGAGTCAAGGCATGATTGAAACATGTCTTCATGAGCACAGAGCACAATCCCATGTGCTTTTTATCCCTTGATTCTCCAACACAATCTCATTTGAGTTTATAAAAGGGCACTGTTTTATTTTGCTTACTTGTGTCTTTATAACTTGTAGAATCTAGCAAATAAAGTGGTGCTCCTACTAAGTGTTGTCACCAAATTGCTGGCATATGAGAGAATGCTTAAGATGGCAAAACAATAAGAAGGAAGATCGGCTATATGATGCAATCCTAAGCACCCTTTTTGAAGGAAAGCACTAAACAAGAAAATTTTGGTGTCCATGCATATGCAGTAAGAGTTAATAAGCAATCTGCAATGATATCTGCTGAAGTTCCATTGATATGGAAAATTTTGAAGTTGCCTTGTAAGGTCCTATTTACTCTTTTGGGAATTATTGCCGCGGAAATCCATTCTCCGACTAGGGTGCGCTCTGGCTCTAAGTCTGGACGCCGGTCTCATCGCCCAGGGTGGAACCTGCAAGGCAGTTTGCACGCAGAGGGTGTTTCGGGGGTTGCCCTTTGAGAAGGACCCTCTGACACCCAAGTCAGTGAAGATTCACAGCAAGCAGATATGAGGAGAAGACTCTCGCAGAAGAGTTCCCCTAGATGAGTGTTCTCTCGAGAGCTCCAAGCTCTGATGGAGCTTCAATGGAGTTTTTGAGTATGAGAGCGGGTGAATGCATGCGTACCTGAGAGATTTGGGGCTGAGATATTTATAGGCGATCACCTGATTCCTTGGACACGTCGTAGGGGTCCAAAAGCTGTTGAGATTCGAAACGGATTCAAATCAAGTTTGTTACGAGGTCAGTAAGATCCGTATCTTGTCAGTTAGAGGATCAACGGCCAGGAGAGCTAGTTGATGCCTTGAGATTCAGCGATTACATAAGTTCTAGGCCACTCCTATGGCCCTTAGGCTACTTCTGATAATAATTATCCATTTGGAATTTTATTCAGTTATCGTGAATTTGGACTCTTTCGCGCCAGATTCCGCAGAGGTATTCAAATGCCTCGGTCCAGTCGAGGCAAGGGACAACTTGGTTTTCTGAGGTAAAGGATGGCTTGGCTTGTCGAGGTATAAGGATAGCTCGGGTTACCAAGGGATGAATATGGCTCAGACTACCGAGGTATGAGGATAGCTCGGGTTGCTGAGGTATGAGGATAGCTCGGTTGCCGAGGTATGAAATGGCTCGGGTTGCTGAGATATGAAGATGGCTCAGGCTACCAAGAGATGAAGATGGCTCGGGCTACCAAGGTATGAAGATGGCTCGGGCTGCCGAGGTATGAAGATAGCTCCGGTTACCAAGGTATGAAGGTGGCTTGGGCTGCCGAGGTATGAAGATAGCTCGGGTTGCTAAGATATGAAGATGGCTCGGTTCATCGGGGCGACCGACTCCGCTGAGGGCTACTCGGCTTCACCGCCTTGTGGATGTGACAGATGGCCGACATGATGTTGGGATTGGACTCGACCCAATTGTCGATGTGCCCGGGCATTAATGCAATGATAATTTTACCCCTCATCACATGCCTCCCACTGCCTAGTCTGAAGTGTAAATTTGGATGTAGGGAGTAGAGTTCTGGAATAATCTCATTCAGGGGAATCCGAAGAGGCAGGTAATGATAATCTCGTAAATGACAGGCCGCTGTTTTGTCATCATTTTTGTCACAACATGAGAAGAAAATGCCTCGTTTCCAATAGGCCGCGATTGTGGGAGTCCCACGTGGTGGGGCTCCTACATTTTTGGTGCCCATATCGGAAGTTTTAGCATCTAGGGATTTTTTTCTGAAGTGTTATTTAAAGAGGGCTAGGGAGGCATCCCTTCTGCAATGCCTTCTTATCCTTGCCATAGAAATTTTTTGTTCCTCTCCAAATCCTTATCGGCTTATTCGTGTTTTTCCTCTCAATCTGTCAACATGAAGGGTCTGAGTGATGTTGCCTCAGAGATAACCCTTGAGGACCTGGACAGAATCCGCCGCCGTTACAGGGTTCCTCGGGACGTGTCCCTATGGGTTCCGAAAGCTGAGCATAGGGTTTCGATGGAGTTAAGCCGTGGGGTTTTCTTCTACCAAGAGAGCCTGAGGGTAGGTCTCTGGTTCCCTCTTCACCCGCTAGTGCAGGAGGTAATGAGGTTTTACAACATATGCCCGACAATGGTGGCCCCGAATAGCTGGCGCAATCTAATCGGGTTCATCTCGATGTATAGCCGTATTGAGGTGACTGCAACCTTCCCCATATTCCGAGTCTGCTATAACCTAATTTTCAGAAGGAGCTCTGAGTGGCCTTATATTGGTCCCCGGAAGTCATTCAAAATGATTTCATATAATCCGTCTTTGATAAAGGAGTGAAAGTCTCAATTTTTCATTGTCGAGGAAAATATTGGTTCGAATTTTCAGGGACATGGGCAAGTTACGTGAAAGATTCAGAGGCACGCCCGAAGTTGTCCGAGCAAGAAAAGAGGAATTTGATAACCCTTCGCAGTGGTCGGATGCTATCAGCCAGCGCCCTGTTTATCAGAGGATGCCTTTTTTGCCGTCGGGCTTAGTTCCACTGAACCCCAAGGTGAGTCTTTTTCCTCTTTGTTCTGACGATCGATATGCTCAGGTAACTCTATTGTTGTTTGACTGAACGTTTGCCATGTTTTCAGCCGAAAGGTCAGCCTTCATTGGCCAAATGAAGAAGGAACTGGGCAAGCGCCACAGGGGCTCTAGCTCTGGGGACAAGCTTAGGTCTGAAAAGAGATCCCATTCTTTCGGGTCTCGCCTAAAGGAGTCAAAGCAAGATATCGTTGGCCGCCATTCCTCCACCCCAAAGAGGGGGGAAGTGGGAGCATCGGCCGCGGTCGATAAGCCCTCCCCACTGGAGGAGGGCATGGGGAAGGAGAGGGTCATTGGGGGAAGTTCGGTGGGATCTATTGAAGTTTCCCCCCTTCAATTAGTGGTCATATCAGATGATGCCGAGGAGATGTCACCGGTTCATCCGGCAATACTTTTGCCCAAGGCTAATCAGCCTCATTCGCTAGAGGTCGGCAGCCCCGTAATGCTGCGTGCTGACGGGGAAGAGGACCCTGCTTTGGTCGAGGGGTCTGAAGAGGCAGTTGCGGTGCCGAAGTTCGCGTGGAGACGCCTGTTGAAGGGTCAGTGGAGGCCGAAGGACCTCCTGCTGAAGGGATTTCTCCCATGGCATCAGGGGGTGCCATGGAGGAAACCGAGGTTTGGATGGAGTCCGCTGGGGACGAAGCAATGCTTGAAGAGGAGGAGAAGGAAGAAGAAGAACCACCGAGCGAGGGGAATGCTCATACCAAGGTTCCCTCAGCTGGGGCCAAGGCATCCGAGGCCCTGCAGGCTAGAACTCTAGAGGAGGAGGCCAAACGGATGGCGGTTCCTCGAGTCGAAGTTCCTCAGGCCGATTCTTTGGCCGTGAGTTCTCTTATTCATAGCCCAGAGGTGGAAGACATGTTTGCCGCTTTGATGCGGTCTGTATTGTGTACGGGAAAGGGTTCCTCGGTGGATGAGCCCACCGCAGAGGATATCGTTGAGGTGGCTTTCGAGTGGTTTAGGGCGCCGAATGATGTCTACCTTCTTCCCGAGATCAGTAGCCCTGCTCTTATGAAGATCGCCATAAACTATGCCTCTCAAGTAAGTCATGGTACCCAAGTAGTAATTCTTAGTCGGCTGGCTTGGCCGTACTTTCTTACTTATGCTTATTTTGAAGGGTGCCTTAATTACGAGGGCACTGAGTTGGCGCTTAAATTTGGCCATGGGGGCCTGTGCTCAGGCTAGGAGGGAGGCCGCCGGTCTTTGAGCGAGGGTGGATTCGACCAGTAGACTCTCTAGGGCCTTGTCATCTGTCTAGGAGGACCTCGAGAAGATGAGCAAGTCCTACCAAGTTACCGCCGAGAGAGCCTCTCGGCTCGAGACTCCAGTCAAAGAGTTTCAGGGCTTTTGTGAGCAATCGGACAAAGCCTGTTTGGAATTATCACAGATCAAGTCCAAGCATGCTGATGAAATCAATGCTATGCGGCAGCATTTTGATGAGAGGTGGGGTGAGTTGAAGAATAGCTACGCTGAAGAAAAAGATAACTCGAGCAAAAGGCTCGATGAGGAGGAGCATAGGCATCGGCGACAGCAAGATCAGCTCACCAGCCTGAACAGAAGGCTCGCCGATAGGGAAGATCGGCTGAAATGGCAGCACGATCAAATTGCCAAACTCACTGCTGACCTTGATCAATCTCGGCGGAAGATTGAGGATAAACAATTCCGAATTAATGACCTCAAGGAGGGTCTCCAGCAAAATAAAGTGGCCAAATTGAAGGCCCTTGAAAAGGTTCATGAGTTGAACAATAGAATGGCTCGGCGAGAGGAAGAGGTATTGTGTCTTCTTATTTACTTATTTCTAGTATCCTTTCTTTTGGCCATAGTCTCAAATGGTCTGGTGTTTGCAGGTAGGCAGAATTGGGCTCGACGCTCAGGACCAATTCAAGGCCTTGAGAGTGGAGTTGGCCTCGAGCCGCCAGATGAATTCCGAACTTGGGAGCCAGTTGGCCGAAGCTAACAGACGAATCTCCTCGGCCGTGGACGAGTATAAGAGTTCTATTCAATTTTCTGAGGAGCACAAGGCGGCTTGTGCCGACGCATTTCGGTTTGGCGAAGAGGAGACTCGGTTGAAGATCTCCCAGGTATACCCCGAGTTAGATCTATCTTTTTTAGAGGCCGAGCTTTACGATACTCGTACCTCAGGGGCCGAAGAAGCTGAGTATGAGGATATCTCAGACGTTGACCTTGAGACTATCCTGGGCACTGGTGAGGCCGTGGCTCCAAAAGGGTGTCCTCAGCTTGCTGCCGAGGATCCTGAGGTTCCTCCTCCAACTATATTTGAAGCGGGTGAACCCAGTCAAATTCCTCCGGATGTTACCGAGGGGGCCTCGAAACTGATTCAAACCCTAATTCTTAAGGGTTGTTCATGTATCTTTTTCCTTTTCAGCTTGTAATTCGATCAAAACTCAATGAATGAATCTTTTGTCTCCTTCTGCTAGTCTTATTGCTTCGGTCATCGTTTTTCGAATGATATTTTGTCAGAAGTTCTTCCCGATGGCAAACGAATCGTAAATGAATCATGCTTTAAGGTCGGATTGCTCTTAGGAGTTCTGAATTAAATATTCTACTTAATCGAAGCAAGATTAACTAGTTCTGCTGATGTATGAAACTATTCAATTTTGCCATGGAATATCATTCTGGCCTTCGCCCGAAGTAAGATGAACAGTTCGAAATGCGTAAGTTAATTCGGTTTATCGAGGCATAGGATAGCTTGGCTCGAAATGGCCGAAACCCATGGAAATACCTTGGCTGGGGCCGAGGTTAAGCAGATGTTTGTTTTATCTGAAGAAAAAAAGTTGGCTCGCTTTCCATCGAGGTAGATGAAACGGCTTGCGGTTTGCCGAAGGACACCTCGTTTTTTCCTTGGGGCATTTATCCCATTGGCCTTTTCCAACGTAAGTCCCTTTATCGTATGCGTTAAGTATTCGATCATCATTGGACGACATCATTTTCGAATGGGGATCTCCCAAGTCTATTCATATCTTAAGGACCTGCAGACGGTTTTCTGCATTTAAGGCTCTTGATTCAAGATTAGAAGGAGATCTTCTGCTTTTAGTCACTGCCTGGGAGGCATGCTCGGCGTGCTTTGGAATGCGCCCTTTTTCCTTGGCTTACCATGTGTGTTGACCCAATTATTGATTTTGATGATTAAAAAAAGACATGAGTATATTCATTATGTTTCTAACATATTTGAGAAGTGTTTCAGGTATCATGAATGTTTAATCAGTCAAAAGGTATAAGGAAGTAAGTTTGAATCGATTTTGAAAGGAATTATTTAAGTTCAGAACTTAGAGTTGATACCTTAACAGTCTGGAGCCGACCCCACGGCGTATCAGAACTTTTCTAGAATTTTGGCATGGTCCGGAGTCGACACCTAGAGTTTCAGAGCCGACTCCAACCTGAGATACAGAAGTAGTTTCTGCATCAGTTTCCGGAGCCGACACCTGGAGTTCGGGAGCCGACACCTGAAAGTTGCAGAGTAGACACCTGAGTTTCTAGAGCTGACTCTAACCTGAGTACAGAGAGCATGTTTTTAGACATTGTTAGAGTCGACACCTTTGGATTATGGAGCCGACTCCCGAAAGTGCCAAGCCAACACTTAACTTTTTCGGAGCCAACTCCTCAACGAACTTCTTATTACTATTTTTGGACACCCCGATCTAAAGCCGACACCTGAAAAGTTGGAGCTGACTCCAACCTGTGAAGAACGGATTTTCAAATGTCAGAACAGACTCCAACGGTAATATTTTTTTCACCTAATCTCTAACGGCTATTTTTTTTTGTGTGTAGAAAATCCAAGCATCTCACAACGGCTTATATTTCCCACCTAATCTTGGATAAGAGATCTATAAAAAGGGCGATTCGTTCGGTTGAAAAATAAGAACAGAAAAAGAAAAATATTTTGTGAAAAATCCAAAAATCTTGAGAGAGAAATCAAAAGGAAAGACTTAAAGCTCAGATCCATCAATCCAAGAGAGTCCAAAGAGAAATCCAAAGCATCCAAATTTCAAAATCGAAGGATTTGCAAAGTTCAAAAAAGGCCCAAATTTCTTTAACTTCTCAACTGCGATTGCTGTGAAGAATCTGTGCTGAGGCCTTATTCAATCTTTCAAAGGAGAAGAAGAAAAGAAGAAAAGCTCAAATCAAAATCGCTTCAAACAGGCTTTTCTTACATTTGTTTATTCAATTAATATTTGCTCATTTGAGGAGCTGTTGTATTAAAAACTCTTTATTGTTTGTTTGCTGATTCAATCAAGGGATTGAATTAGTGGAGGTAGTATACCTCGGGCCAAGCTGGGTTAGCGTGTAGTTAGGGTTTTGTGCTGGTAAGCCCGAGTTAAAACCAGCTGGGTTCGTTGTGACCCGTGAAAACAACAAGTTTGAGTTGTGAGCTTGTAAAACAACTCGGCTGTAATCTAGAGATTATAGTGTGGACCCAAGTGAGTCTTGGGAGTGGACGTAGGTGTTGGATACACCGAACCACTATAAAATATTTGTGTTTGCCGTGCAATTGTCTCTTCTCTATCTCTTTATTTGTGCTTTGCTTATTTTAATTCACTGCACATTCATATTAAATTGTTAAAGTCTTAAATTTTTAAGAACCCAATTCACCCCCCCCTCTTGGGTTGCCATCTGGGCCAACAATTGGTATCAGAGCTAGTGCTCATTTAGAGTTTGATCTCACGATCAAGAGCTAAAGGTCATTATGGCAACACAAAGTGGTTCTTTTTGCTGAAGGTCATTCTACAAATAGACCTCCTTTTTTAATGGCTCAAACTATTCTTATTGGAAAGCTAGAATGAGGATATTCATTCAAGCTTCTGATTATGAGCTTTGGGGTGTTATATTAATGGACCTAGTACACCCACACACCTTATTGATGGCACTATTGTTCCAAAGCCCGAAAGGGATTGGAATGATAATGATAGGAGAATGGCTCAACTTAATGCCAAAGCCATTAATATCTTATATTGTTCCTTAGATTCAAATGAATTCAACCGCATCTCTACTTGTAATTCCGCTAAAGAAATATGGGATAGGTTGGAAGTTACACATGAAGGAACAAACCAAGTAAAAGAATCAAAGATAAATATTTTGGTTCATAAATATGAATTGTTCACAATGGAACAAACTGAAACCATCACATGCATGTTCACTAGATTCACCGATATTGTGAATGGTTTGAAAAGTCTTAGGAAAGTTTATACTAATGCTGATCTTGTTCGCAAAATACTCAGGTCATTGCCAAGATCGTGGGAAGCAAAAGTCACAGCAATCCAAGAAGCCAAAGACCTCAATGCACTACCCTTAGAGGAGCTTCTAGGATCTCTCATGACCCACGAATTGACAATGAGGCAGCATGTTGAGGAGGAACAAAAGAAGAAAACATTGCCCTCAAGGCTGCAGAAAATGGAAGAGAGCAGCAGTGATGATAGTGATGAAGATGATGATGAAACTGCTCTCTTGGCCAAGAAGTTTAGAAGATTTATGAGGAAAAAGAACCCTTCCACAAGAAAATTTGGAACAAAAATGGAAGGAGAAAAAGAAAAAGAGAAGGACAAGGACAAAGAGAAAGACCCCTTGATATGTTATGAGTGTAAGAAACCGGGGCACTTTCGATATGATTGTCCACAATTGAAAAAGCCTACAAAAAAGAAGAAGGCATATGTTGCAACATGGACTGACAGCAATGAATTTCTTCGAAGAAGAAGAACAAAAGAAGTTGCAAATATTTGCTTTCATGGACGACGACGATGAGGTAAGTTCCGAAACTGATGATTTACTTTTGATGAAATGTTTGATGCTTTTAATGAACTTATGATAGATTTTAAATTTTGTAAAAAAGAAATTTATGAATCTGTGAAAAATTAAAAGAAAAAGATGAAAATGTTAGTTTAAAGAAAGAAGTTGAAATATAAAAAAAGTTGAAAATTTAAATAGCTTAAAACTTAATTTAACTTTGAGTAATAAAATCTGTTTTGACAAAGCTTTAGGTTATAGGACAACAAGAAAACAAAATTATTAAAATTTTTTAGAAAAACAAGAAAGAATATTTATGTTTTGTAAACAAAAAGGACATAAAGCTTTGAAACAATTTTATGAAAATTAAAAATTTAAAATAAAAAAAAGAAAATATGGGTTCCGAAAGGAACAATTTTTGCTACTAACCATGAAGGACCCAAGAAAGCTTGGGTACCTAAACATAAAGTTTGATGATATTGCAGGAATGTCTTGTAGCCAAAAGATCAAAAAGAAGTGGTATCTTGATAGCGGCTGCTCAAGACATATGACGGGTGACAAAGAGGAATTCATCACCCTAGAAGAAAAGAGGTGGAGTTGTGACATTTGGGCGATAACGGTAAAGGTCAAATCTTGGGCCTTGGTAAAGTTCGCATAACTCCATCCATTATTGAAAATGTACTTTATGTTAATGGTTTAAAGCATAATCTAATTAGTATAAGCCAATTATGTGATAAAAACTTTAATGTTTCATTTAAATCTTCTTATGCACTGTAACTAATTCCATTGATGATAGCATTGTTTTTACTGGATATAGATTTGGCAATGTATACTTAGTTGACTTAGACAAACTTCTAGAGTAGTCATTGCCTAATTGCTGATAATGCTAACATTAATGATATTAGTTGGTTGTGGCATCGTAGATTAGGTCATGCAAGCACACACCTTATTTCAAAATTAATTAAAATGGATTTAGTTAAAGGATTTACCTAAATTAGATTTTGAAAATAATAAAATATGTGATGCATGTCAATTTGGAAAACAAACTAGAAGTTCATTTAAATCTAAAAATATTGTTTCAACTTCTAGGGACTAGAGCTACTTCACATGGACCTATTTGGACCAACTAGAACCACAAGTCTAGGAGGAAAGAAATATGGTCTAGTGATTGTAGATGATTACTCTAGATATACTTGGGTAATGTTTTTAGCTCACAAAGATGAGACTTTCTCGATTTTTGAAATTTTTCAAGAAAGTCACAAATGAGAAAAACACTACTATAGTATCTCTAAGAAGTGATCATGGAACAGAATTTGAAAATCACTTATTTGAAAATTTCTGCACTGAAAATGGAATTAATCATAATTTTTCAGCCCCTAGGACTCCACAACAAAACGGTGTAGTTGAAAGAAAGAATAGAACTTTAGAAGACATGGCCCGTACCATGCTATGTGAAAGCAACTTACCAAAGTATTTTTGGGCGGAAGCAATTAACACAGCATGTTACATCTTAAATAGAGCTTTAATAAGACCAATATTAAAGAAAACACCTTATGAATTATGGAATGAAAGAAAACCAAATATAAAATACTTTCATGCATTTGGATGTAAATGTTTCATTCATAATAATGGTAAAAACAACTTAGGAAAATTTGATGCTAAATCTGATGAAGGAATTTTTCTAGGTTATTCAACAACTAGTAAGGCATATAGAATCTTTAACAAGAGAACTTAATAGTAGAAGAATCCATTCATGTAGTTTTGATGAATCTTTAGGATCTGAAAAGATTGATGATGAGGAAGATACAAATTTGAAAAGAAAAACTTAATATTGAAGTATCTTCAATCATGAACAAGAAGCTAAAGATAATGATTCACATAAGGGATGATGTTAATATGATCATAATGATGTAGATCTTCCAAGAGACTGGAGATATGCCTATAGTCATCCTAAGGAATTGATTATAGGATGATCCATCTCAAGGATAAGAACTAGATCATCTATGAGAAGGAATCCTATGGTTATGTCAATTCATTTTGAGCTAGCCATTTACTATATATGTGCATGTGTCTAGTATTTAGTATTTGATCTAGTGTGTAGAGTAACACAGAAGACTAGATCATCGGTTCTTTTGGAATACAAGTTTATTGTTCACAGTTTTAGATGGAATTCATCAGTAGAACTGTCAGTAGGTCTGTCTTGACTACGGGAATGGTTTATTCTAACTATTTGTGCAAGTACACTTTGTGTGTATTGAACAGGACCCTTATACTGACTTTATAAAATAATTTAAACTCATGAATATTATGATTACTTATGCTCTTAATTGAATTCTATTTCTAGACACGTGATTGCTTTGATTACACATAGAGTGAGATTCTATATGAGTCAATAAACTCAGTGGGTTGGGCAATAACATTATATATATGGTGAGTTGAAGGAACCACCTGATGATATCCCCTTGAGGAAGCTTGATTGTATCAAATCTTGCAAGTGGATTTTGAAAATACATCAAATAAGTTAAGTGGATATCAAGGATAATAAAAGCAATTAAATTATATCAGTAATTAAATTTAATTGATGGATATCTGTAATCTTAACGTGATAATAAGTATTTAATATTAAAGGCTCAAAATATAAATTCAAATATGATTAGGAGTACAATTATAATTCTTTAGTAGAATGAATTGTAATTTACGTAATTGAATCCTAACCCGGGTAGGATTGATTTAATTACATAGGAAGTTCTTTTCATATTTGCCTAATGAGTTGGTTGCTAGGATCTGATCCCACCATCTTGTGAGAGAAAGAAGGTATTTTCGGGAATACGGCAAGGAAGGTTGAGATCGAGCAATCGAATCAAAGTGATGTTCAAATCTGAATGTATGATCTTGTACTCTTAGATTAGAATGGTAAAAGTTTTTTTTGTATTACTCATATACGCTAGCCGTGATCTTGGGGGTATTCTGAATTGATACTAATCATAATGAGGTAGATCTTCCTAGAGATTGGAGATATGCCTATGGTCTTCCAAAGGAATTGATTATAGGTGATCCATCTCAAGGAATAAGACTAGATCATACATGAGAAATATTAGTAATCATCTTGCATTTGTATCACAAATAGAACCTAAAACTATAGAAGAAGCTGAAAAAGATAATAATTGGATGTTAGCTATGCAAGAAGAACTAAATCAATTTACTAGGAATAATGTTTGGACTTTAGTGGAAAGACCTAAAAACCATTCAATTATAGGAACTAAATGGGTTTTAGAAATAAGTTAGATGAAAATGGCATAGTAATTAGAAACAAAGCTAGATTGGTTGCTAAAGGATATAGTCAAGAAGAAGGTATTGATTTTGATGAAACCTTTGCACCTGTAGCTAGACTAGAAGCCATTAGACTTTTACTTGCATTTGCATGTCATATGAACATTAACCTATTTCAAATGGATGTAAAAAGCGCATTTTTAAATGGACTTATTAATGAAGAAGTTTATGTAGAACAACCACCAGGTTTTGAAGATCACGAATTTCAAATCACGTTTTTAAATTGCACAAAGCTTTATGGTTTGAAACAAGCACCTAGAGCTTGGTATGATAGGTTAAGTAAATTTTTAATAGAAAATGATTTTACAAGAGGAAATGTTGATAAAACCTTGTTTTTAAAAGAAAAAGTAAAGATTTACTTGTAGTACAAATATACGTAGATGACATTATTTTTGGTGCTACTAACGAATCTCTTTGTCAAGAATTTGCAAAGTTAATGCAGGGAGAATTCGAGATGAGCATGATGGGAGAACTCAACTTCTTCCTTGGACTCCAGATCAAACAATGTAAGGAGGGAATTTTATCAACCAAACCAAGTACACAAGAGAACTACTCAAAAAGTTTGGTATGGAAACAATGAAACCCCTTGGAACACCAATGAGTCCTTCATGCAAGCTAGACAAAGACGAAGAAGGTAAGAAAGTTGATCAGAAGTATTATCGAGGTATTATCGGATCCCTTCTCTATTTAACAGCAAGTAGACCAGATATAATGTTTGCAGTATGTTTGTGTGCTAGATTTCAAGCTGAACCTAAAGAATCACATTTAATAGCTGTTAAAAGAATTTAAGATATCTAAATGGCACAAAAAATGTAGGTTTATGGTATTCTAGAGACTCCACATTAAACCTAATTGCATATTCAGATTCTGATTATGCCGGATGTAAAATTGATAGAAAAAGCACAAGTGGTGCATGCCATTTCTTAGGCAGTAACTTAATCACATGGTTTAGCAAAAAGCAAAATTCAGTTGCATTATCAACTACTGAAGCTGAATATGTAGCAGCTGGAAGTTGCTGTGCGCAAATCCTATGGATTAAGCGACAACTTGAAGACTATGGTATCAAACTTAATAAGACACCCATAAAATGTGATAATACTAGCGCAATCAATTTAACGAAAAATCCAATTCAACACTCAAGGACAAAACACATAGAAATTAGATATCATTTTATAAGAGAACATGTAGCTAATGATGAAATTTGTTTAGATTATGTAAACACTGAAGAACAATTAGCTGACATATTTACAAAACCCCTAAGTGAAGAAAGATTTTGTTATCTTAGAGGAGAGTTAGGGATTTGTGACCCTTTGGAATAATTTTAAAACCCTTAAGAGTGATTATCTAGACTTCAATCAATTTCTTGAAATTTCTTTCAAATTTTAAGGACAATTCATCTAGATACTTGAACCATTTGATTCACCAAATTCCAAAGAATTTTATCAATTTTTGACCAATTTTTTGATAAGTTTCAGTGCTTTGAAACTCTCTTTATTTTTCTGAAACTGTCAGTGAAGTCGACACCCCAATTTATGGAGTCGATACCTTGTCTGTGTCGCCCTTGGACTGAGACCTTAGAGCCAACACCCGCCTTAGTAGAGCTGACTCCAGTTCGAGCGCTGACTATGTTAGCGACCTGGAGCCGACACCTCGCTTTGCGGGAGTCGACTCCAAGGGGTCCTAGGTTGACTTATTTAGGGCAGAGCCGACTCCTCTTTCATTTCAATCGACTCCTAACTCTTCCAAACTCTCTCCAACTTTTCCAAAACCCAAAATCCCTCAAATTAACCACTCCTTAGCATTCAATAGCACCCAAATGTAGGAGATCTGTGTTTGGTGGAGCAGTGACGATCGAGAAGCGGACCGTGAGGCATCCGGCAAGGCAGCCTTCACCGAGCTCTTCCTCCTCTTCATCATCTACACCAAGTGCCGTTCCAAGCCCCTCCTCACCTCAAATCGACACCTTAGCCGGTCGTGTGATCACAATGGGCAGAAAGGTAAATTTTTATTTCTTTGAGGAAGAAGGTTTCACTATTGGGTGGCAGTTAAAAGAACTAGGTTGGGATAGGGTATGTTCCCTTGATTTACCCACTTACCCTGCCTTAGTCAAAGAGTTTTATTTCAATTTGTTTAGAGGAGATGGAGGGATAGTCAGTTCTGTAAGAGGGAAAAGAATTGATATAACCTCATAAATTTTAGGAAACCTTTTAGGGATTCCTATCACTGGGCTTACTGCAAGTATTCATAGTGAGAGGTCAAATACTTTATCAAGGATGCTAGGAAGGGAAATCACTGGATTTAAAGAAATTAGGGCAAACCAATTACCTCTTGAGTTAAGATTACTACATAATATCTGTGGTCGGATTTTATTTCCCAAGACTGGAAGGTTTGAGTATGTCTCAGAGCGAGACATTGTTATAATGGATAGTGTTTTGACTGGACAACAGATTAATTTGGCTGGTATGATGGTTTGGTATATGGCAGAAGCCGAGAATAAGAAAAGATCTACTTTACCCTATGGTATGATATTAACTTTAGTATTCCAAAGCCAAGGTGTTGTTATTTCTGAAAATGAACCCAAGAAAAATTTAAGGCATACAGATTATTATAGTTTAGCAACTATGCATAGAAAGGGATTTGTGAAGAAAGATGGAATTTGGGAAAGTAAATGTCTCTTGGATGAAAGAGCTACTGATGTTGGAGCTACAGAACCTGGACCTTCAATGAGACATATTTCACCAGAACCTAGTAGCCCAGCACCTTCAGCAGCTCCTACACCTGCTACAAGTTCATTTGTTCAAGCTTCTACCAGTTTTTCTGACACTCAGTTGGAGCAATTGAAATCATTACTTTTGAATCATAAAGAAGAGATAAAGACTGAGTTAGACAGCAGATTTATGAACTTAAGAGAGACTCTCTATTCCTTGGAATCTTTAAAAAATGATCTCATGCACATATTTGAGAAACTCAAGGAGATTGGTGGAGATTCAGAGACTTATTCTAAATGCAATGCAGAGCTTCAAGACACAATTGTTACTGCATGTGCATTCGTTGATAGAAGACTGAAGGAATTTGTCAGAACTCAAAGTGAAGGAATGAGAAAAATTGTGGAAGATTTGCAAAGACTTCTTAGAAATCATTAAATCCTGTATTTTGATTATGTTCTAATGAAGTTCTTTTGATGTTATTAAAAGTTAATGTTTAGTTTAATATGCTTTGATGTTTTGATGTAATTAAAAGAAACTTGTTGTTCAATGATGTATGAAAGCACTCTTAATGTAATGTTTTGATACTTTAATGAAAATCATATTTACTATAGTTGGATCTTGAGATTGAGTGACTTGAATTGAATTTTTGATTCACTTAATGTTTAAAGCATTGATTTTAATTATCTGCAACTTCTTAACCTTTTTGTTGATTACAAAAAAGAGGAAGAAGTAAATATTTGTATATGCATAAAAGTTACAAGTAAATGGAAAGAAGATAATTATATATATATATATATATATATATATATATACATTAAATGAATTTCATTAAGAAATTGGTATGTATCAAAAAGTTTCAATGAAATAAGTTTAATTGGTATTAAGCATTAAATGAAATGAGCTCAATTTAATATGCATGGAGTTTAAATGTTAAGGAAAGAAGATGTTAAGTATCATAGAGGGAGCTACCTCATTCAGGGGTGCTTAACTATGAGAACTTATCTACTTTGAAAATTTCATCAATTAATCATGCATATACTCAATGTTTTTGTAATCATCAAAAAGGAGGAGATTGTTGACCCAATTATTGATTTTGAGGATTAACAAAAGACATGAGTATATTCATTATGTTTCTGACATATTTGAGAAGTGTTTCAGGTATCATGAATGTTTAATCAGTCAAAAGGTATAAGGAAGTAAGTTTTGAATCGATTTTAAAAGGAAATTATTTAAGTTCAGAACTTAGAGTCGACACCTCAACAGTCTGGAGCCGACCCCAGGGCATATCAGAACTTTTCTAGAATTTCGGCATGGTCTGGAGTCGACACATAGAGTTTCGGAGCCGACTCCAACCTGAGTACAGAGAAGTGGTTTCTGCGTCAGTTTCCAGAGCTGACACCTGGAGTTCGGGAGCCGACACCTGAAAGTTGCGGAGCCAACACCTGAGTTTCTGGAGCCAACTCTAACCTAAATACAGAGAGCATATTTTGGATATTGTTAGAGTCGATACCTTTAGATTCCGGAGCTGACTCCCGAAAGCGCCGAGCCGACACTTAACTTTTTTGGAGCCGACTCCTCAATGAACTTCTTATTACTATTTTTGGACACCCCAATCTGGAGCCGACACCTGAAAAGTTAGAGCTGACTCCAACCTATCAGGAACGGATTTTCAAATGTCAGAACGGACTCCAACGGTAATATTTTTTCCACCTAATCTCTAACGGCTATTTTTCTTTGCGTGTAGAAAAATCCAAGCATCTCCCAATGGCTATATTTCCCACCTAATCTTGGATTAAGAGATCTATAAAAAGGGGGATTCGTCCGATTGAAAATAAGAACGGAAAAAGAAAAATATTTTGTGAAAAATCTAAAAGTCTTGAGAGAGAAATCAAAAGGAAAGACTCAAAGTTCAGATCCATCAATCCAAGAGAGTCCAAAGAGAAATCCAAAGCATCCAAAGTTCAAAATCGAAGGATTTGCAAAGTTCAAAAAAGCCCCAAATTTCTTCAACTTCTCAACTGCGATTGCTGTGAAGAATCTTTGCTGAGGCCTTATTCAATCTTTCAAAGGAGAAGAAGAAAAGAAGAAAAGAAGAAAAGAAGAAAAGTTCAAATCAAAATTGCTTCAAACAGGCTTTTCTTACCTTTGTTTATTCAATTACATATTTGATCATTTGAGGAGCTGTTGTATTCAAAACTCATTTTATTGTTGTTGTTTGCTGATTCAATCAAGGGATTGAATTAGTGGAGGTAGTATACCTCGGGACAAGCTAAGGATAGCTTGTAGTTGGGTTTTGTGCTGGTGAGCCCGGAAAAACCAGCTGGGTTCGTTGTGACCGTGGGAAACAACAAGTTTGGGTTGTGAGCTTGTAAAACAACTCGACTGTAATCAAGTGGATTATAGTGTGGACCCAAGTGAAGCTTGAGAGTGGACGTAGGTGTTGGATACACCGAACCACTATAAAATCTTTGTGTTTATCGTACATATTATCTCTCTCTCTATCTCTTTTATTTGTGCTCAGCATTTATCTTTATATTGCACTCAAGCACCTTCATATCAGAGAACATAGTTTTAAAGTGGTAAATTTTTAAAGAACTCAATTCACCCCCCCCCCCCCCCTCTTGGGTTGCCATCTGGGCCAACAATGTGGCAGCATGGTCGTGGCATTTCGAATTCTAGGGCTCTCTTCTTTAATAATTGTCCTCGGTTCGTTTGCCTATAAAAAGGGGAGAGCGAACTATACTTGATCATCTACCGAAACCTTCTCTTTCTGTGAGTTAGAGAGGTTTTAATGGCGCCTATTTCACTGAGGTTGAGAGTGGAGAGTTTGAGCTTCCCTTTTGAAGGCTGGCTCATCTCAGATAGCTAGGGAGATGGAAGAGCTGCTGAAGAGCATGTAGTCCTCAAGGGAGGAGTCTCGGGGGTCATACGGAGAGCGCATGGGACGCACACAGAGGTCATATGGGGAACGCACGTATGCGCTCTCTGTGTTGCCTTTGTCACTTGCCATGAGGATCATAGGAAATGCAAAGCATATGCAGCCCCCATGGCTAACATGGACTTTGCCTCCTTCCTTAATTTGGATCTCTCAGTTCATTCTCCTAAGGGGTCTTTTCTTAAGCGAGGAGGGAGGCAAGTGGTGTTGGTCTACTGGTCTTCTGTCTATATTCTTGAGCAGAGGCCGGTAGCCCAGCACACCACTCAGGGAGGAAGAATCCTCGGCATCGGCATCCGTGGGTCTTCAGCCCAATTTGGATCCCTAAGTTCATCTATCCGAGGGATCCGTGGATGGCCGACTTTGTTCTTTGGCATTAACCAGTAACTCAATGGAGCTGTCTGGTTTCTCTAATTTCTTGGGTCAGATGCAGAAACATCACTATTGACCGATGCTGCTTGACTGAGCTTTTATTTTATTTGTCTTTATTTTATGTGCTATAATGCACTTGTAATGCCTCTCGGAAGGTTGTAATTTTTATCAATAAAGAAAGTTCTTTCCCTTTCTTCTTCAAGTACTTATTTCTTTTCTAATGTGGTTGTGTTGAGAGTTGTTTTCCTTGTATTACGCTTTCTGGATCGTAGCATATTGTACAAGTTTCCAGCAGCGCTTTAGCTACTTTGCTTTTGTTAGGTATTTTGGCAATTTTAGTCCTCTACGGAGGAAGCATTCATCTCTATTTAGGTCAGAGGGAGGCTTGAGCGGCCTTGTTAGTTTGCGATGTAGACATGACCTACTCAAGGAACGGAGTAGGTTTTTCTTTAAAGAGAAATAACTTGCATAATCTTACTGGTGTGCAGAGAAAAGTTTCTTACCTCTGTCGAAGTATGATAGGCCATTTCAGTCATGCTAGAGAGTCTGAAAAATCACTCGGCTTTGCTGCCGTCATAAAGGAGTCATTCGTTCACGTCAAAATTTGATATATTGTTTGAAGATATCACCCAGTCCGACCAAGGCTTCGGATATTATTCAGTGATATAACTCGGTTCGGCCGAGGCTTAAAATGTTATTCAGAGACATATCGCTTGGTTCGGCTGAGGCTTCAGATATTATTCGGAGATATCACTCGGTTCGGCCGAGGCTTCAGATATTATTTGGAGATATCACTCGGTTCGTTCAAGGCTTTAGATATTATTTAGAGACATATCACTCGGTTGGGCCGAGGCCTCTGATATTATTCATAGATATCACTCGGCTTGGCTGAGGCTTCAAAGATTAAATTTTACTTGGCGCTGCTAAGGTATGGAGATATCACTTAACTCGGCCGAGGCTTCAAAGATTATATTTTACTTGAAGGTACGGAGATATCATTTAGCTCGGCTGAGGCTTCAAAGATTATTTTACTTGGCACTGCCAAGGTACGGAGATATCACTCAGCTCGGCCGAGGCTTCAAAGATTATATTTTACTTGGCACTGCCAAGGTACGGAGATATCACTCGGCTCGGCCGAGGCTTCAATGATTATATTTTACTTGGCGCTGCCAAGGTACGGAGATATCATTCGGCTCAGCCGAGGCTTCAAAGATTATATTTCACTTAGCACTGCCAAGGTACAGAGATATCACTCAGCTTGGCCAAGGCTTCAAAGATTATATTTTACTTGGTGCTGCCAAGGACGAAGGTCTCTCGGCCCAGCCGAGGTTTATCAAATATATTTTACTTAGCACAGCCAAGGTATGGAGATCGCTTAGCCCTGCCGAGGATTTAAAAGATTATATTTTACTTGGTGCTGCCAATGTACGAAGGTCTCTCGGCCCAGCCGAGGTTTGTCAAATATTTTTTACTTGGTGCGACCAAGGTATGGAGATCGCTCAGCCCTTCCAAGGATTTAAAAGATTATATTTTACTTGGTGCTACCAAGGTACGAAGGTCTCTCAGCCCAGCCGAGGTTTGTCAAATATATTTTACTTGGCACGGCCAAGGTACGAAGATCGCTTGGCCCTACCGAGGATTTAAAAAGATTATATTTTACTTGGCGCTGCCAAGGTACGAAGGTCTCTTGGCCCAGCCGAGGTTTGTCAAATATATTTACTTGGCACGGCCAAGGTACGAAGATCGCTCGGCCCTGCCGAGGATTTAAAAAGATTATATTTTACTTGGCGCTGCCAAGGTACGAAAGTCTCTCGACCTAACTAAGGTTTGTCAAATATATTTTACTTGGCACGGCCAAGGTACGGAGATCGCTCGGCCCTACCGAGGATTTAAAAGATTATATTTTACTTAGCGCTGCCAAGGTACGAAGGTCTCTCGGCCCAACCGAGGTTTGTCAAAAATATTTTACTTTGTATGGCCAAGGTACGGAGATCACTCGGCCCTACCGAGGATTTAAAAAGATTATATTTTATTTGGCGCTGCCAAGGTATGAAGGTCTCTCGGCCCGGCTGAGGTTTGTCAAAAATATTTTACTTGGTATGGCCAAGGTACGGAGATCACTCGGCCCTACCGAGGATTTAAAAACATTATATTTTATTTGGCGCTGCCAAGGTACAAAGGTCTCTCGGCCCGGCTGAGGTTTGTCAAATATATTTTACTTGGTACGGCTAAGGTACGGAGATCGCTCGGCCCTACCGAGGATTTAATATGTATCAAAACCTATTTCTCATTGTAGCTTTCAAGGAGGGTAATACAAATATAAATTTTGCGAATCTTTGAAAGTTAAATTTAACTCAATCGATAGAGTAAGTTTAGTGAGGGCGTACTCTTACTAATGATAGACGCGGAGATTATCCGAGTTCCACGTCTGGGGAATAGATTTTTCATTTAAATCTTGGAGTTTATAGGTTCCGGGTCTGATTACCTCCGTAATTTGATAAGGACCCTCCCAATTCGGGGACAGTTTCGCTTGCTCTAGTGGCTTCGACACGGAAGCCTTCCGAAGCCCCAGATCACCTAGGAGGAAAGACTTCCTTTGACTCTGGTGGAGTGATAGCGGGCTACTCTTTGTTGGTAGGCTGCCATTCGGATCCAGGCTTTCTTCCTGACTTCTTCTATTAAATCAAGATTAGTTCGGAGTTATTCATTATTGGATTCCTCCGAATAGCCTTCTGTGCGAGGGGAGGGGAGCCCGACTTCCATAGGGATGACAGCTTCTGTGCCAAAAGCCATCTTAAATGGAGTTTGGCCTGTGGGTATCCTTTTAGTAGTCCAGTACACCCACAACACATGGTGGAGTTCTTCTGCCCGTCTGCCTCGTGCCCGGTTGAGCCGAGCTTTAATTCCTTGTAGGAGAGTTCGGTTGGTTACCTCGGCCTCCCCATTGGCTTGAGGATGTCCGACTAATGTTAGGCGATGAAGAATGTCGTGATCTTCACAGAATTCCTGAAACTTAGGATTATCGAATTGCTTCCCGTTGTTAGTGATGCTGGTATGGGAAAGGCCAAAATGGCAGATGATAGACATCCATACGAAGTCCTTAGCCTGAGCTTCAGTTATCTGGGCGACTGCTTCGGCTTCGACCCACTTGGTGAAATAATCAATTGCCACAAACAAGAACTTCCTTTGCCCCGTTGCAAGAGAGAAAGGGCTGAGGATATCCATTCCCCATTTGGTGAAAGGCCAGGGGAATGATATGGAAGTTAGGTGAGCAGAAGGGAGCCTCTAGATATTCGAGTGTCATTGGCACGAATCGTAGGCTCGAACAAGGTCATCGGCATCTTTCTGCATCGTTGGCCAATAATACCCTTGGCGTAGCACTTTGTGGCACAGGGCCCGGCCGCCGAGATGATTGCCATAGATGCCTTCATGAACTTTCTGAAGAGCATAATCAGCCTCCGATGGTTGGAGGCATTTGAGCAATGGCATAGAGAAGGACTGCTTGTACAGCCGATTATTAATTAAAACATAATGAGATGATTGCATTTTTAGCTTCCTTGCTTCCTTTCTATCAGTGGGCAAGAACCCTTCTTTGAGATACTTGTGCAGGGGATCTGTCCAAGATGGTTCGGTGTCGACCTGCATCATCTGACCAGCATCGGCAATACTGGATTTCTCCAGGACTTCCAAGTGGAATCTCTATTCGAGGTCCATCGAGTCCGTAGTCGCCAGGCAGGACAAAAGGTCGGCGCATGCATTTTCAGCCCTTGGGACCTGAATAATCTTAAATTCAGCAAAACAGAAAGATAGATCGCGCACCTTTTGGAGATACTGAATCATGTTTGGCTCTCGAGCCTTTAATTCTCCTTGCACCTAGCCTGCTACTAACTGAGAGTCAGTGTAGGCATTTAGTTTTTCAACTTTAAGCTCGTGGGCGATGTGGAGCTCGGCGAGCAGGGCTTCATACTCTACTTCATTGTTTAAGGTCGGGAAGGAGAAATGGATGCCATATTCGAATGTTGCTCCCTTTGGACTGGTGAGAACTAGACCGGCACCAAAACCGCTTGCGTAGGAGGATCCGTCGGCATGAAGCAACCATGGGGCGCTGGGCTTTGGTTATCCAGGGGTGCCCAAAGCAGAGCCATCTTTGAGTATGGTGCATTTGTTGACCCAATTATTGATTTTGATGATTAACAAAAGATATGAGTATATTCACTATGTTTCTAACAAATTTAATAAGTGTTTCAGGGATTAAAAATATTTAATCAATCAAAAGGTGTAAGAAAATAAGTTTTGAATCAAAAATAAAAAGAAAATATGTAAGTTCAAAACTTAGAGTCGACACCCAAGAAGTCAGGAGCCAACCCCAAGGCGTATCAGAACTGTTTTGAAATTTTGGCACGGTTAGGAGTCGACACCTGAAACTCTGGATCCGACTCCAACCTGAGATATAGAGAAGTGTTTTCTGCATCAGTTTCCAGAGCCGACACCTGGAGTTCGGGAGTCGACACCTGAATGTTCGAGAGCCGACACCTGAGTTTCTAGAGCCGACTCTAACCTGAGATACAGAGAACGTGTTTTTATGGACATTATTGGAGCCAACACCCTTGGATTTCGGAGCCGACTCCTGAAGCGCTGAGCCGACACTTAACTTTTTTGGAGCTGACTCCTCAACAACTTCTTATTACTATTTTTGGACACTACGATTTGGAGCCAACACCTAGAAAGTTGGAGCCGACTCCAACCTGTCAGGAACGGTTTTTTTCAGGTGTCAGATCGACTCCAGCGGTAACATTTCTTTTTCTACCTAACTTCTAACGGCTATTTTTTTTGTGTAGAAACATCAAAGCATCTTGTAATGGCTATATTTTCACCTAACCTTGGATTGAAGTCTATAAAAAGGGGAATATCCATCCATTTGAAAGAGAGAAAAAAAATACATAAATATAGAGCAAAAAGGGAGAGAAATCAAAAAGAAAAAACTCTGAGCTTAAGTCCATCAATCCCAGAGAATTCAAAGAGAAATCCAAAAGCTTCTTAAGATCAAATACAAGAGATTTCAATATTTGAAGAGAGAAAGCAAAAAGCCCCAAAATCCTCAACTTCTCACCTGCGACTTTTGTGAAGAATCTGAGCCGAGGCCTGATTCAATCTTCAAAGGAGAAGAGGAAAAGAAGAAAAGCACACATCCAAAGCACTTCAAATAGGCTTTCTTACCTTTGCTTATTTGATTTCATATTTGCTCATTTTGAGGAGCTGTGTTGTATTCAAAATTATATTTTCATTGTTGTATGCTAATTCAATTGGGGGATTGAATTATTGGAGGTAGTATACCTCGGTACAAGCTTAAGATAGCTTGTGGTTGGGTTTTGTGCTGGTGAGCCCGGAAAACCAGCTGGGTTCGTTGTGATCCCGAAAAAACAACAAGTTTGGGTTGTGAGCTTGTAAAACAACTCGACTGTAATCACTGGATTATGTGTGGGCCCAAGTGCTTCTTGGGAGTGGACGTAGGTGTTGGATACACCGAACCACTATAAAATCTTTATGTTTGTCGTGCTTTGTCTCTCTCTATCTCTTTTATTTGTGCTTAGCTTATATCTATACATTGCACTCAATCACTTTTATATCAAAGCACATAGTTTTAAAGTGTTAAATTTTTTAAGAACCCAATTCACCCCCCCTCTTGGGTTGCCATCTGGGCCAACAATTGGTATCAGAGCTTGTGCTCATTTTCTTGTTTGATCCAACAATCAAGAGTTAAAGATCCAAATGGCAACTCAAGCTAGATCTTCATTTGCTGAAGGTCAATCTACAAACAGACCTCCTTTATTTAATGGTACAAATTATGGTTATTGGAAAGCTAGAATGAAATTTTTATTCAAGCACTTGACTATGAACTATGGGGCATCATAGTAAATGGTCCTCACACACCCACAATAAGAGTAGATAACATGGTGAT
>UESW01001333.1:0-24120 GCA_900491605.1 Calamus simplicifolius | reverse complement strand
GCACTCAATCACTTTTATATCAAAGCACATAGTTTTAAAGTGTTAAATTTTTTAAGAACCCAATTCACCCCCCCTCTTGGGTTGCCATCTGGGCCAACAATTGGTATCAGAGCTTGTGCTCATTTTCTTGTTTGATCCAACAATCAAGAGTTAAAGATCCAAATGGCAACTCAAGCTAGATCTTCATTTGCTGAAGGTCAATCTACAAACAGACCTCCTTTATTTAATGGTACAAATTATGGTTATTGGAAAGCTAGAATGAAATTTTTATTCAAGCACTTGACTATGAACTATGGGGCATCATAGTAAATGGTCCTCACACACCCACAATAAGAGTAGATAACATGGTGATTCCTAAGCCGAAAACGGAATGGGATGAACATGATAAAAAGTTGGCTCAGCTCAATGCTAAAGCCATGAATGTTTTATATTGCTCTTTAGATGCTAATGAATTTAATAGAATTTCTACATGTATTTCTGCAAAAGAAATTTGGGATAGATTAGAAGTTACCCATGAGGGTACTAATCAAGTAAAAGAATCAAAGATTAACATTCTAGTGCACAAATATGAATTATTAGCATGGAACAAACTGAATCAATCGCATGCATGTACACTAGATTCACTGATATAGTTAATGGTCTAAAAAGTCTTGGTAAGACCTATACTAATTCTGATTTGATGCATAAAATTCTTAGGTCTCTTCCAAGGTTATGGGAAGCAAAAGTAACTGCCATCCAAGAAGCCAAAGATCTGAATACATTACCATTGGAGGAGCTACTTGGATCATTGATGACCCATGAACTAACCATGAAGCAACATCAAGAGGAAGAGGTCAAAAAGAAGAGAACAATTATCCTTAAAGCTGCAAAAAAGGAAACAAGCAGGAGTGAGGAAGAAGAGGAAGATGATGAGACAGCCCTTCTTGCAAAGAAGTTCAAAAAATTTATGCAAAGAAGGAGACCCTTCCACAAGAAAAAAGTATGAAACAAAAATAGAAGGTGCAAAAGAAAAAGAAAGGGATAAGGACAAAGAGAAAGACTCCCTCATATGTTATGAATGTAAGAAACCAGGGCACTTTAGATATGACTGTCCTCAATGAAGAAAGCCTATAAAAAGAAGAAGAAGGCTTATGTTGCAACATGGAGCGACAGCGAAGAATCCTCTTCTGAGGAAGAACAAAAAAGTTACAAACATTTACTTTATGGTAAACGACAATGAGGTAAGTACCGAAACTCATGACTTTACCTTTGATGAATTATTTGATGCATTTAACGAATTAGTTAGTGATTTTAAAGTTTTGAAAAAGAAAAGCAAATCTTTGAAAAATGATAATTTAAATATTGTCAAAGAAAAGGATAAACTAACTCATGAAGTTGAAGAACTGAAATCTAAAAATAAAATTTGTTAAAAAAAAGAATCAATTTCTAATGAAATGATAGCTTAAAGAAAGAAGTTGATAAATATAAAAATATAGTTGATAAATTTACATATAGCTCTGAAAAACTTAATTTGCTATTGAGTAATCAAAGAGCTGTATTTAACAAAGCTGGATTATATTATAGGCCTAACAAGAAACAAAAGTTTATTAAAAATTTCTTTAGAAGGAACAAGATAAGAATAATGTTTCATATTATTTCTGTAACAAGAAAGGACATAAAGCTTATGAATACAATTTTAGAAAAATTAATAAGAATTTAAATATAAAATGAAAGAAAATATGGGTTCCGAAAGGAATAATTTTTATCGCTACTAACCATGAAGGACCCAAGAAAGCTTGGGTACCTAAACATAAGATTTGATCATCTTGCAGGAGTGTCTTGCGGCCAAAAGATCAAAACATAAGTGGTATCTTGATAGCGGCTACTCAAGGCACATGACGGGTGACAAGGATCAATTCATCATCCTTGAAGATAAAAGAGGAGGAGTTGTCACATTTGGAGACAATGGTAAAGGTCAAATTATGGGATTTGGTAAAATTCAAATAACTCCATCCACTTTTATAGAGAATGTTTTATATGTTGATGGTTTAAAGCATAACTTAATTAGCATTAGCCAATTGTGTGATAAAGGTTTCAAAGTTTCATTTGAAGCTTCTATATGCACTGTTCTAATCACATTAACAATAGCAATATATTTGCTGGAAGTAAAAATGACAATGTATACTTGATAAGTCTATTTATTATCTCAATTTAACTATTAAAATAAATATTAATTACTTTGAATTTATTAAGAATCAATACTTTTTATGGATGTTTGTAGAAAAGGAGCCTATAGATGAAAAGAGCTTGATTTTTGGAGTCCAATGATGCAAACGACACTCAAATCATGATTCGGTTTGCCCAAAAAGGAAGAAAGAGATGATTTCGCATGATTTTTTATGCAAATTAAGGCAAGTGATGCTGAACGGATGGCTGAGAAATTTTCTCATGATATCTGAACGATCTTGAGCGCCCGATTGACTCCAACTTTGACTAGAAGGAAGCCCTAGACAAGCTCTATAAAAGGAGGACCTCAGGTAGCAGTTGGGGAGGAGTTTTCTACATAGCTCTTTTATTCTTCTTTTATTTAGATTATTGTATTTAGGCATGCGTGGCTAGATTCCTTCAACTTGGAATGATGATGAAGCTTGTAATCAGGTTTTATTTTTCTTTTTGTTCTTAATTTCTATGCAATAAAAATTATGCTCTTCTTTATTATATCTTTTGAATTATTTTCTGATTAAGGTTTTTATCTGGCATACACAGCCTATACCCTCTATCAATGTACCATGATCTCAGGATACGGTACATGCCTAAGAGAGACAGATCGTAGTATGAAAGATTAGACCCTTAACCTTGCAATTATTAGATAGTTTATACTCTAAGCGGACGTGCCGTGATCTCCTGATACGGTATGTGCCTGACAAGAGATAAATTATTCTAATTTTAGATTTGCAAAAGTTATTACTATTGAAACATTAAAAAAAGAAAATAAAACCTATTTACATGGTGAATTCAGATTCCTGGGTTGCTTCTCTGCTATTTGAATTTCGTTAATTAATTAGTTGTTATCTTTTAATAACCGCTATTCTTAATATAATCCTCTATAGATAAATTTTTTTTTTCTCTTTCATGAAATAATTGCCCTTGATCTCCGAGAATACGATCCCGATTTACCACTAGCTATAGTAGTGAGTAGGTTTTATTTTGACCATCAAAGACAGTGATCAAATTTTGGCGCCATTGCCGGGGATCCATGCATAATTACTTCACGAAAAAAATTAAAAAAAAAAAAAAATATATAAATTTTTTCTTAATTTTATTCTTATTTTTAATTTTTTATTGTTTCATTATTATTCATGCTTCTATATAAAAGAAAAGAATAAAAAAAAATTTCTTTTTTATTGAATAGTTATTGCTCTCTTTAGCTTATTGCTTTTTAGTTACCTTAATTGTTAGTTTTTTTTTTTTATAAAAAATTTACTTTCCTTTTTATCATAAATTCACTTTTAACCTAATCAACTTTTTCTTTTAATTAACTTACCTTAAAAGAACCTAAAAGAAAACCCTAAGACACTTTCCATAAAACATAATTAATTTAAGAAAAAAATAATAATAATAATAATACATAAATAAAAATAAAATATAATAAAAATAAAAAATATTTTATTTCTATATTTAGATTAAGTTAGGTAAATTATTTTCTGCGAAGCTCAAAATTTTTTCAATGACATCTCATAATTTATTAGAAAATTAGAAACTTAATCACAAAAATCTAAAAAAAAAGTAATTAGATTAATTTTATTTGATAATTTCAAGAACTAGACATCTGCTTGTTGCATAGCATTTTCATAATTAACTTTAAGGGCACAAACCCTTAATTAAGATAAGGTGGGGAGTTGATCACCCTTTCTTGGCCGACAAATCATATCCTTCATTTTGCATTAACCCAAGCCTTTAACTCTAAAATTAACTAGACGTCAGCCCTAAGGAACTCGAGCTCAATAGGACAAGACACCCAAAAGAGTTGGACTGGGTCAGGATTGATGGCTTAACTGGTGTCTAAAAAAGGAAAGGAAAGTGGTTACTTAATTGGTTCCGTTCGCCCAACGGGAGGACTCCCACTGACTTTATCCTTAACTGGCTAGTTGATTAGTTAATTTTGACTTGGAGGGCTTCAAGGCAGTCTTGGAAGTTAGGAGCTATTTAGATCTAGGTTAAACCTAGGGTAGAGAGTCTAATCTTTGTTAACTTGATTGCTAATAATTATTAAACCATAACTAAATTATTCTTCATTGCTCTTAGTTCTAGGAACCTTTTAGGATATTTTCTTTAGAATCTTCTCCTTTCTCTTCTATTATATTAGTTAAAAATAAACTGAATTACTGTTTGCTTTAGAGTGTATTGGTAGGGTATATGCTTTGTCACCAATCGTTACAACCCAACCTCATACCCTTAAACCCTGAAATAAAGAGAACTTGTAGAGCAAACAGAGCATGCATTATGTGTTGAAAATTATGGTTTAAAAGACATAATTTTTCTATGATGATTGACATTAGATGATATATAATAAATGATTTAATATTTGCATCCTATATACTTGTATGTGATTCTCCTGAAAGGTCTACGAATGTTAGAAATAATAATCTTGAGTGCTCGAGATGCTTTACACATAAGTACAGAAGACACGAGATCATTTTATTACATTCAAAATACAATTGTCATAATTTTAATAAAGTTAGGCGCTTTATTATGAGAAATTGAAGTATACGTAATTTTCAATTGGGGAAATAGTTTGTCTTAACTATTTGAGAGGGATTCTCGAATTAGTATACTAGTACGCATATTGCATATTGATGGACTTACATGAGAATAAATTTTGGAAATGTACTATCATAAAATTTAACTCATAGCTATGAGAGTATGATTGTTTTTAAGCTTGAGCAAGTCACTGAACTCAGACTTATAGTATATATGCTTTGATTCACCAAATGAGCAAAGTCTATAAATGATTGACACTCGGTGGGTTGGGCATATGCCACTAGGGTCAAAGAACATACTCGCAAAATAGTCATTCATGTACTTTCCGTGAGAAAGTAATAACATTCCCTTGAGAGGTTCAAATTAATCTATCTTAAAACTATGCATAGTGATCTTTATAGATCGAGCGTAGACATGATCAATCGACGGGTTGATTCATGATGCTCAGTGGATGGATATGAGGGAACCTAGAGCTCAAGGTGTTAGATGGATATTGGACAAGTGATAGTACATAAATTACTTGATGCCAATATTCTAGTGTCGCATGAAGGAACCATTTGCGTATCGATCTCATAGGTCAGGGATGGGATTGTCTTATGTGACAATTTATTTTATCTCGACGTAAATGTTGCGCATATCCTGGAGTGCAGTTGTGATTTTCTGGTGGAAATAAATCACGACTAAGAATGTTGTCCTGAGTCATAGGGAATGGCGGTGTAAGGACAATATTCTTGGGAGCTAGGTTATGTGTGTCCCGCGAAGTCCAAGGTGTAGACCATAAAAGGAAACTCGCTCCTAAATTTTAAGAATTCATTTTTAAAATTTTAGGTGACACGATGAGCAAGTAATGCCGCCTAATATTATGTTTTTTAAAAAAAATTTGCAGAAAAGTTTCTTAATGAAACTAAACTCTGTAACATGGATCCGTGACCAAGTAGAGGCCATGGGTGGTTTGAGGACTTTGGGTTTAGGCTCTATGGGCCTTGGTCCCAATGAGCCTCTAGACTAGTGGGCCTATTGTAAGTTGGGCATGATGTTCTCAGAGGCGCAAAAGAGACAACGTATTTTTTTTATGAAGCTGTGTCTTCTTCGCGCATCTTTGGATGATGATGAGAAGCGTCTCTCCCGTAGGGATGTGACGTTTTCTTTGATCAGAGTATCGCTTCCCGTTTATAAATAGCGAGCACTATGATCAGAGAAAAAGCAGAGAGAAATCTTTTTTATTTTTCATCCGTTCATCTTCATCTATTTTTTTAAGAACAGTAAAGACAGAGAGATCCAGAAGAGAGAAACACAAAAGAATTCGGCTGATTTTTATTCACCAAAAAATTCTTGCTTATTTCCTTGGCCATACTCCTTGCTCATTCAGGGAGTTGAGGATTAAAGATTATCCCATTTATTCCTAAGAAAAATCAGCAATCTCAGAGTCTCCACTCCTTTGAAGAGTCTCCGGTATAGAAGCCTTCACGTAGAGGAGTCTTCATGCACGGACGCTTCCTTATTCACGAGGAAATCCAGCAGAAATCTTCAATAAAAAGGTACGCAGTCATTTTCTCTAATTAAGAAATGATTGCCATGATTATTCATAATTTTGATTACTGATGTTGTCCCAAATAGAAACCCAAGAGGGGGGTGAATTGGGTCTTATAAAAATTTTAAACACTTTGAAGTAAAACCTCCAACTTAAAATAAATCACAGATATGCAATAGTTAAGACAGAATATGCAAGGAGAAGATGAAGAGGAAGAGACAAAGAGACAAGCATGACAAACACTGAAATTTTATAGTGGTTCGGTGTACCTACACCTACGTCCACTCCCAAGTACCTCTTGGGTCCACACTATAATCAACCTTGATTACAGCAGAGTTGTTTTACAAGATCACAACTCAAACTTGTTGTTTTCCTGGGTGCACAACGAACCCAGCTGGTTTCCAAGGATTCACCAGCACAAAACCTTACACACAAGCAACTGCTTGCACAAGGCAAACTGCCTCAACTGATTCAATCACCTGATTGACTCAGTTCACAAGAAGAATAAGAATGTTTGATACAATAACTGCTCCTTAAATGAGCAAATAAGACAAGTTAACTAATCAAACAAAGAGATAGAAATAAAAGCCTGATTTGCAGATTTCTATGGCTTGATTCTTCTCCTCTTTCTTGCTTTTGAATGGATCTTCCTTGAGTATTCTCTTGAAGCTCGGAAGAACAGTTGAAGAACAGGAACTAGGGCTTGCTCGTTTGCTTCTTCAAACTTGGAAATCTCCTCAAAATGAAAGTGTGAAGATTTGGAATTTCTCTCTTTTCTTTCAGGGAATCAATACAATTTTTCCTTTGATTTTTTTTTTTCTGATTTTCTCTTGGATTTTTCTCTTCTTTTTCTTCTCTATTTTTCTTGTTTTTCTCTCTTTTTAAACGGTCATATTCATCATCCTTTTATAGATCCTTCCAATACTAAGAATAGATGAAAACTATCCGTTAGAATCAAAGTGGAAGAAAAATTAGGAACAAATAAGGTAATAGCCGTTGAGATTTAAAGTAAAAAGTAGGTTTAGAGACGTTCTGACACATCTGAAAGTCGATTCTGACAATCTGGAGTCGGCTCTGACTTTCTGGGGTCGACTCTAACTTGAAATCCCCAAACAGCCGATTTGGAGTCTGCTCTAACTTTTCTGGAGTCGACACATTTTGCTTCTGGAGTCGACTCTAACTTTTCTGGGTCGACTCTAACTTGAGACCCGAAAAACCATCTTTCTGTTTTTCTATTGGAGTCGACTCTACAGGTTCCAGGTGTCGACTCTAGTCCGTGCCGTTTTTCGGAGTCGACTCTGTGATTCTAGGTGTCGGCTCTAATATCTGCAATCTTACCTTGACATTGGAATTGAGCTCCGAACTTGATTTCTCTCGAGATTTTGATCATTTAAACAAGTTATAAACTGAAACATTTAATCAAAATCATTAGTAATTTCATGAGTTATACTCAAATAATAGTTTTGTTTATCATCAAAATTAATAATTGGGTCAACAATCTCTCCCTTTTTGATGATGACAAAAACTTTGAGTATATGCATTGGAATTCATAAACATTGTAAACCTTATCAAGATTTTAAATTTGTTCAATTTAAGATATAAGCCACAGTTTCAAAGTAAGCAAAATTGAAATATAAAAACTGTATCAAATAACGATTATGCTCCCCCTGCACATAAACTGTAACTGTATCAAATAACGATTATGCTCCCCCTGCATAAAATAACTTCTAACTCCCCCTTTCTTTATGCATATATAATTCTTCTTTTCTCCCCTTTTTTGTTATCAACAAAAAGGTGAAACACAATTATATAAAGGATTTTAAGGTGATATTCAGATTCAAAATAATTGAAGAGAAGAGTAAATATTCTAAGACTTTCATTCATTGCAACCATCATTGTATCAAACATTCAAACATTTTTTCATTACATTAAAACATTTCATTACATCAATTACCAAGATATAAAGAGTAAACATCCTAAGTACAAGCTATCAACATAATATGAAAGCTAAGTTTGATTGGACATGAACATAAAAGCTGATTGGGATTTGACTTGAGTTGGCTTGGATAGATATCAAAATAGAAAGTAGAAGGTCAATCAAGTATGTTTGTAGACAATTCTCTTCAGATGACCTATTAACTCCATAATTTCATCTTTCTGTGATTTCTTGAAGCCTTCAAGACAATCCTCAATCTGTGTAATAGCAAAATCTATATCTCTTCTTAATTGTCCAGTAGCATCAATATAAGCTCTAGATCCATCTGCGATCCCTTCCAGCCTTTCAAAAATCTTGTGAAGCTCAGATGATAGGGTATCCACAGATCTATCCAATGTAGATGCAATCATGTCAAGTTTAGTAGAGAGCAGTCTCATCTCATTTCTCATCTCTGAATTATGCTCAGTCAATAAGGCCCTGAGCTGATCAAGCTGCCTCTCTGAAAAACCTGATGACTCAGCCAACAAATCTGACGCCACCTGAGGGGGTGAAGAAGTGCTCGGTCCAGCACCAAATGGTCCCGCAACTGATGGTCCAGCAGTAGATGGTCCAGGGACATCCTCATCTCTGGCCTCCTCAGTTCTGGCTTCTTGTCCTTTCCTTTGCCACTGGCCATTTACTTTCCTGAATCCCATTCTATGAATAGTGGAGATGCTGTAGTAGTCAGTATATCTGAGATTCCTTTGCAGTTCATTCTCCATTATCTTCACTCCATGGCTTCTGAATACTAGTGTAAGAACCATACCATATGGCAGTGTAGATCTTTTCTTTGTAGCTGCCTCTGCCATATAACCAATCATCATTCCGGCCAAATTTACTGGTTGACCAGTGATGATACAGTCCATCATAAGAATGTCTCGCTCCGAGACATACTCAAATCTTCAATCTTAGGAAATAGGATTCTCCCATAAATATTATGAAGTAATCGAAGTTTCAGGTTGAGTTGATTTGCCATTACCTCCTCAAATTCAGAAACTTCTCTTCCAAGCATCCTTGACAGGGCTCCACCTCTGTCATCATGCTGACATGCAGTCAAACCAACAGTGGGCATCTCCAAAAGATTTCCTAGCGACTCTGTAGTGATTACCACTTTGGTTCCATGCACAAAACTCACAAGACCTCCTTCCCTCTACATAAATCACTGTAGAATTCTTCACGAGGGCAGGGTAGGTCGGAACATCTAGTGAGCAAATCTTTTCCCAACCCATCTCTTTTATTTGTCTCCCTATTGAAAAACCTTCCGATTCAAATAGGTTAAAATCTACCTTCCTTCCTGTAGTGATAACCTTTCCAGCCAACAAGTCGACACGAGAGGATGATGGAGAAGCTTCCGGAGTGGAAGAAGAGGAAGACGAAGAACTGGAAGAAGATTCCTTCTGGTTCTTCGAACGGAACGTCTCCCGGTGGGAATGGCCGCGCCAAACATGGATCCTCACCTTTTGGGAGCCATTGGAGATCAATGGAAGTTGGAATCAAGGATTTTGAAGAGTTTGAAAAGTTTGGAAAGTTTTGGAGAAGGATTTGAAAGGGATTGAAAAAGGTGTCGTTTGAAGTGTCGACTCTGCCCTAATAAAGTGACGATTTTTCACTTAGAGTCGACTCCCGCAAAGTGAGGTGTCGGCTTCGAACAAAAAATCAGTCAGCACTCGAATTAGAGTCGGCTCTGTAGAAGCCGGAGTCGGCTCTAATGAGCAGACAGAAAGCTCTAAAGAAAAGGTGTCGACTCCAAAATTGAAGGTGTCGACTCCACAATAGTTTCAGTGAAAAAAATGAATTTCAAGGATCTGAAACTAATCAAATTGATCATCAAAATCTAGATAATTCTCCTTAATAATTGGGGAATCAATGAATCAAACTTCTAGATAAATTTCCTTATAAGGTGTAGAAGATTTTCAAGAAATCTACAAAATTTAGATAGTTGACCTTGAGAGTTTCAGAAAATCAATCAAAAGGATCACAAACTCCTAATTCTCCTCTAAGATAACAAAATCTCTCCTCACTCAAAGGTTTGGTAAAAATATCAGCCAATTGATCATTAGTGTTCACATAATCAAGACAAATATCATTATTAGCTACATGTTCTCTAATAAAGTGATGTCTAATTTCTATGTGTTTAGTTCTTGAATGTTGAATTGGATTCTTAGTTAGATTGATTGCACTAGTATTATCACATCTAATAGGAATTTTATCAAGTGTGATGCCATAATCTTCAAGTTGTCGCTTAATCCAAAGGATTTGAGCACAGCAGCTTCCAGCCGCAACATACTCTGCCTCAGCAGTGGATAGTGCAACCGAATTTTGCTTCTTGCTAAACCAAGAGATTAAGTTACCTCCTAAAAATTGGCATGCACCACTTGTACTTTTTCTATCTAATTTACATCCAGCATAATCAGAGTCAGAATAAGCAATCAAATTAAGTGTTGAGTCTCTAGAATACCATATTCCTACATTTTTAGTTCCATTTAGATATCTAAAGATTCTTTTAACAGCAATAAAATATGATTCTTTAGGTTCAGATTGATATCTTGCACATAAACAAAAGCAAACATGATATCAGGTCTACTTGCAGTTAAGTAAAGTAGAGATCCGATCATACCTCGGTAATGTTTTTGATCTATTTTCTTACCATCTTCATCTTTGTCCAGCTTGCATGAAGGACTCATCGGCGTGTCAAGAGGTTTAGCAGATTCCATATCAAACTTCTTAAGTATTTCCTTCGTGTACTTTGCTTGGTTAATGAAGATTCCAGCTTTTTCTTGTCTAATTTGAAGTCCAAGGAAGAAGTTAAGTTCTCCCATCATGCTCATCTCGAATTCTCCCTGCATTAACTTAGCGAATTCTTGGCAAAGACGATTGTTAGTAGCACCAAAGACAATATCATCAACGTAAATCTGTACAACCAATAAATCCATTTCTTTTCTTTTTAAAAACAAGGTTTTGTCAACATTTCCTCTTGTAAATTTATTTTCAATCAAAAATTTACTTAATCTATCATACCAAGCTCTAGGTGCTTGTTTTAAACCGTAAAGTGCTTTATGTAATTTAAAAACATGGTTTGAAATTCATGATCTTCAAAACCAGGAGGTTGTTCAACATAAACTTCCTCATTTATAAAACCATTTAAAAACACACTTTTAACATCCATTTGAAATAAGTTGAAATTCATATGACATGCAAATGCAAGCAATAGTCTAATAGCTTCTAATCTAGCTACAGGAGCAAAAGTTTCATCAAAATCTATTCCTTCTTCCTGATTATATCCTTTTGCAACTAGCCTAGCTTTATTCCTAATGACAATGCCATTTTGTCTAATTTATTTCTAAAAACCCATTTAGTTCCTATTATAGGGTGGTCTTTAGGTCTGTCTACCAGGGTCCATACCTTATTCCTAGTGAATTGGTTTAACTCTTCTTGCATAGCTAACATCCAATTGCTATCTTTTTCAGCTTCTTCTATGGTTTCAGGTTCTATTTGAGATACAAACGCAAGATGATTATTAATATTTCTCATGGATGATCTAGTTCTTACTCCTTGAGATGGATCACCTATGATCAAATCCCTTGGATGATCATGAGCATATCTCCAATCTCTAGGCAGATCTATATCATTATGAGCAGTATCAATAACATCAGCCAAAGGTAAATCCTCTTCTTTTGCTCTTGATCATGATCTGAAGATACATCCAATTTTTAAATACCTCTTTCAAGTAAACTTGTATCTTCCTCATCATCAATCTTTCCCGAACTTGATGCTAAAGATTCATCAAAGACTACATGAATCGATTCTTCTACAACTAGACTCTTCTTATTGAATACTCTATAAGCTTTACTAGATGTTGAATATCCTAAGAAAATGCCTTCATCAGATTTAGCGTCAAACTTTCCAAGATTATCTTTACCATTGTTATGGATGAAGCATCTACAACCAAATGCATGAAAGTAGCCTAAGTTGGGTTTCCTATCATGCCATAGTTCATAGGGTGTTTTCTTAAGGATAGGTCTGATTAGGGCTCTATTTAGGATGTAACATGCTGTGTTAATAGCTTCCGCCCAAAAGTATTTAGGGAGTTTGCTTTCACATAGCATGGTACGGGCCATGTTTTCTAGAGTCCTATTTTTTCTCTCTACAACTCCATTTTGCTGAGGTGTTCTAGGTGCAGAAAAATTATGATGTATGCCTTTTTCAAAACAGAATTTTTTAAATAAGTGATTTTCAAATTCAGTTCCGTGATCACTTCTCAGAGACACTATGGTAGTGTTTTTCTCATTTGTGACTTTCTTGAAAAATTTCAGGAATATTGAGAAAGTCTCATCTTTATGAGCCAAAAATATTACCCAAGTGAATCTAGAGTAATCATCTACTATTACAAGACCATACTTCTTTCCTCCTAGACTAGTGGTTCTAGTAGGTCCAAAGAGGTCCATGTGCAGTAGCTCAAGGGGCCTAGTAGTTGAAACAACATTCTTAGATTTGAAAGAACTTCTTGTTTGTTTACCAAATTGACATGCATCACAGATTCGATTATTTTCAAAATCTAAGCTAGGAATACCTTTAACTAAATCCATTTTCAGCAATTTTGAAATTAAGTGTGTGCTAGCATGACCTAGTCTACGATGCCATAGCCATCCAATCTCATTCATCTTAGCATTATCAGCAACTAAGCAATGATTACTTGAGGATAGGTTATTCAAATCAATTAAGTATACATTGCCATAATGTTTTCCAACAAGAATAATGCTACTATCAATGGGATTAGTGACAGTGCAAATAGAAGCTTCAAAAGAAACTTTGAAACCTTTATCACACAGTTGGCTAATACTAATCAAGTTATGCTTTAATCCATTAACATATAATACATTATCAACATAGATAGATGGAGTAATTTGAATCTTACCAATGCCCATGATATGGCCTTGACCATTATCACCAAAAGTAACTACTCCACCTTTTTTTGTCTCAAAGGTGATGAATTGATCTTTGTCACCCGTCATATGTCTTGAGCAACCACTAACAAGATACCATTTTCTTTTCAATCCAATGGCTGCAAGACACTCCTGCAAAATATTCATCTCTTAATTTTAGGTACCCAAGCTTTCTTGGGTCCTTCATGGTTAGAAGCAATAAATATTGTTCCTTTAGGAACCCAAATCATCTTTCTTTTATCATGTAGAGTTTTACACGTATACGATTTATGTCCTTTGTTTCCACATTTAAAACAAGTAATATTTGATGATTTTTCAGCATGTACAAAAATATTTTTCAAAGATTTTTGCTTTTTAAGTGGATTATATCCTAATCCGCTTATCAAAAATAGCCTTTTGATTATCCAAAATCATATTTAGTTTGATAGAGCTTAAGGTAAATTTGTCAACAATGGGTTTAAGCCTATCAACTTCATTTTTTAAATTTTCCATTTTCTTTCTTTAGAAATTCATTTTCTACAATATGCTTTTCATTTTCTAAAGATAGATTTTGCATTTGATTCTTCAAATCTTTATTTTTTGAGCTCACATTTGCATAATCATCAATTAATTCATAAAAAAGCACTATGCAATTCTTCAAATGTAAAATCATCTAGGAAACTTGGACTCACCTCATCATTGTCGCCATGAAGCAAAGATTGGCTATTTCTTTCTTTTCATCTTCTTCGGAACTTGAGCTTTCCGAATCACTCCAGGTAGCCATCATAGCCTTCTTTTTGAATCTCCAGGGGGCCTTTTTGAGTTTAGGACATTCAGATTTGAAATGTCCCGGTTTCTTGCATTCAAAGCAATTATTTCCTTTTCTTTTCCTTTGTCCTCATCTTTCCTAACAAAGGGTTTTTTCTTTTCAAATTTCTTCTTCTTCATGAATCTCTTGAATTTCCTTGCGATGAGTGCCATGTCCTCATCATCACTGTCATCTTCAGATTCATCAGATTCTTCCTTACATTCTGAAATTTTTAGAGCCATAGTCCTTTTCTTCTTTGACTCATCCTCATTAATATGTTGCTTGACTTGAAGCTCATGAGTCATCAAGGATCCCAAAAGTTCTTATAGAGGTAAAGTGCTCAGATCTTTTGCCTCTTGTATTGCAGTGACTTTAGCTTCCCATGTCCTAGGCAAAGAACGTAACACCTTTCTCATAAGATCAGAGTTATCATAAGATTTACCAAGGCTTTTTAAATCATTAACAATGTCCGTAAATCTTGTAAACATATCAGAAATAGATTCACATGCATCCATTTTAAACAATTCATATTTATGAACAAGCATGTTAATCTTGGATTCCTTTACCTGATTGGTTCCCTCATGGGTAACCTCTAATTTATCCCAAATTTCTTTAGCAGACATGCAAACAGATATACGATTAAATTCATTTGCATCTAAAGAACAGTACAAAACATTCATAGCCTTGGCATTTAGTTGTGCCAATTTCTTATCATGTTCATCCTATTTCGTTTCCAGTTTAGGAATTTCCATGCCATTAAGTCTTGTAGTGGGTGTGTGAGGTCCATTGACTATGATACTCCATAGATCATAGTCAGGTGCTTGAATGAAGATTTTCATTCTAGCTTTCCAATAAGAATAATTAGAACCATTAAATAAAGGAGGACGATTTGTAGATTGTCCTTCAGAAAAGGTTGAGCCAACTTGAGCTGCCATTTGGATCTTTAACTCTTGATTGTTAGATCAAGGAAGAATGAGCACTAGCTCTGATACCAATTGTTGTCCCAGATAGCAACCCAAGAGGGGGGGTGAATTAGGTCTTTTAAAATTTTAAACACTTTTGAAGTAAAACCTCCAACTTAAAATAAATCACAGATATGCAATAGTTAAGACAGAATATGCAAGGAGAAGATGAAGAGGAAGAGACAAAGAGACAAGCACGGCAAACACTGAAATTTTATAGTGGTTCGGTGTACCTACACCTACGTCCACTCCCAAGTACCTCTTGGGTCCACACTATAATTAACCTTGATTATAGCAGAGTTGTTTTACAAGATCACAACTCAGACTTGTTATTTTCCTGGATGCACAACGAACCCAGCTGGTTTCCAAGGATCACCAGCACAAAAACCTTACACACAAGCAACTGCTTGCACAAGGCAAACTGTCTCAACTGATTCAATCACCTGATTGACTCAGTTCACAAGAAGAATAAGAATGTTTGATACAATAACTACTCCTTAAATGTGCAAATAAGACAAGTTAACTAATCAAACAAAGAGATAGAAATAAAAGTATGATTTGCAGATTTCTATGGCTTGATTCTTCTCCTCTTTCTTGCTTTTGAATGGATCTTCCTTGAGTATTCTCTTGAAGCTCGGAAGATCAGTTGAAGAACAGGAACTAGGGCTTACTCATTTGCTTCTTCGAACTTGGAAATCTCCTCAAAATGAAAGTGTGAAGATTTGAAATTTCTCTTTTCTTTCAGGGAATCAATACGATTTTCCTTTGAATTTTTTTTTTTTGATTTTCTCTCGGATTTTTCTCTTCTTTTCTTCTCTATTTTCTTGTTTTTCTCTCTTTTTAAATGGTCATATTCATCATCCTTTTATAGATCCTTCCAATACTAAGAATAGATAAAAACTATCCGTTAGAATCAAAATGGAAGAAAAATTAGGAACAAATAAGGTAATAGCCATTGAGATTTAAAGTAAAAAGTAGGTTTAGAGACATTCTAACATATCTGAAAGTCGATTCTGACAATCTGGAGTCAGCTCTGACTTTCCTGGGGTTGACTCTAACTTGAAATCCCCAAACAGCCCGATTTGGAGTCTGCTCTAACTTTTCTAGAGTCGACACATTTTGCTTCTGGAGTCGACTTTAACTTTTCTGAGGTCGACTCTAACTTGAGACCCGAAAAACCATCTTTCTTTTTTCTGTTGGAGTCGACTCTAGTCTGTGCCGTTTTATGGAGTCGACTCTGTGATTCTAGGTGTCGGCTCTAATATCTGCAATCTTACCTTGACATAGGAATTGAGCTCCGAACTTGATTTCTCTCGAGATTTTGATCATTTAAACAAGTTATAAACTGAAACATTTAATTAAAATCATTAGTAATTTCATGAGTTATACTCAAATAGTTTTGTTTATCATCAAAATTAATAATTGGGTCACAACTGATATCGCTTCTGTATCAACCGGATTTAATATTTTAATCCACGCTTTTCTTCTTCATGATAAGAGTTTTGATTGGATTGTATAAGAGTTTTGATCGGATTGTTTTGATCACGGTATCTCACCGGATATAAGATCCTCAAACTCGTTTTATTTAGAGTTGAAGATAACCATAGCAAAAATTTAAAATTCTTATCTTATCCAATCATTAGCAATCCCATCCATTCTCCAACAAAAACAGCACTGGTTTTGATAATAAGTAATATACAAATGGATGTTTGGATTCCACACAAAGGGAACATGGAAAGGCAGAGGATTTCCTCCCTTCTTCCTATAACGGAAGGAACACGGCTCCCTTCTTCCATGGATTCCATGCAATTCCATCCAGAAGACTTCCTTGGGATTGGATGATGGGAAACCAATGATTGGGACTCCATGCGGAAGGGAAGAAGAAGACGTTTGGCCTCCCACCTCTTGGAACGTCCGGATTCCACACTTAAAATAGAAATCGAACGGATTTTTTCCTCTCTTCTTCCCAGAAAGGACTCCACACTTAGACGATTGGCCTCTCTTCTGCCTAGAAGCTGGATGATTGGCCAATTGGGACTTAAAGAAGAAAGGAATTGGATGATTGAGAAGGATGTTGGCCTCCTTCTTCCGTTCAGACCATCTGATGCCAAGAATGAACAGAAAGAAAGAAGGATTCCTCCCTTCTTCTGTCCGGACTCCACATTAAAAAAAAAAAGGAAGATCCCTTGTCTTGCACCGAAATGGAGCAGGCCTTGGAATTCGCCTGGCTGCCATTCCTTAAACAATATATTTTTGAAAGGATCACCAGAAACCCCCAAGGACACAGATCTAAGTTCCGTCCATTTTATTAAGCAATAAAATCTTTGTTTACTTTGATTTCCAAGCAAGAGTATCTTTGTTACCCGGTTGAAGGGAAATCATCCATCCATTTATGAGTCCTCAAGACGAGGAAAAGGGACGGGAATTGGAAGTGCATCTTTGGAAGAGACGGAAATATCCAGACTCATGGAAGACTTCCTTCCATCAGTAACGTCCGTGAAGAACACCCGCCAAATCCTAATCTAGCTCGGATGGGATGGCATGGGCTTTTTTGGATCTGGATGCAATTTTGAATCTAGCAGTTAGGCTAACTCGAAGTTGACTTGATTTCCCAAACGGCCATCCCAGAGCATAGAAATTATTATTCAATTTTTTTTCATTGCTTATGTGTATTGCATGCATATTTTATTACCATGGTATCACTCATTAGAATATTATAAGTTAAATGTAATTAAATGATTAAAGGACCCTAAATTGGCATGATTGAATAGGTAGGAAACCAAAGCACCTATGACAATTATGGGCGTTAATCAAAAAAATGATTACATAATTGGTTAAGTGATTAAAGGTATGTCCAAGGCCATTTGGACATAAGGTAAATCACAAACCATACAAAAACTTAATTAAAATTATCAAGTGTGTGAGGGTAATATGTAACCCGCGGCTTCCCAAAAGGTTGATTCTCGCTATGATGCATGTGCTTACTCGTGTCACATGCGTGACCCCCCATTAGGGATGGAGTTTTCAAACTTGTTAATCCCAGAAGATTAAACCTTGGTTAACACTTGACCTATAATGATAGGAGCCAAAAAAAAACCAAAGCAGTGATCATAACCAAGTAAGGCTGTTGGATCAGCACTTGGGGACTATGACCAGGTGAGACTTGGGTTGACTCATTTTTATGAGGTCAATACACTGTTACATTGAGACTTTGTAGATTTTTTTTAGTTTTTGCTACTTAGTAATCTTAATGTTAAAAGAATATTTATGGAGCATATATAACTGATGCATGTATGCCATTATTTATATTTCAGATGTGTCATCATTTTTTCCACTTGCTTCTATACTTAATGATAATAAGTTAATCGGACCAAACTATTTGAATTGGAAGAGAAATTTGGACATAGTACTCACTTCTGCTGGGTATAAGTATGTCCTAACAGATATCTATCCTTAGTTAGGTCAAAACCCAACGAATAATGAAAAGCTTGAACTTGAAAAATGGAACAAGACTGATGAGATGGCAAAATGCTATCTTGGCTTCCTTAAGCCCAGTGCTGCAGCAGCAACATCAAAACATGGAGATGGCTTATGATATGATTTTTAGTCTCCAAGAGATGTTCGCTCATTCGAGCAGGGCTGCATGACAGAGTGCTATCAAAGCTGATTAATACTCGTATGGCTGAAGGTACCCCAGTCCGAGAGCATATGCTTAAAGTGATGGGCTACCTATATGAGGCCATCGATTTGGGTGCTGAGATTGACCAAGAGACTTAGATAGATATAGTGTTGGAAACCCTCTCAAGTTCATTTGATCAATTTAAGCTTAACTATTCAATGAACAAACTTGGCATGATCCTCCCATAGCTCATGAAAGAGCTGCAATCAGCTAAGCAGATTCTAGGGAAAGAAAAGGCAGTTCATTTACTAAGGCTTCTTCTTCTAAACCCAAAAGGCCCAAAGGAAAGAAGAAGCAGCATCCTAAAGTAGCGGGTGGCAAGATCAAAAAGACAAAGACCGCTAAAGGAGCAGTAAAAGGGAGATGTTTTCACTGCAACCAGAAAGGGCACTGGAAGACAAACTGCCCAAAACTAATTGCCAAGAAGAATGCAGCAGGTAATATTTTTGTTATTGAAACATGTTTAATGGTGGACTCTACTGTATCCTGGATTGTAGACTCTGGAGCCACTAATCATAATGCAATTCATTGCAGGGGTTCCAAGTAACCAGGAAACTCAATAGAGGAGAGATATTACTAAGGCTAGGGATGGGAGTAAAAGTGGGAGCTACTAGTATTGGTAGAGTTAGTTTATCTTTTGGATGTAACAAAAAACTTGTATTGGATGATTGCTTATATGTACCAGACATTAAAAGAAATTTAATTTCAGTAGCATGTTTGATTTCCTATGGTTACAACGTTTCTTTTCATTCTGATGTTTCCATTAGTAGAAATGGTAAAGAAATTTGTAGGGATCAAGATTCGGAAATTTATATTATGTACATCCAATAACTCCCACATCCAATGACACTGAGATAGTGCATACTATCTCAAATAAGAGAAAAGATGAACACAATGAGGAAACACTTTGGCATTTAAGATTAGGTCACATAAACCTTAATAGGATTAAGAGGCTTATCCAGGATGGATCCTTGGGTCCATTGGATAAGGATAAAATGCCTCAATGCAAATCCTGTTTGGAAGGAAAAATGACTAGAAGGTCTTTTAAGACCAAAGGCCTTAAGGCCTCTGATTTACTGGACTTGGTGCATACTGATGTATGCGGACCAATGACGGTACAAGCCCAAGGAGGTTTTAAGTATTTCATTACTTTTACTGATGATTACTCAAGATATGGATACGTTTATCTGATGCGATATAAGTCTGAGGCTTTTACAAAGTTTAAGAGTTCAAGGCTGAAGTTGAGAATCAGTTGGGAAAATGAATCAAAGTTGTTGATCAGATCGTGGAGGTCAATACCTTCTTGAAGAATATAAACAGTTCCTCATCGACAATGGCATTGTTTCTCAACTTACTGCTCCTAGAACACCACAATAGAATGGGGTAATAGAAAGGAGAAATAGAACTCTACTTGAGATGGTAAGATGCATGATGTGTCATGCGAGTTTACCAGAATCCTTTGGGATATGCTCTAGAAATGGCAGCATATATTTTGAATTTAGTCCCATCTAAGTCAGTACCCAATACTCCCTATGAGATGTGGACTGAACGTAAGTCCAATCCGAGGTACCTCAAAGTATGGGGATATCCTGCTTATGTATTGACTGAAAAGATGTCTAAATTCGGACCAAGATCTATACTTTGCTACTGGGTTGGTTTCCCAAAAGGAACTGTAGGCGGCTACTTCTACAATCCTGAGAGACAAAATGTGTTTGTTAGCACGAATGCTAGATTATTGGAAGATGATTGTATTAGTACCGTTGATCCTAAAAAGGTGGTTCTACAAGAACAGACACTTGAGGGATCATCTTTCAATTCAAGACATAATGATAAGGATGAAACACCTATTGCCGAACCAGTATTAGATGCGACACCCGTGGTTTGTCGCAGTGGGAGGATTTTGAGACCACCTAATTGGTTTATGTTCTTTGGAGAATCCCATGTGGCGATCTCCAATGAACAAGAATCGAATCCCACTAGTTACAATGAAGCTATCACGGATGTAGATGCAGACCAATGGCACAAGGCTATGGAATCGGAAATGGAATCTATGTACTCGAATGAAGTTTGGGATATTGTAGATGCACCGACTGGGATCAAACCCATTGGGTGCAAGTGGATCTACAAGAGAAAGAGAGGACCGGATGGGAATGTTGAAACCTTCAAAGCACAGTTGGTGGCAAAGGGCTATACCCAGAAAGAGGGTATATATTATGAGGAAACTTTTTCACCTATTGCCATGCTAAAGTCGATTCGGATTCTCTTGGCCATAGCAGCTCATTTTGACTATGAGATTTGGCAGATGGACGTCAAGACCGCTTTCCTCAATGGATATCTTGACGAGACTATCTATATGGTCCAACCAAGGGGTTCATATCTCGAGCCAAGAGAACATGGTTTGCAAGCTTAAAAGGTCCATTTATGGACTTAAAAAGCATCCAGATCATGGAACATTAGATTCGATCAGGCGATTAAATCCTATGGTTTTAATCAAAATCCTGATGAGCCATGTGTCTACAAGAGATTAGATGGTAAAGCTGTAGTGTTTTGATATTATACGTAGATGATTTGTTGCTTATTGGCAATGATGTCGCAGCATTATCCTTAGTCAAGATTTGGCTATCACATCAGTTCAGTATGAAAGATCTCGGAGATGCTAGCTATGTTCTTGAGATCAAACTTTTACGAGATCGAAAGACAAGAACATTGTGTTTATCTCAGGCGGCTTATATAGATAAGATTCTGCATAGATTCTTAATGCACGACTCCAAAAAGGGTATGTTACCCTTCAGGCATGGTGTTCCTCTATCAAAGGACCAATGTCCAAAGACTGATAAGGAAAAAGTACAATGAGTAAGGTACCATATGCTTCGGCTGTTGGTAGCCTTATGTACGCCATATTATGCACGAGACTTGATATCTGTTATGTCGTAGGTATGGTCAGCCATTACCAGTCGAACCCAGGGATACAACACTGGATAGCTATCAAGCATATCTTCAAGTGTCTTCGGAGAACGAAAGATTATATGCTTGTATATCATAGTGATGAGCTTATCCCAATGGGATATACTGATTCTGATTTTCAGGCAGATAAAGATTCTAGAAGATCTACATCCAGTTTTCTATTTACATTAGGTGGTGCTGCTATCAGTTGGAGGAGTGTGAAACAATCTTGTATCGCAGACTCCACCATGGAAGCTGAGTATGTGGCAGCATCTGGAGCAAAAGAAGCAGTTTGGCTAAGAAAGTTTCTTATGGAATTGGAGATTGTACCTTCAATTGAGAGACCTTTAACACTGTATTGTAACAATACGGCTGTGATTGCTCAAGTAAAGGAACCTCGTTATCACACTAAAGGCAAGCACATTTAGCGCAAGTTTCACTTGATCTAAGATTTTGCAGCGGAAAGAAGTGGAAGTGCTCAAGATCGCCTCATTAGAGAACTTAGCTGATCCTTTACCAAGACCCTTAAGGAAAATATTTTTACAAGTCATGTTGAGGGGATGGGAATTAGGTTCTGGTAGTATGTATTTTAGCCCAAGGGAGTATGTTGGAAATTGTGGTCTAAAAGACATAATTTTTCTATGATGATTAACATTAGATGATATATAATAAATGATTTGATATTGCATCCTATATACTTGTTGTATGTGATTCTCCTGAAAGGTCTACGAATGTTAGAAATAATGATCTTGAGTGCTCGAGATGCTTTACACATGAGTACAGAAGACACGAGATCATTTTATTACATTCGAAATACAATTGTCACAATTTTAATAAAGTTAGGCGCTTTATTATGAGAAATTGAAGTATACGTAATTTCCAATTGGGAAAATAGTTTGTTTTGACTATTTGAGAGGGATTCTCGAATTAGTATACTAGTACGCATATTGCATATGACGGACTTACATGAGAATAAATTTTGAAATGTACTATCGTAAAATTTAACTCATAGCTATGAGAGTACGATTGTTCTTAAGCTTGAGCAAGTCACTGAACTTAGACTTATAGCGTATATGCTTTGATTCACCAAATGAGCAAAGTCTATAAATGATTGACACTCGGTGGGTTGGGCATATGCCACTAGGGTCTAAGAACATACTCGCAAATAGTCATTCATGTACTTTCTGTGAGAAAGTAATAACACTCCCTTGAGAGGTTCAAATTAATTTATCTTAAAACTATACATAGTGATCTTTATAGATCGAGTGTAGACATGATCAATCGATGGGTTGATTCATGACGCTCAGTGGATGGATATGAGGGAACCTAGAGCTCAAGGTGTTAGATGGATATTGGACAAGTGATAGTACACAAATTACTTGATGCCAATATTCGAGTGTCGCATGAAGGAACCATTTGCGTATCGATCTCATAGGTCAGGGATGGGATTGTCTTATGTGACAATTTATTTTATCTCGATGTAAATGTCGCGCATATCCTGGAGTGCAGTTGTGATTTTCTGGTAGAAATAAATCACGACTAAGAATGTTGTCCCGAGTCGGAATGGCGGTGTAAGGACAATATTCTTGGGAGCTAGGTTATGTGTGTCCCGCGAAGTCCAAGGTGTAGACCATAAAAGGAAACTCGCTCCTAAATTTTAAGAATTCGTTTTTAAATTTTAGGTGACGCAATGAGCAAATAATGCCACCTAATATTGTGTTTATTTTTTTAGAAAAATTCAGAAAAGTTTCTTAATGAAACTAAACTCTGTAACATGGATCCGTGACCAAATAGAGGCCATGGGTGGTTTGAGGACTTTGGGTTTAGGCTCTATGGGCCTTGGTCCCAATGAGCCTCTAGACCAGCGGGTCTATTGTAAGTTGGGCATGATGTTCTCAGATCAGGCGCAGAAGAGACAACATATTTTTTTTATGAAGCGATGTCTTCTTTGCGCATCTTTGGATGATGATGAGAAGCGTCTCTCCCGTAGGGACGCGACGTTTCTTCGATCAGAGTATCGCTTCCCATTTATAAATAGCGAGCACCATGATCAGAGAAAAAGCAGAGAGAAATCTTTTTTTTTTTTTCATCCGTCCGTCTTCATCTATTTTTTTAAGAATAGTAAAGACAAGAGATGCAGAAGAGAGAACACAAAAGAATTCGGCTGATTTTTATTCACAAAAAAATTCTTGCTTATTTCCTTGGCCATACCCCTTGCTCATTCAGGGAGTTGAGGATTAAAGATTATCCCATGTATTCCTCAGAAAAATCAGCAATCTCAGAGTCTCCACTCCTTCGAAAGTCTCCGGTACAGAAGCCTTCATGCAGAGGAGTCTTCACGATGGACGCTTCCTTATTCACGAGGAAATCCAGCAGAAATCTTCAATAAAAAGGTACGCAATCATTTTCTCTAATTAATAAATGATTGCCATGATTATTCATAATTTTGATTACTGGTATCGCTTCCGCATCAACTAGATTTAATATTTTAATCCACGCTTATCTTCTTCATGATAAGAGTTTTGATCGGATTGTTCTGATCACGGTATCTCACCGAAGA
>UESW01001332.1:462642-502369 GCA_900491605.1 Calamus simplicifolius | reverse complement strand
CATGGGGAATGATCTGGCTCTGTTTGCACAAAAGACTTTGTCAGGTAGCTAAGTCTAGTGCAAGACAAATATAAAGGAAAATAGTATACTTTAGAAAATCATTTTGACAAGAAGATCATCTAAAGTTAGGGTCCTTTTATTTTAAAAACAAGTGCACATAAGACATATGAAATCCATTAAACAATCATGAAATTCAAGTCCTTTGAAAAATTTATATTGCATCACAAACTCTTTTGAAAATAATTTAACTTTAAAACACACTCATAAAATTGTTACTTTACCTGTGTTACCTTTCATCTGATTTAAAATTTATCTCATTTGAAACAAGCACCTTCTTTCATGATGGATTACTGAAATTACTTAGTCTTAACAATAATATCATTAGTACCATACTTAATTATTTTGTATTCATCAAAATCAATATAAGGTCAACAATCTTTCCTTTTTTGATGATGACAAAACTATTAAGTATACAACAAGAGATAAGAAATTTCAATCATAACATTCCTTGGTACTTTGAAGTATAAGATAAGGCGTGCCGAAATTTAGCGATCGTGCCAAACTCTAAATTTCAAGAACACTTAAAACATGATTTTCAAAAGATACATTGTATGACTCCCCCTTAGGTTTTAAACTTTGAATTTTTCAAAGTAAAGTACATGTAACTATATAACTTTTCAATTTGATGATAAAGATAAGGAATGGTTCCATTCTCCCCAATAACAGAAATTTGGTGTTTCAAATCAAAAGATTATAATGTATAGAATGTATGCAGTTCCATTTCTCTCCAAAAATAAAAGTATATGCAATCCCAAAATGTGTATTAGAATGTATGCGGTTCCAATTCTCCCAAAATAAAAAATATGAAATAAGAGTGTATGAGGTTTCATTTCTTCCTTTTTATCATCAATGAAAAAGAAGGTGAAAGAATATGCATATTTTCACTATATGTCTTTTCTTCAAGAATGATAGACATAAAACAGATTAAAAACAACATAGAGATTAGCACTGTAATTTCATACATCAAAGCATATAATACAAAGTACAAACCATGCCATAAGGTTTTACACTCATACACATATTCATAAATATTATACAAGCCAATAAAACATAGGTCCATAGCATTCAAAATTATACATTCCATCATAAAATTCAGTCATAAATATTATACAGTCCATAAAAATCCAATCACAAATCCAGTCAATAACTTCAAGTCGAGAAGAAGAAGATCCATGGTGCAACTCCGTACTGTCAGCGAGAAGAAGAAAGATGTGAGGTAGGTTGGCATTGTAAAATTTTGGCGGATAAGCTGCTGCATGAAACCATAGATTTCTTGAGTCATGCTGTGGCATTTCTGAACAATATTGGCAAGACAAGAGAGAGCAGCTTGAGCTATCTCAGTCTTGACCCTGTTAGAAGACATTTTAGAACCACCAAGTTAGCTTTTTCCATCAAGGAGTTCATGTCATTCCGCAAAGAAATTTCACAATACATGTTTCTAATATCCACATCTCTCCATGATGAAAAGCCCTTCCTTTAAGAATATTGACATTATGCTCCAAACCATCCAAACGCATTCTAATATCCGTAAAAGAAGCAAACATGGATGAAATGTATGGAACCATAGATGAATCACTAGAGTGTGAGGAACTATCCCTGGAGCTTCTAATAGAAACAACATCTAAAATTCTTCTAACCAAAGTGTCCATATCATCAGGGTCTAATTTGAAAGTAGTGGGATGACTTGGTTGGTTAGAAGTTTGGAAGGGTGGTGGAACATGTGATGGATTGGGGTCAATAGATGGATTTTTATTAGCAGATAGATTGGGGTCAATATGCATAAGATCATGTAATTCAAATATATAGGGGTAAGCAAGAGATAAAGTACATAAGCATGAGATGAAGAAGCAAAGGCTTGAGGTGCAGCAGGAAAAGCATGAGGTATAGAAGGTCCCTCCCCCTAGATAGGTGCAGAAGGTTCTTGCACCTTCTCCTTGTTTCTCGTCCAATGGCCATCTACCTTAGAAATACCCATATGGCTAAGGGTGCACTTATTGTAATAGTCTGTATGGCTCAGTTTACAAATAGTCTCACCTCTAACTCTAACTCCGAAGTGTGTAAAAATATGGGTGAGAAGAAGGCCATAGGGTAGGGCTGCTCTAGGTTTCAATTGCTTCTTTCATAATAGCACCTTAATCTAGGCAAATTCGCAGGAGTTTGGCTAACAACATGATATATGATACTAAGGTCCCTATCATTCACATAGTCAAAACTACCACTTCTGGAAGCTAAACTTCTAGAAATTATAAGATGTAGCAATCTCATTTCCACATTTAGATCTTTTGCAAAATCTTGTCAAAAAGAGAAGCATCCTAACACTAAGAACAATTTCAATGCGGTAATCTTTGCTATCAGCTGAATCCTCAAGTAAACCTCCAGTAGGAGCTTGCAAAATAGTTCCTAGAGTGTCTTCATCAAATTCAATTCTAACACCTTTTACAATAGATGATACATTACCATCATTAAAACTAATATTATGGTAGAACTCTCTAACAAGATCAGGATAAATTGGTGCTTCTATTCTAAGCAAATAACCCCAACCTTGGCTTTCCAACAAACTACCAATCTAAAAATTTTCATTAGCTAAGAATTTAAAATCAACTAATCTACTATATGCAACAGATCTACTTACCATGGATGAAAAACTAGAAGATCTAGAGGGAGAACCTTCTCCACGACCTCGGGAAGAAGAAGCACCACAAGCAAATCTCATTTTAGGTGCCATGATTCATGGTATAGATCTAAATAGCTAGGAAGAAGAAGGATGGAAATGGAGTTTAGAAGCTTGAAAGAGGCTTGAAGGCCTGGAGTATGGCAGAAATGGGAAGGAATGAAAGTGAATTTCAGCTTTAAAACCCAACCCAACCATCCAACATGATGTTGGTCATCCAACATCAAGTGTTGGCCGTCCAACTCCAAAAGTTGGACATCCAACTTTTGCTCTTGGTCGTCCACTTCCAAAAGTGAACGTCCAATGGCAAAGTTGGTTGGCCGATTGGTTATCCAATGAGGGATTTCAATGATAGTTTTCAATGATCCAAGGTTCAAAATGCAATGAAGGCTTATGGCACTAAAAATCAGTGAAAATTAATTCAGAAATAATCTAGAAAAATTCTAAAAAATGATGATCATGAAGATTAATTGGTGAGGTTTCATATGAGGTAAGTTTCATGCAAAGATCACAATCATAAGAAGTATAAAAATTAAACAATCATAATAACTCACTAGATTGAAGGGTCAAGCATGCCAAGATCCCTTCTAATTTCATAAAACTTAGACTCATCAAGAGGTTTTATGAAAATATCTGCGAGTTGTTTATTAGTACATGCATACTCAAGTAAAACATCACCATTATTAATAGGATCTCTAATAATATGATGTCTAATCTCTATATGTCTTGTTCTAAAGTGTTGGATAAGATTCTTAGTTAAATTAATTGCACTAGTATTATCATATTTTATGGGTATGTTTTTAAGTTTAATGTCATAATCTTTTAGTTGTTACTTAATCCACAGGATTTGAGCATAACTTTCAGCCGCAATATACTCAGCCTCAGCTGTGACAATACCACTGAAGTTTGTTTCTTGCTAAACCATGAGATTAAGTTAACACCTAAAAATTGGCAAGTTTTGCTAGTTGATTTTCTATCTAGTTTACAACCTGCAAAGTCTGAATCTGTGTAACCTATTAAATCAATGCTAGATTGTGTATTATACCATAATCCTAAGTTTCTAGTGCCATTCAAATACTTAAAAATTCTTTTAACAACAAATAAATGTGATTCCTTAGGGTTAGCTTGGTATCTAGCGCACATACAAACACTAAATAATATATTTGGCCTACTAACAGTTAGGTACAGTAAAGATCATATCATGCCTCATATAATTCATATCAACACTCTATCAGTACCACTTAGATGTCTCTATGCCAAATTTTTTTAAAATTTCTTTGACATACTTGCTTTGGCAAATGAAGATTCCTTCATTACTTTGCTTGATTTATTAAGAAAATAGTTTAATTCTTCCATCATGCTCATCTCGAACTCTCCCTACATAAGCTTAGCAAAGCCTTGACACAACGATTCATTAGTAGCGCCAAAAATGATGTCATCAACATAAATTTGAATAATAAGCATATCATCATCTTCTCTTTTAATAAATAAAGTTGTATCAATATTTTCTCTAATGAATTCATTACTAGTCAGGAATTTGCTCAACCTATCATACCACGCCTAAGGAGCTTATTTCAAACCATACAAAGCTTTATTTAATTTGAATACATGGTTTGGAAACAAGTAATTTTCAAATCTGAATGGTTGTTCAACAAATACTTGTTTAGCAATATATTCATTAAAAAAGTACTTTTTCCATCCATATGATATAATTTAAAATTTATGAAGCATGTAAAAGCAAGAAGTAATCTAATAGCCTCTAATCTAGCAATAGGAGTATAAGTTTTATCAAAATTAATTCTTCTTTCTGATTATATCCTTTAGCTACTAGTCTTGCTTTATTTCTAACTATATTACCATGCTCATCCAATTTGTTTCTAAATACCCATTTAGTCGAATAGTTTGATGGTCATGAGGTCTATATACTAAAGTCCATACATTATTTCTTTCAAATTGATTTAATTCTTCATACATTGCATTAATCCAATCTACATCGTTCTTAGCATCATCATAACATTTAGGTTCAATGTGAGAAACAAATGCTAAGTTATTGCATGCATCTCTAAATGAAGATCTAGTTCTAATACCATGTGATAGATCACCAATAATAAATTCCTTAGAATGACTCTGTACATACCTTCAATCTCTTTCTAAACCATGATTATCTTGAGGCTCTTCCTGATGAATAGTGTCATTTACCTCTTCTTGATTAGCTTGGATTGTTGAATCTTCTTTTTCATTTAAGGTGAGTTCCTTTACATACCTTCAATATCTCTCTTCCTTGATGGAAGATCATTAGACTCATCAAATAAACATGAATCTAAGGTCCTATTCTTTCTTTCTACTAGCCCATTTTGTTGGGATATTTTAGGTGCAGAAAATTTTTAAAGTGCTAATTTTTAAATTCTTTAACATGAAAACCTTTTTCATTTAAAATTTTTTTCTAAGGAGTTTTAGAAAGGTTGAAAATACTTCATCTTTGCTAGCTGAAATAAAACCCAAGTAAATCGAGAGAAATCATCGATAAACATAAATCCATATGCAAAAGTTCTAAAGATCTAGAAGTTGAAATCATAATTTCAGACTTGAAAAAAATTCTAGTTTTTTTCAAATTGGCATGCCTCATAAATCTTATCTTTTTTAAAATTTAATTTTGGCAAACCTTTTAATCAAATCCTTTTTAAGCAAGTTAAGATTCAATCCATTTACACGCAAGACATTATCAATGAAAGTAAAGGAGTGATACTAATTTTACCAATGCCAATAATTTTACCTTGGCCATTATCTCTAAAGGTAACCACTCCTCTATCTTTTGCATTCAAAGTGATGAATTAAGATTCATTATCCATCATGTGTCTTGATCATCCGCTATCCAAGTATCATTTTCTTTTGCTCATGGGTTATAAGACACACCTGCATTCACAATATCAAGTATTGCTCTTAGGTACCCAAGCTTTCTTGGATCCTTTGGGGTCAGTCAAGATGATTCCTTTTGGAATCCAATTTTTTTAATATTACTACATGCATAAGATTTATATCCTTTCAAACCATATTTAAAACATGTTACTTTAGAAGATTCACCAGTATGTATAAAAATATTTTTTAAAAGTTTTTATTTTCTAAAAGGATCATATCTTAATCTAGCTTTGTCAAAAATAGCTCTTTGACTATCTACTATGGGTTTGAGCTTATTAACTTCAGTTTTTAAATATTTGTTTTCTTGTTTCAAAAGCTCATATTTTTCAATACATTTATTCTTTTCTAAAGTAAGATTTTAAATTTGATTTTTTAAATCTTTATTTTGGAACTAAGTTTAGCAAAATCATCAATCAATTCATAGAATGCACCATGCAATTCTTTGAATGTAAAATCATCTAAAAAGCTAGGGCTTACCTCTCCATTGTTCACCATGAAATAAAGATTTGCTTTTTCATTCTCCTCTTCTTCTTCGGAGCTTGATGTATCACTATTGTTCCATGTAGCTATCATAGCCTTCTTTTTCCTTGCTTGGCCTTCCTTTTATTAATGGCCTCTTTCTTCCTTCAAATTTCTTTTTCATAGATTTCTTAAATTTTTTTGTAATGAGATCCAGATCACTATCCTCATCACTTTCACTTGAGGAGCCCTCTTTCTCATCTTTTTGAGCTGCACACTTTAGTGCCATAAATCTTTTCTTTTTGGACTCTTCTTCACCAAGATGTTATCTTTGTTGTAGCTCATTAGTCATCAGCGATCCCACAAGTTCTTCAAGAGAGGATATTTAGGTCCTGGGCTTCTTGGATGGCAATGACTTTAGCTTTCCAAGACCTAAGCAATGATTTCAAAATTTTTCTCACAAGATCATCGTTAGTATAGAATTTTCCAAGGTTTTTGGCCCATTAATAATGTTAGTAAAGCTTGTGAACATATCAGCAATACTTTCATAAGATTCCATTTTAAATAATTCATATTCATGCATAAGCATATTTATTTTGATTCTTTGACTTGATTGGTACCCTCATGGGTAACTTCAAGTCTATCCTATATTTTTTTAGCAGATATGCATGTAGAAATATAGTTAAATTCATTGGTATTCAAAGAGCAATATAAAATATTCATGGCTTTAGCGTTGAGCTGAGCCATTTTTTTATCATGCACATCCCATTCCGTTTTTGGTTTGATAATAAAAATATCATTTGATCTAATAGTGGGTGTGTGAGGTCCATTGACTATGATGCTCCATAAGTTATAGTCAAATGCTTGAATAAAAATTTTTATTCGTGCTTTTCAATACGTGTAATTAGTGCCATTAAATAAAGTGGTCTGTTAGTGGATTGCCCCTCACTCAATATGGAACTCATTTGAGCTGCCATGATCTTTGGCTAGAAGCTTTTTAGAGCTGAAAATCAAAAGCACTGCTCTAATACCACTTAGTATATGCACTTTGTAAATTTAGAAATAAATTAAGTGTAGTGTAGTGAAGATAATATGCAAGCAATCACAAAATATAGATCAACCAAACACAAAAAGTTTATAGTGGTTTGGCACCAAATCCAACACCTACATCCACCCCCCAAGAAACCTCTTGGAATTTCTACTATCATCCTAGCCAAACTGGCTAGCAACTTGTTTACGAGCATAAGTGAGCCTTACACCTAGCCTTCCGGGTTAGTCTTCTTATTTACGGATACAAGGAGCCTTTCATAACCTCATGAGTAGACCTCTATCCTTACACATTTTATTACTGTGAAACTCAAGCTTAAAGCATAAGAATGTTTAACAATGTATACAACAAGCTCCTTAAATGAGCAGATATTCAAAAGAAATACTTTATAAATTTTGAAGAATACTCCACAAAAGGATTTTTTTTTCTTTGAGCACGCTAGTGCAATGAATGAAGCCTTTAATGAAGCTTTGAATGCTCTTCAAGAGTGGTTGAAGCTTTTCATGCTGCCAAAGATGGGATAATGAATGCTTTCAAATGGCTTCAATGATATTCAATGCAGCTCTCAACAAATTTTCTCATAGTTTCTTCTTGCAACAAATAATCTTTTCTCAATATTTTTCATACTCTTTCATCTCTATTTTTCCATACTTTTTTCACACTAAATCACTATACAATATGAGATATTTATAAACAACAGAAAGAATAGAGCCGTTTATAGCCGTTGTGAGATAAAAAGATGAAAAAAATGCAAAGAAATGTTAGAAAATAGCCATTATAAAAATTTTCATATTGATTGGTCGACCAATTTATTATTGAAAATATGCTCTCTATTTTGGTCTCAATTTAAAAGTAGACGTCCAATTGGTCATCCAATAGCTTTTTAAAATGAATCCAACGAGACCAAACTTTCATTGGATGGCTAATTGGTTGTCCAACAAAACAAATGAAAGTCCCTTTTATCCGTTGGATGTCCAATTGGTCATCCAACAAAAAGTTGGATGCCATTGGGCATCTAACTAAAAGGCAACTCATGTTGGATGCCCAATTGGACGTCTAACTTTAAGTTGTATGTCCAATTGGAGTCTAACTCAAAGGGGCTTCATGTTAGACACCCAATTAGGCATCTAACAAAAATTGGACACCCAACTCGGCATCTAACAAAAAGAAACCATACATTGGACGCCTAGTTGGGTGTCTAACTCCCATTCAAAATGATAAAAAATCAGTTTATGGCTCAAGTAAAGTTAGAAAAAAAAATTATAAGGCACAGGAAATGATCTGGCTACTCTGTTTGCACAAAAGACTTTATAAGGTTGCTAAGTTTAGTGAAAGACAATATAAAAAAATAGTATACTTTAGAAAATCATTTTGGCAAGAAGATCATCCAAAGATAGGGTCCTGTTATTTTGAAAAATAAGTGCACACAAGACATATGAAATCCATTGAACAGTCATGAAATCCAAGTTCTCTGAAAAATTTATATTACATCACAAACTCTTTTAAAATAATTTAACTTTAAAAGACATTCATAAAATTGTCACTTTACTTGTGTTACCTTTCATTTGATTTGAAATGTATATCAATTTGAAGCAAAACCTCCTTTCATGATGGATTACCTGAATTCACTTAGTCTCAATAATAATATTATTAGTACCATACTTAATTATTTTATATTCATCAAAATCAATATGAGGTCAACATAAATGCTTATTAGATATTCCTCCAATCATAGAGGTGCCAACCCTAATCATTTAGAAATTTTATGATGGTTCAACATTTCTTCTCTCTTAATTTAAAGAGAATAGGGGATGCTAATGATCCTTACTCAACCAAATTAAAAGATAAAGAAAGAAAATCTATAAAAGTAAAAACAAAAGAATCATCAAGCATGCAACGATCAAAAATACACTTCTTTACGATTAATAAGAACAATCTTAAGAGATGTCTTCCCTTTACTACAGCAAGAAATTGAAACTATAACTTATGATAATAGCCAAAGGCAGCCCTTTACTACAGCAAGAAATTGAAACTATAACTTATGATAATAGCCAAAGGCAGAATAATAGGTATGTATAAAGTTGAGGATGAGGACAATAGCTACCATCGAGATGGTCATCTATGGATTGAAAAAATAATTGAGCTTTAGGTCACCATACCATCTATTCCATCTACTATCATGATATTCACTTACTTTTTTCAACTATAGTAGCCAAATAACTTGATGGCCAATCAAATCTAGCCCTTTGACTTGTTAAAGAAAAAGAGTATATCCCTATTAGTGAGTAGCATGTTCGACAAAATTAACTCTTCTTTAGCATCTTTGCATCACCTTTTATGTTTATCGGGCATTCATGAATGCTGCATAGGCTATGACACAAGGTTGAATATTGGAGTGACATTGCTGAAAATTAATGATATTACGAAAGAGTGTATTACTAATATCAAAGATTTTTAAGATCAAAATTTCTATCACCATATGGTGAAAACTTATGCCTAACAATCTTCTTGCATGTTAATTCGTCTTGAATTTCACAAGAGATAGCTCTCAAAGCATGTTGGAAATAAACTTGACTTATTATAATAATAATTATAGATATAAAACCCAAGGCTCATCTATCTCATAAATATATGTGGTTAATTTGAAGAGCTTATCTCCAAGTGTATGGGAAATTTAAAGAGTTAATTTCATAAATACATGGGGAATTTGAAGTGTCCACCTTATAAATGAAGATATCTCTTAGAATATCTCTGGGGATCTATATATACCCCTTGTATCAAGCTATTTGATGTAAAGTGAAAAATAAAGTTCATTTTTATGAGTATGAATTTGTCTTTCTCCTTTCCTCTTCAAATAAGTGTGCGTGAAAGTGCCTATCATTCTATTCTAACAAAGTTGTTTCAGAACTTTGTCAATTTGGTGAAAAATGATGGCTTTGACAAAAGGTTCGCTTTCATTTTAATATCCTTACCCTACCAAAATAACTTTGATCATTGGGCAATCTAAATGAAGGTTACATTTAAAGCACAAAGTGCATGGAAATTGTCAACAAAGACTATAAGGAGCCCATAGACAGAGCCTAAAGAGATGCTTTGGAGAAGAATAGAAAGAGAGATTCATATGCTCTGAATCATCCATCAACGTTTGAATAATATCATGTTTGAGAAGATAGCTAATACTACTTTAATGAACCTTAAGAGATCTTTCAAAAAATTCTTGTAATAGAGTGAATAAGGTAAAGAAAAATTAACCTCCTAAAACTTAAAGGCAAGTTGAAAGTACTCCATGTATAGGAGTTCGAGTCCTCTCTAATTATTTCTTAAGAGTTTAACCACATGTAGATATATAGTGAGGATGTGCAATAAATTCGTACAATTGAGAATATTTTTTATTCGTTAGATCCAAAGTTTGAGCATGTGGTCATGGCCATTAAGGAGCCCAAGGACTTCAAGTTCATGTTCATTGATCAATTAAAAGGGTCGTTATATGCCTATGAAGAAAGTGATGTGGCTGGTAAAAGCCACATGTAAGTTAACGATCAAAATTACCCAACGATAAGAAGTCGTTAGAATATCAACGGCCCCATTCACTAAGCAGCCCTGGCTCCTAAGTAGCCCCAGCTCCTAAGCGGCCCTGAAGCAGCCCCAACTCCTAGGTGGCCCTAGCTACTAAGCGGCCTTAAAGCGGCCTAGCTCCTAGGCGGCTCCAGCTCCTAAGCGTCCTAAAGCAGCCCCGACTCCTAGGCGGCCCCAGCTCATAAGTAGCCCTAAAGTGGCTCTGGCTCCTAAGCGGCCCCAAGGCAGCCTCATATCATTTTATTTTATTTTATCTCAATATCTACTTCAGCTTCTCAAGCAAGCCTTCACTTCTGACAAGGCCAGACCTACCAGCCATCGTTGATTCATATAAGACAAACTCTGTCGATTCTAGCATAAGCCTAAGAAGTTATAATCCATTATGATGTTTTAATGTCCCAAATCAGATGAGCCCAAAAAGTCATCACCCATTATGAATTTTAATGACTCTGGCCAGATAAGCCTCAAAAGGTGATCATCTGCTGTGAAGTACCAATCATCCAGTTTAGATGAGATGAATCCAATCCCACTAGTTCTGACATTTCATTCACAAAAGTCATAGCTCATCATGAGATGCCAATCTTATCAAGTAAGCCACATAGACTCAAAGTATCAAAACGAGTAAGAGGACCCCGGACCAAGGTATGAACACTCAAGAAAATACTTAAAGAATTTTCTCATCTTCTTTCTAACTCTGATTTGAGCTTCTTCAAGCTCACGGCTGTGATTCTGATCACTAACTTGAGCCTCAGAGGGTTCCCGCTAGAATATCCGGTCTCCAAAACTTCTTACAGATCTTGAAGTTGAGGCAAAGCTTCTTCACCAAATTCATGGTCCGTTTACTAACGCTCAAGGACATCAGCTCAAGGTGATCAGGCATCATCAGATTGGCACACCAGAAAGGGAGAGCAGTGCTGAGCAGAAAAAAGATAGCTCTGTAACTCTGAGCTACAAGCTCGCCCTCTCTTGAACACTAATGGTGAGGACACACGTTCAGGGAGCTTCTACCAGTTACGCTGGGGGGCATCTCCCTTGTGCTGAGCAACCAGAGGCTAATCTTCCAGCTCTTTCCTCGCCATCAATCTTAGCTACTCCACAAGGTCAATTGGCCACCCTTACCTAGCAAGTCAAACCCTTGTCGGGGTGGTTCGTGAGTTTCAAGAGCAATGGCTGGTAAGCGTTCAACAGCAACCCATGCTTCCCGTGCCGTCGGTGATAGCTGCCCCAGCTAGTCAGCAATCTGCATGCAGAAGACCCCCTTCGAAAGAGCCTCGCCATCGCCATGCTCCATCCAAATGCCACCGCCACCATGAAGTCTCCAAAAGGTCGATGTTCCCTGTCCGTCGCTCGAGTAGTCCCTCCTTCAAACATCGATGGAGGAAGAAGCCTAGACGAGCGCACCACCATCAGTGCCACTATTTCCCCAGCTCATTTTCTGAATCAACGGGCAAGGATCTCAATTATCAGATGGAAAGGCATTTGGAGAAGCAGGACTGGCGATTGGAAGAGCTCAACTAGAAGCTCCATAACCAACCAGGAGTGGATTATGACACTCATCTACCCCTTACTCGTCGGATTATGAAAGAGCCTGTCTCTCACAGGTTTCGTCTTTTCTATTTGGATCCTTATGACGGCCTACGGATCCATTTGACAACCTAAAGAGTTACAAATCTCTCATGCAAATTCAAGGGGCAACTGATATCCTCCTATATATTGCTTTCCCTGCTATCCTTCGAAAGGTTGCGCATGCCTGATATTCTCGCCTACTCCCACATAGCATTGACTCCTTCTAACAGTTAGAAAAAAGTTTTCTTAGTATACTTCGATGCCTGTCAAAAGATTCTCGAGTGGTGGACAGTCTGTTCTTTATCCAACAGAAGAAAGGAGAATCTTTGAAGGATTTTGCGGTCCGATTCAAAACAACAGCAATCGAGGTCTACCACCTCGACGATGCTGCGGCCACTCTAGCCCTGAAGTAAGGACTCAGCTTCGTCTATTCATTGGACAAAAGACCTTCTAGTTCTTATACTGAGCTTCTAAGTCATGCGCAGAAATATATTCGTGTCGATTAAGCTGATTCCATATGGAGGGACACTGAAAGAGGGCTTAGCAAGAGATCAGTCCATGCAGAGCTACACAAACCACCCACCAAGAAGCCTGAGCCCCCATGCTGGTCAGATAACCAGCGCTGAAACATTGCCCCCAGAGAAGAAAACTTCACACCTCTCCTTGCCCTCAGGTCTCATATCCTTATGAAGATCGAAAGTGAGTCTTATCTCCAGCGTCCTCCTTCATTGAGGACAAACGTCGCTCGTGATCAGAATCATTATTGTCACTTCCATAGAGATTATGGCCATGATACTGAAGATTGCCATAATCTGAAGCGTGCTATTGAGGAGCTCATTCAACGGGGCTATCTTGGGAAGTTTATCCAAAAGAGATGGCCTTCGATCATCCTAGCTCTGATGGGGCCTCCACCTATTCAGGCCAACAATGACAACACCCAACAGAGAGAACGATGGGCATGCTTTCATGGGGAATGACTTCATCTTCTAAGAGACCGAGGGGAGATAAGGGGGTAGAAAATGTAATCCCCTTTTCTGAAGGAGACTTAGCGGGGGGAGGGGCAATCTAAATGATGATAGCGTTGTTGTCTCTATGACGATTGCTAAGCATCCTGAAAAAAGAATATTGGTAGATAGTGAGAGCTCTGCCGATATCCTTACTTATGATGCTTTTGTTCAAATGAATCTATTTATCAGCTCTCTCCAATGGTGACAACACCTCTGATTGGTTTTACAGGGGATTCGATGAAGGTAGAAGGCAAAATTATCCTGCCAGTCACTGTAGGATCACCGCCGTATCAAAACACGATCCTAATGAGTTTCTTAGTGGCCCGAGTGCCTCTGGCATACAATGCCATACTCGGTCGACCTGGCTTAAACCTCTTGGATGTGGTGATATCTACCAAGCGCCTGCTCGTGAGATTTTCTATCAGTGAAGGAATCGGTGAGATGTGTGGGGAGCAAAATCCCATGCAGCTATATTATCATATGGCGCCCAACCCTCAGGAGATGGTGACTCCACCGACCTCGGTGCTGCTCGATCCCAGGAAGTCTAAAAAAGGAAAGAGCTAGCCAAACACTTATTATCATCTGCTGGGGGATGACCCTGTGAAGACTGTGCAGATTGGCGAGCTCCTTCCCTTAGAGATGAAGAATCAACTCCTTACATTCTTACGAGCGAACGCAGATGTCTTTGTCTAGTCAACATTGGACATGCCTGGCATCCCTTTGGAGGTTATTACTCATAAGCTTAATATTGATCCAAAGTACCGGCCTATCTACCAAAAGAAAAGAAGTTTCACCCCTGAGCAATAGAAGGCTATTGATGCGGAGGTTAATAAGCTACTCTCCACTGGCCACATTCAGAAAGCACAATACCCGAACTGACTAGCCAACATGGTGATGGTTCGAAAGGTTAGCGAAAGTTGAAGAATCTGCATCGATTTTACTAATCTCAACAAAGCTTGTTCTAAAGACTGCTTTCTACTGCTAGGATCGATCAATTGGTGGATTCCACATCTGGCCATGAGCTCCTCAGCTTTATGGATGCCTTCTTGGGTACAACCAAATAAAGATGGATCCGATGGATGAAGAAAACACCTCTTTCATCACTGAGAAAGGCATCTACTACTATAAGGTGATGCCCTATGGGTTGAAGAACGCAGGGGCCACCTATCAAAGATTGATGAATAAGATCTTTAAAGACCAGATTGGGTGCAACATGGAGGTGTATATGGATAATATGCTAGCTAAGAGCACCTGCATGCCAACCATATCGCCGATTTAAAGAAACATTTAATAATCTTTGGCACCATCAAATGAAGCTTAACCCTTGCAAGTATCCATTCGGGGTCATCGCCAAGAAATTTCTGAGCTTTCTAGTGATCCAACGGGATATTGAAGCAAATCCAAAGATGATACAAGCCATTCCTAACATGAGACAACCAGTCAATAAAAAGAAAATGCAACGGCTCACCGAAAGAGTGGCCGCTCTGAATCAATTTATGTCAAGATTAGCTGAGAGATGCCTATCCTTTTTCAAAGCTCTACACAAGGCGAACAGCTTCGAGTGGACGAAGAGCTGCCAGAAAGCCTTCGAGGAGCTGAAAGATTACTATCTATGCTACTTTATTATCAAAGCCAAAAGAAGGAGAAAAGCTCCTCATTTATTTGCTGCTTCTCTGGAAGTGGCTAGCTCTGTTTTGGTATGCCTTGACCTCGATGGAGCATAAAAACCTATCTATTATACTAGCAAGTGCTTCATGATGCGAAGATCAGATACTCCAGAATCAAAAAAATATTTTTGCTCTGATCATCTTCGATTAGCATCTCATGCCATACATTCAAGCCCATCCGATCATGGTGCTCACAAACTAGCCTCTTAGAGCTATTCTGGCTTGTCCTAACACCTTCAGTTGACTAGCTAAATGGGCCATCAAATTAAAGAATTCGATCTTTCATTTCAATCCTGATCTATCCTGAAGTCCCAAGTGCTGGCAGACTTTCCAGTGGAATGCACCTACAGCAACCTAAGGACTTTCCCATGACATGTTCAGATGCTGATGAGGATGCGGTGGAGGCCTAGATCCTCATGTCGATGGCGCCTCTAATTCTTAAGGAAGCGAAGCCGATCTTATTCTTACAAATCCAAAGGGCGTTGTATTAGAGTATGCTCTCCGATTTTTTTTTAAAGCTACAAATAACCAAGCTGAGTATGAGGTCTTATTGACCAAAATCAGGCTCATGTGAGAGTTTAAAATAAAGCATCTCAGGGCCTTCATCGACTCCCAGCTCATCTCCGGATAAATTACTGAGGAGTATGAAGCTCAAGACCCCATTATATCTCGATACCTAAATAAGGTCAAGCGCTAATCTCTTATTGGCTTATTTCACTATCAGTTATATTCCTAGGGAAGAAAATGCTAGAGCCGATACCTTGTTGCGGCTAGTTACCTTGGCAGACAACACATTGGGAAAAATATATGTTGAGCACTTGGAGATCCCAAGTATTGATGCAGCGGAAGAGATTCTACTAGTTGCATAGGAGTCAACATGGATAAATACTTACATCCACTATCTTACTGACGGTACTCTCTCTACTGATCCTATAGAAGCCATGCTACTCAAATGGAGAGCCCCTAAATTTGTATTGCTAAATGGGCAAAGTCTTTTTCTTATCCCTCCTTAAATGTGTCGATCCTACAAATGCCGACTATATTCTCAGAAGATTCATGAAGGCATATGTAGAAACCACCTGGGGGGCAGATCATAGGCACACAAGGCTCTTCGCTAAGGATATTATTGGCTCATAATGAGAAAGGACACTACTGAGCTAGTCCAGAAGTGCGATAACTACCAACAATATTTTAATATCCAATGACAGCCAGCCTCTCAGCTAAGCTCACTCTCTACTCTGTGGCCCTTCGCTCAGTAGGGGATGAACATTCTTGGACCATTCCCTCCAGCCTCAGGTCAACGGAGGTTCTTACTTGTCATCATTGACTACTTCACCAAATGGGTTGAAGTCGAGGTGTTAGCCAAAATTACTGAGAGCAAGATGAAGACATTTTTTTAAAAATTTATCATCTATCAATTCGGCTTGTCCCATACTATTATCACCAATAATGGTCGCTAGTTCGATAATACTGCATTCAAGACCTTTTGCATTAAACTGGGTATTTGCCACCGATTCACTTCTGTCAGACATTCACAGAGCAATGGAGAAGCAGAAGTCATGAATCAGGCCATTCATTGGGGACTTAGAACCCGACTAGATGAGTTCAAATGCAAATGGGTAGAGGAACTTCCAAGTGTATTGTGGGCATATCATACGACTCCAAGAGTCCCCACAGGAGAGACTCCTTTCAGTCTCGTCTTTGAATCTGAAGTGGTCATCTTGGTGGAGATTGATCTTCCAAGCCCGGATGGAATCGTATAATGAAGAAGATAATTTTGATCAGCTAAGGGCCAACCTCGATCTCATCGATGAGGTGCGGGATCAAGCGCGGCTTAGGATGGCTATCTTCCGCCAACGAGCAGTGAAATATTACAATTCCCGAGTCCGTCCCAGGACATTCTACCCAGGAGATCTAATCCTCAGAAAATCTGAGGTATCTAAGCCAATTGAAGGAGGCAAGCTATCCCCAAATTGGGAGGGGCCCTATCGAGTCATCAAAGTACTTCATCAAGGAGCATATCGACTCAAGGAGCTCGATGGGCAACTAATTCTGCGTACTTAGAATACGGATAATCTTCATCGGTATTACCAATAGTGAGCATACTTAGCCAATGATTATAAGAAAAGTTTTTAATTTCATCTTTCTATTCAGATTAGAAAATATCAAAATGACCTCAGCGGCCCCATGATCATAAGGATACCCCTGGGCTGGCATCGAGAAACCTCCGAGGTGGTTCAAATCCTATGGTCTCGGTAGCCCTAAGTCAAACTCTCGGACCGGTGCAAGAAACTCCCGTGGTAGTTTTCAAAAGAACATCGATGGCCCCGTGATCATAAGGATACCCCTGGGTGAGCACCGAGAAACCCCCAAGGTGGTTCAAATCTTATGGTCTAGTGGTCCCGAGTCAAACTCCCAAGCTGGCGCAAGAAACCCCCATTGCAGTTTTCAAAAGGAGCTCGATGGCCCCATGATCATAAGGATACCTTCGGGCCAGCATCGAGAAATCCCTAAGGTGGTTCAAATCCTATGGTCTTGATGGCCCCGAGTCAAACTCTCGGGCTGGTGCAAGAAACTTCCATGGCAGTTTTTAAAAGGACCTTGGTGGGCCAGTGATCATAAGGATACCCTCGGACCGGCACCGAGAAACCCCCGAGGTGGTTCAAATCCTATGGTCTCGGTGGCCTTAAGTCAAACTCCCAGGCTGGTATGAGAAACCCTCATGGCAATTTTCAAAAGGACCTCAGTGGCCCCATGATCATAAGGATACTCCTGGGTCAGCACGAGAAACCTCTGTGGCAGTTTTCAAAAGGACCTCAGTGGCCTCGTGATCATAATGATACCCCCGGCTAGCACCGACAAACCCTCGTGGTAGTTCAAATCCAATGGTCTTGGAGGCCTTGAGTCAAACTCCCGAGCTGGTACGAGAAACCTTTGTGGCAGTTTTCAAAAGAACCTCAGCGGCCCCGTGATCATAAGGATACCCCTAGGTCGGCACTGAGAAACCCTCGAGATGGTTCAAATCCTATGGCCTTGGCGGCCCCGAGTCAAACTCCCTAGCCGGCGCGAGAAATCCTCATGGCAGTTTTGAAAAGGACCTCGGTAACCCCGTGATCATAAGGATACCCTCGGGCCGGCACCGAGAAACCCCGAGGTGGCTCAAATCCTATGGTCTCAGCGGCCTTGAGTCAAACTTCCGGGCTAGCGTGAGAAACCCTCGTGATAGTTTTCAAAAGGACCTCAGTGGTCCCGTGATCATAAGGATACCCTCGGGCCAGCACCGAGAAACCCTTGAGGTGGTTCAAATCCTATGGTCTCGGTGGCCCCGAGTCAAACTTCCGGACTGGCGCAAGAAACCTCTGTGCTAGTTTTTAAAAGGATCTTGGTAGCCCTGTGATCATAAGGATACCCCCGAGCCAGCACCGAGAAACCCCCAAAGTGGTTTAAATCCTATGGTCTCGGTGGCCTCGAGTTAACTCTCGGGCCAGCGCGAGAAATCCCTATGGCAGTTTTCAAAAGGACCTCAACAGCCCTGTAATCATAAGGATACCCCTAGGCCGGCACCGAGAAACCCCTGAGATGGTTCAAATCCTATGGTCTCAGCAGCCCCGAGTCAAACTCCTGAGCCGACACCGAAAGACCCTCGGGTGAGGATCGGCATCAGCACTCAAGAAGCACTCTAGCAAAAGCCCAAAAGACGAAGGCAAGTATAAGTGTTCCTACAATGTCTACACATCAAATTGCCGACTCCCTAAACATACTCAAAAGATTGAAGGTGCATCTAAAGGCTAAAGCCAAGACATGATCACCAATAGACTAAAGACGCTATAAAAAGCTAAGTCTTTTATACTTGAGCAAAATGTTCTTTTCATTAATTTAATGTCAATGTCTCACAAAAATGCTAACTATAGTCAGATTACAAAAATATGAAAAAAGAAAAGGAGCTTCAAGGCTTAGTGGGTCCTGACCCATCTTCGGCGTCACCACCCTCTAGACCCTCCACCTCATCCTCGAGCTGAAGGTCTTCGATGCTGCTTATTTTGAAGACCCGGGAGACCTTCTCTTTGCACTTCTCGAAGCCCTGGGAGAAAGCATAGATGGCTGCCTCACTGGACTCTACAGCAAAATCCATGGAGCCTTTGTAGTTCTCCATGGCCTTGTGAGCTAGGGTCTCAACGATGTGGCGGCTACCTTCTCGACAGCCTGAGCCTCGATGATAGCCAACTTCTCCATGACCTCTCGAGCTCAGGCCTCAGTGGAAGCCTTCCCATCCCAGGAAGTTCGAGCGTCCGCATCCGCGATGGCCAGCTTCTCCACGATGGCTTGAGCCTCGACTCGGCCTTGTCGGCCCTCTCCTCAGCATGATCCAACTTAAGGAGAGCCTCCTCCAGCCTCTCCTCAGTCGGCCTAAGCCTCATCATGGCATCCACGAGCTTAGCCTCGGTGACTTTGGACTTACACTCGCCTGCCTCTGCCTAGGCCTTCAAAAAACTACTCCCCCTGGGCGACTCGGAGTTTGTCGGCCGCCTTCATTTCTCGAGCCCGCACCTCAGCCAATTAATTGGTCAGGCTATCGAACCAGGCCTTGGTGGCGTTCAACTCATCCTGAGCATGCCCATAATTATTGATGGCCCCAGCATAGGCCTCCCAAAGGACGAAGAGGTCGTTGGACATCTGCATGAATCAATTTAGTTAGAGCTCAGACCAAATCCTTATCCAAGTAAGAAAAAGAAATGAAATTGGCAAACTTACCTGAAGGGTGACGGAAAAGAGACTGTCAAAGACGCCGATGATCGGTTGGCAGTGGAGCTCAGCTTGGAAAGTAGGGAGGCTGGAGCACCTCAATACCCGCTCCGCTAGCCGACCATGGTTCATTGTTGTCATCCGAGATGGATGACTCCTGGGGTCGCTGGTAGGGGGCATCCCCCCCTTCCTCTGGCATCAGTTGGGTGGCCGGTGAGGCATCTTCTTCAATTTCCACCATCGGAGGCGTCCCAATCCTCACCTCTATGGCGGATTCACCTTCGGGTTCGGTGGTGGCCTAGGGCTCCTCCCTAGGCGGCCCTACCTCAGTTTCAATAGGAGGAACCCCTGCTGCTGGTGCTTCGATAGGGGGATCCTCCCTTCTCGGCTCTTCCATCAGGGCTGCCTTTGGAGCCGCAGAAGGAGCCATGGGGGTATGGGATGGCCCGCCCTGTTCTTTTGGCGAGGCTTCTTAGGCGCCGCCCTCGCCGTGTCGCCAGTGGCCTCTTTCCTTTTTTGAAGGCCTGCCATTAGAAAATTAAGAGAAAACATCATGGCTACAGAAAGAAGCAAAAGTTAGAGTCAAAAAAATGGTGACAGATGGGTATGGCGCTCACCGGGCGCCGGTGCTGATGACGCCGATGTTGCGCCAGCCTCACGGAGGTTATCCTTCGATAGTAGCTCTCGAAGGAGAGGAAGAATGGATGACAACAGTGAATCAAACACCTCTCGATCTTCCTCATTTATAGTGGAGTTTTTGTTAGAGCTAGTGTCAGGAATGCCCCAGCCCATTTTCATTCTGTCCAAATGGATATAGAAAAATTGGGTTTTCTATCCCTTGATCTTGGAAGGCAGATCGAGCTTGAGAGCTTTCTTAGGTCTGAAGGCAAAGCTCCACCATCCGGATTTGTTGGGATAGTGAAGTTTATACAAAGCCTGGAACAAAGAAATCCGGGCAGAAAGTCCATGATAATGGCAGAGTACTAAAAAGGCGTAGATAATCCGAATGGAGTTCGGAGTTAGCTGCGCTGGGACAAGTCATATCTATCTAAAATATTAAAGAAGAAAGGATGAAAAGGAAGACGAAGCCCGCTCTTAAAGAACTCCTCATACAAGGAGATTTCACCAGACTGGCTGAAGGTCACCCTATCACCATGATAGGGGGCAGAGGTACAGATGCTAGCGAGTATCTCATACTATGCCCTAAGGTTCTTAACATCCTAGGCAGTCATTGTGGAGGCTATCCCCTTCGGACCTACAAACTCAAAAAGGGTAGCCGGGTGACTAGAGGATGGAGAAGAAACCCTAGGTCGTGGAGAAGAGGCCCTAGATGGCATTCCGGCCCCGATCGCCGAGTGATCGCAGATGGAAATACCATCGAAAGCACGACGCCATGCCTGGAGGATCTTCTCCCTGGAAGGTTCGACCATAGGGCTTTTACCTTTCCTACAAGAGCTAGAATCCATGAGCAGAAAGGACAAGAATGGTGAAAGAAACTGATCTGAGGATCAGGAGGATAGAAGCAAGAGCTCGAGACTCCGAAAGTGAAGAAGGCATAGGAAAGATAGTGGAGACGTAAGAAGCTCAAAGGGACGGACGAGATAGTCTTTATGCATAATTTTTAAATATCCCATCCACTGCAGTGCCACGCAGATATTCATGAGTAGAGGTTTTGCCCAGGTATCCTCAGATTTCTCACCATTCGAAATACGACACCTCAGTGACACTTAAGAGGTGCGATCTGCGCCCAATAATGGGACACAGATAAGACAATTCAATAATGGCATCCCATTTTTTTCGTTGATCGAGAAGTATTTTCTTAATCTCCCTGCAGACCACATCGCTTTCGATGCCATTCCTTAAATGATAAGAGGACTTCGAAGAGACTTTACCTCCTTGAGGACACACACCCATCTCTGCTAATTTATGGCATGCGAGACCCGTCAAAAGCGGGAGATTTTATGCTCCATTCTCTTGGCAAGTGGTCTGCGCATAAATACCAAGACTCGGAGTGGGGAAACATATGATGTGGCTGGTAAAAGCCACGTGTAAGTTAATGGCCAAAAGTCGTTAGAATATCAACGGCCCCAGTCACTAAGCGGCCCTAAAGCAACCTCGGCTCCTAGGCGGCCCCGGCTCCTAAGCGGCCCTGAAGCAGCCTCGGCTTCTAGGCGGCCCCAGCTCCTAAGCAGCCCTGAAGACACCCCGGCTCCTAGGTAGCCCCAGCTCCTAAGCGGCCCTAAAGCGGCCTCTGCTCCTAGGCGGCCCCAGCTCCTAGGTGGCCCTAGTTCGCAAGCGGCTCCTAAGCAGCTCCAGCTCATAAGCGGCTCTGAAGTGGCCCAGAAACGGCCCCTAGGCGGCCTCATATCATTTTATTTTATTTTATTTTATCTCCAAGATCTGCTTTAGCTTCTCAAGCAAGCCTTCACTTCTGACAAGGCCAGGCCTACCAGCCATCGTTGATTCATATAAAACAAACTCTGTCGATTCTAGCACAAGCCTAAGAAGTCATAATCCATTATGACGCTTTAATGGCCTGGATCAGATGAGCCCAAAAAGTCATCATCCATCATGAAGTTTTAATGACTCTGGCCGGATAAGCCTCAAAAGGTGATCATTTGCTATGAAGTACCAATCACCTAGTTCAGATGAGATGAATCCAATCCCACTAGTTCTGACATTTCATTCACAAAAGTCATGGCTCATCATGAGATGCCAATCTTATCAAGCAAGCTACACAGACTCAAAGTATCAATAAAACGAGTAAGAGGGATCCCGGACCAAGGTATGAACACTCAAAAAAACACTTAAAGAATCTTCTCATCTTTTTTCTAACTCTCATTTGAGCTTCTTCAAGCTTACGATTATGATTCTGATCACTAACTTGAGCGTCGGAGGGTCCTCGCCGGAATATCCGATCCTCGGGACTTCTTGCAGATCTCGGAGCAGAAGCGAAGCTTCTTCACCAAATTCATGATCCATTTACTGACGCTCAAGGACATTAGCTTAAGATGATCAGGCATTACCAGAAAGCTTACACAAAAGCAAGCATAAGGCTATTAAACTTGCCTTGCAAGTAAGGCTTTCTCATATGACAAGAAAGGAATACATGAAAAACGTCAAACTATAGCTGCAGTCGTTGATGTAGCCAAGAAAACAAAGCTTAACATAATCTATCTAATAACGAAGAGAGAAGTTAAAGCTCATGAAGAGGCCATGGAAAAGGAAAAAGGTCAAAGAAGTCAACAAAAACTGTGGCTGCAGTTGTTGATGTAGCCAAGGAAAAAAAAGCTTAATTATATAATCCATCTAACAATGAAGAGTTAAAGCTCATGAAAAGGCCACGGGAAAAAGAAAAAGAAATTATTCGAGAGTATATGATAGAAGGTATAGGAAATCTTATATAAAATGTTATAATTGCTAAAAGCATAGTCACTATTCCTTAAAAATGTCTCATGTTAATAAAAAGCAAATCTTATAAAGAACAAGAAGTAAAAGAGTGACCCACTTTGTTACTAACACTCAAAAAGGATGCGAAAGAAGACGAGATCGTGGTACCTTGATAATGATGCATGCAATCATATGTGTGTGATGATAAAAGTAAGCTTATAAAGCTCGATAAGATGATGAGTGGCTACGTCACGTTTAGAGATTCTTTTAAAATTCAAATCAAGGTCAAACGTATCATTTCAAAATATATGAAATTTTATAATATGGACATTTGAAGGTTTTCAAATCACATACAGCAAATGAAAATTTCATTTTACCATTCAGGTCATTAAATTTTATGGTGTCTATAAGCTTCTCTCTCTGCATTCCAATTAATAAAGAAGTTAATTAACATTCAATAAAGAAGTTAAGACCCTCGTTTGGTCCTTAATTGATAACCAATTAATTGTGTTCTTTGAAAGTATGCACTGCCTTGAATGTTAAAAGAAATTTACAACAACAAAAAAGTCTACATTAAGATGCGGCACATAGATGTCCTCATGAGTCGATTTAGGTAAAAAAAAAAAACTAAACCATACGAAACAAAATTGATATCTTTCGCCCTTTCTGGACCAAGGAAAGGGAAAGCCTAATTAACATTCATTAGAAGTTTGTGCAAGGTTTGTTCCTCCATCCCTGAACACAAATGAGTGGTTGCTGCCAATGAGCTGCACAGCCTGATCTCGTTGAAGTTTGTGGGGACAAGCCCATGCCATCGTGCAATGCATTTATTGTTCAAGCTTTCCATGACAAACTATTGTGAGTCACAAAAATTCAGCTTGAAACTTTGTACGATCTCCAGGTGGTCCAAAAAGGCACATTTTCCTCTCATGCGTTTAAAAATCAGCAGTCTGCATTGCTTTAGGAGTCAGCAGTACGGTGCTTCATTGCCCATGAAACTGTGCATTGAAGCGTAGGGAACGTCCTGGCGTTCCATGAGCTTTTCTGTACAACTGAACCAGTCTTACGGCAGGCTCGCTCCTGTTCGTGGGCCTCTGGTGTCAGGAATCCTGTTCTCATACGCCCTCATGCCCTGCCCCAGTGTGCTGATCATTGAAATGCTTCATCTCCCTCAAAACCTCCATGTTTCATGGCTGTAACCAATGGTTTTCTAGGGAAAACCAAGGACAAAAGCAGCATTTCGACCCCCAGATTACTGCTCCAACGACGTGTTTCACACCAAAGACAATGTTTACACCCTTTCTGTGGAGATGTTATTGGGGAGCAGTAACATGGCAGCAGTTAAAGCCGCTGGCCCATGACCGGCCTCAAACCGCCCATATGCTGTGGTTCTACGGATTAGGTACAGGTTTGGTGCTTCTGACCTGCTACCAGACCATGCCCGTTAGCCTTGGGTACGGATGTTGACCTTAATTACTGATCCTGCCTTCAAACCAACTCATCATGTTTCCACATGTCAGGTTTGGATATTTGGATCAATCCCATTGGTTTTGTTGGTGGAGGCCGAATGATTCAATCTAAACCTCAAACGTTGCCACCCTCGGTCTTTGGTATTTGGTACTTACTGCTATCATTGCATTGCAGGAGATGGCACGATATGGTTAGGCAAATGCTGAAAGAAGATAGACAGACTGGGATATCAATAAGCTTTTGCAAAGGAGGAAGCTTCAGGTTCTCTAGACTTGGAAGAATGGACACACAAGGCCACCAACAATACCATGGGGGAAAATTGGATGGGTTGGGCCGTGTTGGAGGAAAGGCTGAGGCCTACACCCTTGGACAGTACCACTACTCCAGCCAAACCCAATCTTCAACCTGAGTTCTTCAATCCAACCTCAATTAGAATCATTGGAGTTAGATCGCGGCAGGTTGGGTTGGAATGAGTTGGTTGGTTCAATTAGACAAGCCATGTATAAATGCTCTCTGACATTTAAATTTCTAACCATAAAACAGAATAAACTAGGGAAAACAATGTGTGAATGTAATATAAATTTTAATTTTATATTGTTTGTCTTGATATGGAATTCTATCGACTAATCTAAATTTTATAAGATCTAAGTGGAGATCCACTCAAGTGTAGCTAAATCAAACTCTATCTTTATACACTCTAGTAGATCTCTATCTAGATATAGTTAAGTCTACATTAGATGATAGGGTTTCCACATTGATAATTAAAGCGGTTGGATGGGATCTACTGTTCTAGAATGGCTGAAAATTAAAAATTATATTATTGAAAAATTTATAACCCATGCATCAAATAGTAGAAGATGAATAGTTTAGATAATATGAAATAATATATACTCTTTTAACCATTTGATACATGGGCTAAGAACCTTCAAATCGCATAATTTTTTTATATTTAAGCATTTTAGAGATAGAAAATTATATCCAATAATTTTGATAATTGTTATGAAACCTTCACCCTTCGATCTAATCTAGCCATAATCGAATCTAAATAAAGATCCACTTGATATATAGGTGTACTATATATGTGTATATACTAAATATAATATCGTACCTCTAAAATGCTTAAATATAAAAGATCATGTAATTTGGAAACCACTAACCTATGCATCAAGTTGTTAAAACAAGGGAACATGTATTACTTATTGTTTATTTAAATTATCCAACTATTTGATAACTTGATTAATTAGAAAGAGGTTTTCAAATCATATAATTTTTATTATTTAAAAATCTAAAGATAGCACATCATATCTTATCAAATAGATTGGAACATTGATTGGAAATGGTTATTGTCTAATTTAAATTTAAATAAAGATTCATTTGAGTATAGTTAAACATGCATGCATACATATATACAAACATACACACACATAAAGGTGTAGAGAGAGCTGAAGTTGGCTACATTAAAATGTAACTAAGTTCAAAAGCTAGTCACCTCCCCCACTTTTGGATCCATATGGATTCTAAACCTACTCTACCTTTTTTTTACTTTTTTATTTTTAAAATCCTCTTGTCATCCGGCTAGGTTTAGGCTATTTTTTTTCTTCTAAATCCCGAAAGGTCCAAGCTAGGGACCGACATCAGCACACCGATGCTAAGTTAGCCTTCTCAGAGTGCCATGCACGTGAGTGCCATGCACGCCTTGGATCTCTCTTAAATTGCCTAAGGATGGAAGGTGAGGTTGGCCGCAGGCTTTCTCCTTCCCAAAACCCAACAATGGCAGCTCGGCCTAACGCTTGCAAACATCCACAAATAATCAACACCACATATGCCTAGACACCAGCATGTACAGGGTAAAAACCCCAACCCCTTTGATTAATACAATCTCAAGAGGATATAAAGTGAATGTGCCAAAGCACTTACAAGGAAACTCTCAAAACTCTCCCCTCACTTTGCCTTAGGCTACAAAGATAACCCCTTCGCAGCCCGTTGATCACCCATAGGAAGACTCCTCGATGGCTGATCATGCTCCTTCTCTTCCTCCTCACGCTTGCTCACAAGGTGGACTGATAAAGAAGACTTTGAATATCCCCATTGATGACCCGGATCCTTCTTATGTAGATGACAACGTCCACATGAGCCCTTTTGATGAGCTTAATCTTGGCCCTTGGATGGATTGATCAGATTGCTGAGCTAAACCCATTTGAAGGCCCTTAGCTTGCTCTTTGGCTAGATAAGGCTGAATCCAAACTCTCAGCCTGGACACAGCTGCATGTGCGGCCAGCTTGGCCATGTGCGTCAGCTCCGTGTCCCATCCGTATGTGCATCGTGTGCACACAAGCATGCACCTGCGCATGCCTGTGTGCGTGTGTCCTCCTGGGCATTAGCCAGGTTGGCCGTCATCCAGACTGGGCTGCACGCCAAAGTGGGCTAGGCATGTCTGGCCCATGTCTGGCCCGCATCCCGGCCGTGTGTGTGCCTGCGTGTGCTGTCGGGTGTACGCGCTTGTCTTCGCATGCGTCCATCTGGGCATGCACCAATCTGGTGCCCGCTAGGCTGGTCGCTTGCTAGCCTAGGCTGCCGAACTAACCCGCCAATGCCCAAAAAGGATGGCTCCCAGATTTTTTTGGAATATGTACTTATCTGTTCTGGCTCACCTCTAGGCGCGCGCACATGCACCTCACATGCATGCCCAAGCTGCCGCAAACCTTGGCCCTCCTAGCCGAGTGTGCATGCGCATTGGGTACCGCCTGCGCCCATGCACGTGCATCCATGCATGCCCCTTGTGCCATCACCAAACCGCGTCGAGTGTCTAATCCACCTAGCATTAAGCTGCATCCTTTCGGTCTTGGCCATGACTTGCCTAGCCGATCTAGGCGAGGTTGACGCAAAGTCCTCACATGCCATCGTGTTTGGAGCTTGACTTGCGTCTGGCATTGGTGCGCGTCTTGCCAACCTCGCACGCCGCTGCGCCTGACTGAAATAGGGCATGCCAACCTCATGCGCCCCATTGCCGGTTGCATGCACCCTGTCGTGCGATCAATCTCCAGCCCGGTAGGCCCTTGGCCGCCGGCCTTGCCCGTGCATGTGCATGCCGCGGGCTATACCACGGACCCCTAGCCGTGTGCATTACTAGGGCGGTGACAGTCCTCCCCCATCTGAAGGCGCTGAGGTCTCCATCGCGCTCGCCCTAAAGTAGGCTTGGATGTCCTCCTCGAATTACCAAAGTTCTTTTGCCTGTCGCCAAGTGGCATCGGTTGTATTTTCTCCTTTCTACTACACTAGGTACTCCATGTATTGAGGTCCTTGACTCATGCCCACCTTTCTTCTGCTAGGATCCTTGCAAACCTAGGCCGCATGGCAGGCGCAACCTGCCTAGCACTTCTATCTCATCCAGCGTTAAGTCTCCATGGTAATGCTTTAGAAAGCGGACATGAAAAACTGGGTGAATCTTCAGTCTGACCGGCAAGGTTAGCTTGTATGCTACATCTCCCACATGCCTGATCACCATGAAAGGTCCATCATACCTTGGTAGTAGACCCTTATGATACTTCTTTCGATTGACCTTCTTCCAAAGGTATGGCATGATCATCAGCATCACCAAGTCCCCTACTTGGAATTCCACCTATCATCGATGCACGTTCGCATGCATCTTCATCTGCATGGCAGCCCGCACGAGGCTGTCTCATGCCTTGGCGATGTGCTCAGTCCGATCCCGCACGAAGAGATGTGCCATGGGGCATGGTCTGTCATACTATCAAACAACTTCCAAGGGTGTCCTAGGCTGATAGCCTAGGCACAATTCTGCTGGACTCTCTTTCGTTGCTGAAGACCGATTAAGGTTATAGGAAAACTATGCTGTGTCTAGCAACTCCAGCCAATTGCACTTACTTACGGTGATGAAGTGCCACAAGTACTCTTCAAGTAGTGCGTTCACCCGCCCAGTTTGGTCGTTCGTTTGAGGGTGGAACGTTGTGGAGTACTTCAGTTCCGTGCCCATAATTTGGAATAGCGTAGTCCAGAACCTTCCTGTGAAATGAACGTTGTGGTCATTGATGATATCGCCGGGCATGCCAAAAATCTTAACGACATTGGCAAAGAATAGGGCCGCACACATCTCAGTTGTGCATGTCTTGGGCATGGCCATGAAGATGGCATATTTCAAGAACATGTTAACCACCACAAAAATGGAACGCTTGCCATCCACCTCCGAAAACCCCATGATGATGTCCATCAAGACGGACGCCCATGATCGGGCCAGGATGGGCAAAGGCTACAACAGTCTTGCCGGTCTCTTACGCTCCACCTTATCCATCTGGCATGTTAAATAGCTGCGCACATAGGTCACCACATCTCTCCACATGTTCGGCCGGTAGAAGTCATGAGAGAGAAGGGTGTACATCCATTCCATGCCCGGGCATCCCGCCCACTTCGAGTCATGGGACTCCTTGAGTAGGTCGCATCGTAGGGCCTCGCTCTTTGGCAAGACCAGCCTGCCTTTGCACATGCGAAGCAAGCCATCCTGGATCCAAAAGCATCGCACAAGTATGCTCGATGTGTTGCGCATTAGCTTGGCATAAGCCACATCCGCCTGGGCTGCCTCGCGGATGCGGTCGCTGATGCCCGACTATATAGAGACCACCGCAGCCACATACTCCTGCACGGCTTGGCGGTTGAGGACATCGGCCACTTGGTTGCCACTTGGTTCTGACGTCATGGCTGATGCTCCCAGTCGAAATCAAACTTCACCAATTAATACTCCCGCCATCGAGCTTGCTTGGGCGTCAACTTGTGCTGAGTCTTGAAATAAGTATTGGTGACGTTGTCGGTGATAATTTTGAACTTGGTCCCGAGCAGATAATGGCGCCATACCTCTAAGAAATGAATCATGGTAGTCATCTTCTTTTCGTGTACCGAGTAGCGTGTCTCGACGTCTTTAAATATTTGGCATTCGTAGGCCACTGGATGTCTTGCTTTGATCAAGACTCCGCCAAGCGCATGGTCGGATGCATTCGTGTGCACTTTGAAAGGATCCTCAAACTTAGGTAGCTGCAAGATCGGTTCTATGGATAGCATCATTTTCAGCTTGCTGAAGGCCTTCTCGCAGTCCGAGGACCAACTCCACCTTCGCTCCTTCTTGAGTAAGTTGGTCAAGGGGCTAGCAATGGCCAAGTATCCATTGATAAACCTCCGATACTATTTTGTGAGTCCTAGGAACGATCAGAGCTCGCTCACTGTAGCAGGGATCGGCTAGTCTAGGATGGCCCCGACCTTGGCACTGTCCATCCGAATCGCCCCGTGGCTAACGATATGTACAAGAAAATGGACCTCGGTGCATGCAAACTTGCACTTCTCCCGTTTGACATAGAGGCGGTGCTTCCAAAGTCTCTATAGTACTCACCTCAAGTGCTCCACATGCTACTACAGGCCGCCACTGTAGATGACGATGTCTTCGAGGTAGACCATGACAAAGTCATCCAGAAAGTCATACAAGACATCCATCATGAGATTGCAGAAGGTGGCCGGTGCATTTGTTAGGCTAAAGGGTATGACCAAGAACTCGAATGAGCTGTACTGGGTCACGCACGTCGTCTTGGGCTCGTCGCCTGGTGCAATACACACTTGCCAATATCTGGAGCGCAGATCAAGCTTGCTGAAGTACTCCACCTTCACGAGCCAGTCAAATAGGTTCACTACATTGGGCATCGGATAGTGGTTCTTCATGGTGATCTTGTTGAGTGCACGGTAGTCCACACACATGCACAGCAATCCATCTTTCTTGCGCTGAAAAAGGACCAAGGCTTCGAATGGCGTGCGGGATGGCTGAATCAGCCCCATAGCCAATAGCTCGTCCTGCTGAGCGTGTAGTTCCTTCAGTTTGGCTAGGCCCATGCGGTAGGAGGCCTTAGCTGGGGCACGCACATCAGTTTCAGCTCTATGTGGTGGTCATGTGCACATCATGGTCGCAGCTCCTTTGGTAGCTCATCGGGCATCAGATCGGTGAACTCCTCCACCACCTCCCCCACCTACACGGGCACCTCCTCAGCATCCTCTGGCTCAGGCTCAACATGGACTAGTACCATGACATATGTCTAGTCTCCCTTGCACAGGCCACGATTGATCTATTTGGCAAACAGTAGTCCACTGTCTGGGATTGTGTGCACCTCTGCGCCGAGATGCATGCATTGGTCTTTAGTGGGTGCTGCGCGTGGGCCGATGGTCTCCTGGGCACGTGCGCTAGTGGTCGGCACAAGCGTGTCTTTTCCCTGCTGGGCGCGTGCATATGTCTGCTGTACGCATGCGCCAACAATCTTCTGCTATGCAGCAAGCAGCTGCCTGCTACTTTCCTCCATGTGTGTGCCATCCTCTGCATGGTGCATGCCAGTGGCTAATGGCAATGCTAAAATAAACCCGGTGCAGTCCTCCGCGCCTATCAACATGTCGTTTAGATGTGGAATGATCAGAGCCTTAGCCGCTTTGATGAACTCCGAGCCAAGGATGATATGGAAATCATCCAATGGGATCACCATTAGGTTGAACAGCCCTTTCCATGGACCGATCTCCATGTCAACCTTTGTAAGGTCATTCACCTTTGTTACCTTCGAGTTGATGGCCTTGATAAGGGCTGCACAGGTGGTGGTTCGCAACCCTAACTCCTTTGTAACATCATCCGTGATGAAGTTATCGGTGGCACCCATGTCGATCATAGCCCTCAGCTCCCGACCATTGACCTTCACCTTGACATAAAGAAGCCCTTTGCTGGACGACAACTTCTTGGTGACAAGTGCATTAATGGCTTGTAATGGGTTCACCAGGGAGGGCTCCCCCTCGGTGTCGTTGGATTCCTCATCCAGTTGGGAGATCAAGTTCATGAACTTTCCCTTCTTCTGGCAATCGCACGCCCAATGCACGCCTCCACAGATGAAACAACCTTGGGGCTGCTCAGATTTGGTTGTGGCATCCTTGGACTGATGGGCGGTTCCCTTCTCTTTTAGGGTCATCGTCTTCTTCTTCTTCCCTTTCTTCTTGGGAGGAGACATCTTACCCTCCTTGGCATTGGCCTTCTGCTTGCAACCAAGGGCGGGGGAGGGTGCCGTGGTGCAAAAGTTGACGAGCCTCTCGGCAGCAGCCATCACTGAGTTGAGATCCTTCACTCCTTTCCTTTGCAGTTTCACTTGCACCCAGTTCTGCAACCCCGACTGAAAGTTAAATAGCTTGTTGGCATCCGACATGTCTGGAATATCGAGCAGCAGCGAGCTAAATTTCTTGACGTATTCCCTGATGGAACCCATCTGCTTCAGCTTCTTCAATTGATCCCTCGCAACCCAAGTGACGTTATGAGGGAGGAACTGAATCTTTAACTCCTCCTTTAAGGCCTCCCAATATGTAATCCCTGGCCTACCAATATTTCAGTTCACTTTGTTATGAGTGCGCCACCATAACTTGGCATCACCGGCAAGGAACATGCTAGCGAGTTGGACATGCTGCACTTCCGATATGCCCATAGCCAGGAAGTACTCCTCCATGTCCCAAACGAAGTTCTCCAGTTCCTTGGCATTGTGCGCACCATTGAAGGGCTTTGGCTCAGGTACGCGGATCTGTGATGGAAGGGGCTGATCCGCACATGGATAATGCGTGCGCTCATGCTGGAGTGAATCTACTTCATCTCCTATCTCCTTGATGCGGTTCAGAAGTTCCTCCAACAAGGAATCCCATCCATCTTCCTGACCTTTGTTTGAAGAGCTCGGCCCAACTCCATGATCTGGGGCCGCTAAGATCATCTGTTGGAGCTGATTGATCCGTTGATCTTGCTCCAATGATCGAGTGATTAGATTTGAGAACCCTTCCTCGGGAGGAGTCCCGATTAGGGTCTCAACCCGTGCCATAAGTCAAGTTCACCATGTCTTGGTGTTGTGCCAGAGCTTGGAAGAAGAACCTCGCTCTTGATGCTAGGTTGAAAGCTGGCTCTGATACCCTCTTGTCATCCGGCTAGGTTTAGGCTAATTTTTTTTTCTTCTAAGTCTCGGAAGCATCTTAGCTAGGGACCAGCCTTAGCACACCGATGCTAAGTCAACCTCCACAGAGTGTCATGTGCGCCTTGGATCTCTCCTAGATTGCGTAAGGATGGAAGGTGAGGTTGGCCGCAGGCTTCCTCCTTCCCAAAACCCAACAATGGCTGCTCAACCTAGCACTTGCAAACTCCCACACACAATCAACACCACACACGCCCAGACACTAGCATGTACAGGGTAAAACACCCCAACCTCTTTGATTAAAACAATCCCAAGAGGAAACAAAGTGAATGTGCTAAAGCACTTACAAGGAAACTCTCAAAACTCACCCCTCACTTTGCCTTAGGCAACAAAGATAACCCCTTTGCAACCGATTGATCACCTATAGAAAGACTCCTCGATGATTGACCGTGCTCTTTCTCTTCCTCCTTATGCTTGCTCACAAGGTGAACTGATGAAGAAGACTTTGAATATCCCCATTGATGACCCGGGTCCTTCTTCTCGGCTAGGTTTAGGCTTTTTTTTTTTCTTCTAAGTCCCGGAGGCATCCTAGCTAGGGACCGGCCTTAGCACACCGATGCTAAGTCAACCTCCTCAGAGTATCGTGTGTGCCTTGGATCTCTCCTAAATTGCCTAAGGATGAAAGGTGAGGTTGGTTGCAGGCTTCCTCCTTCCCAAAACCCAACAATGGCTGCTCGACCTAGCACTTGCTAACACCCACAAACAATCAACACCACACACGCCTAGACACCAGCATGTATAGGGTAAAACACCCCAACCTCATTGATTAATACAATCCCAAGAGGATATAAAGTGAATGTGCCTAAGCACTTACAAGGAAACTCTCAAAACTCTCGCCTCACTTTGCCTTAGGCTACCAAGATAACCCCTCCATAGCTCGTTGATCACCTATAGGAAGACTCCTCAACAGCTAATCATGCTCCTTCTCTTCCTCCTCACGCTTGCTCACATTGTGGACTGATGAAGAAGACTTCGAATATCCCCATTGATGACCCGGGTCCTTCTTATGTAGATGACTGCATCCATACGAGCCCTTTTGATGAGCTCAATCTTGGCCCTTGGATGGACTGATTGGATGGCTTAGTTGAACCCAATTGAACACCCTTAGCTTGGTCTTCGGCTGGATAAGGCTGAATCCAAACTCCCAGCCTGGATGCATATGCGCGTGGAGCTAGCCTGGCCGTGCGCTTTAGCTCTGCATCCCATCTTTGTGCACGTTGTGTGCGTGCATGCTTGCACGTGCGCATTTGCCTAGGAATCCACCAGGCTGGCTGCCTGCCAGCCTAAGCCACGCGCCTACCTAGGTCGGGCGTATCTATCCTGCATCTGGCCCGCATCCCGATCGTGTGCATGCATGCGCATGCTGTCATGTCTTCATGTTCGTCCATTTGGGTGCATGCCAATCTGGTGCCCGTTAGGCTGGCCGCCTGCCAGCCTAGTCCGCCAAACGAACCTACTAATGCCCAGATAAGGATGGCTCCCAAATTTTTTGAGAATCTATCCTTATCTAACCTAGCTCACCTCTAGGCACGCACACGTGCGCCTCACATGCATGCCCATGCTGCTGCCAACATTAGCCCTCCTGGCTGAGTGTGCATGCGCACCAGGCACTGAGCATCTAATTCACCCAGCACTGAGCTGCATCCTCCTAGTCTTGGCCATGACTTGCCTGGCCGATCTGGGCAAGGTTGACGCAAAGTTCTCGCATGTCATCACGTTTGGACCTGGACTTACATCTGGCCTTGGTGCGCAGCTTGCCAACCTCGCACGCCGTTGTGCCTGACAAAAATAGGGCCCGCCAACCTCGCACGCTCATCCCATGGTCAACTGCATGCACCCTATCGTGCAGTCAGTCTCGGCCCAACAGGCCCTCAGCTGTCTACCTTGCCCATGCATGTGCGCACCGCAGGCTGCACCATGGCCCCCTGGTCATGCACATTACTGGGGCGGTGAAATCCTACCCCACCTGAAGGCATCGATGTCCCCATCGTGCTCACCATCAAGTAGGCCTGAATATCCTCCTTGAACTGCCAAAGTTCTTCTGCCCACTAGGTGGCATCGATTGCATCTTCTCCTTGCCACTGCACTAGGTACTCCGTGTACTGAGGTCCTTAACTCATGCCCACCTTTCTATATGCTAGGATCCTTGCAATTTTCCTTGCAAACTTGGGCCGCACAGCAAGGCGCAACCTACCGAGCACTTCTATCTCATACGGCATCAAGTGTCCATGGTAAGGCTTTAGGAAGCTGACGTTAAAAACTGGGTGAATCTTTAGTCTGGCTGGCAATGCCAGCTTGTATGCTACATCTCCTACATGCCTGATCATCTTGAAAGGTCCATCGTACCTCAGTAGTAGACCCTTATGATACTTCTTTTGGTTGGCCTTCTTCCAAAGGTATGGCGTGATCTTCAGCATCACCATGTCCCCTACATGGAAGTCCACCTATTATCGATGCACATTTGCATGCATCTTCATCTGCATGGCTGCCTGCATGAGGCTATCGTGCGCCTTGGCGATGTGCTCAATCCGATCCCATGCAAAAAGATGTGCCACGATGCACGGTTCATCATACTTCCACACAACTTCCAAGGGTGTCCTAGGCTGATAGCCTAGGCACAATTTTACTAGACTCTCTTTTGTTGCTGAAAACTGGTTGAGATTATTGAAAAATTATGTCGCATCTAGCAACTCCGGCCAATTGCGCTAACTTGCAGTGATGAAGTGCCATAAGTACTCTTCAAGTATTACATTCATCTACTTAGTTTGGCTATCCGTCTAAGGATGGAACATTGTGAAGTACTTCAGTTCCATGCCCATGATTTGGAATAGCATGGTCCATAACCTTCCCGTGAAACGGACGTTGCGGTCGATGATGATATTGTTGGGCATGCCAAAAACCTTGATGACGTTGGTGAAGAACAGGGCCGTGCACATCTAGGCTATGCATGTCTTGGGCACGGCCATGAAGATGGCATACTTTGAGAACCTGTCGACCACCCCGAAGATGGTGTGATTGTCATCCACCTTCAGAAACCCCAAGATGAAGTCCATTGAGACGGATGCCCACGATAGAGTAGGGACAAGCAAAGGCTGCAATAGTCCTACCGGCCGCTTGTGCTCCACCTTATCCATCTGTCATGTCAAACAACTACGCATATAGGCCTCCATGTCTCTCTACATGTCTGGCCAATAGAAGTCACAAGAGAGAAGGGTGTACATCTATTCCATGCCCGGGTGTCCCACCCACTTCGAGTCGTGGGACTCCTTGAGTAGGTCGCATCACAGGGCCTCACTCTTTGGCATGACCAGCCTACCTCCGCACGCACAAAGAAAGCCGTCCTAGATCCAGAAGCACCACACAAGTCCGCTCGATGTGTTGCGCATCAGCTTGGCATAAGCCACGTTTGCCTGGGCTGCCTCGCGGATGCGGTTGCTGATGCTTGACTATATAGTGGCCACCATGGCCACATACTCTTGCATGGCTTGGCGACTGAGGGGCGTTGGCCACTTGGTTCTAACATCCTGGCCGATACTCCCAGTCGAAATCAAACTCTGCCAAGTACTCCTGCCATCGAGCTTGCTTGGACATCAACTTGTACTGAGTCTTGAAATAAGTATTGGCGACGTTGTCGATGACAATTTTTAACTTGGTCCCAAGAAGATAATGGTGCCATACCTCCAAGCAATGAATCAAGGTGGTTATCTCCTTTTCATGTACTGAGTAGCGTGTCTCGGTGTCTTTGAATTTTTGGCTTTCGTAGGCCAATGGATGTCCTGCTTGGATCAAGACTCTACCAAGCGCACGGTTGGATGTGTCCATGTACACTTTGAAAAGATCCTAAACTTAGGTACCTACAAGACCAGTTCTATAGATAGCGTCATCTTTAGCTTGCTGAAGGCCTCCTCGCTGTCAGAGGACCAACTCCACCTTCGCTCCTTGAGCAAGTTAGTTAACGGGCTTGCAATGGCCGAGTACCCCTTGATAAACCTCTGGTAGTAGTTCACGAGTCCTAAAAACAATTGGAGCTCGCTCACTGTGGCAGGAGCCAGCCAGTCCATGATGGCCCAGACCTTGGCATTGTCCATTCGAATCGCGTTGTGGCCAACGATATGTCCAAGAAAATAGACCTTGGTGCATGCAAACTCGCACTTCTGCCATTTGACATAGAGGTGGTGCTCCCGAAGTTGTTGTAGTGCTCGCCTCAAGTGCTCCGCATGCTGCTGCATGCCACCACTATAGATGACAATGTCGTCGAGGTAGACCACGGCAAAGTCATTCGGGAAGTCATACGAGACATCCATCATGAGGTTGCAGAAGGTGACCGATGCATTCGTCAAGCCAAAGGGTATGACCAGGAACTCAAATGAGCCATACCGGATCATGCACGTCGTCTTGGGCTCGTCGCCTGATGTGAAATGCACTTGCCAATATCCAAAGCATATATCAAGCTTGCTGAAGTACTCCACCTTCATGAGCCAATCGAATAGGTCCGCTGCATTGGGCACCGGATATCGGTTCTTCATGGTGATCTTGTTAAGTGCGCGGTAGTCCATGCGCATGCACAGTGATCCATCGTTCTTGCGCTGAAAAAGGATCGGGGCTCCGAATGGCACACGGGACTGCTGAATTAGCCTTGCAACCAGCAGCTTGTCCAGTTGAGCATGCAGTTCCTTCAGTTCGGCCGGGCCCATGTGGTAGGGGGCCTTGGTCGGGGCACGCATGCCAGGTTCCAGCTCTATGCAGTGGTCGTGCACGCACCGTGGTGGCAGCTCATTGGGCATCAAATCGGCAAACTCCTCCACCACCTCCCCCACCTGCACTGGCACCTCTTTCGTGTCCTTTGGCTCGGGCTGAACCTAGACCAGTACTGCGACATATGTATGGTCTTCCTTGCATAGGCCATGGTTGATCTATTTGGCAGACAGTAGTCCGCTGTCTGGGACTGCGTGCACGTCTGTGTCGGGCCACATGCGATGGTCTTCAGTGGATGCTTCGCGCGAGCCGGTGCTCTCCTCATGCCAGTGGCCGGTATGCCTGCATCTATATGCTTTGCACATGCACCAGTAGTCTTCTGCTACACAACGGGCAGTTGCCCACTGTGTTCCTCCTTGCGGGCGCCATCCTCTGTGTGGTGCATGCCAATTGCTGATGGAGATACTGAAATGAACCCGGAGTAGTCCTCCGCGCCTATCAGCATGCTGTTCAAATGTGGAATGATCAGAGTCTTGGTCGCTTTGATGAACTCCAAGCCAAGGATGATCTAGAAATCATCCAACGGGATCACCATTATGTTGCACGGCCCTTTCCATGGGCCGATCTCCATGTCAACCTTTGTAAGGCCATTCACCCTTGCTACCTTCGAGTTGATGGCCTTGATAAGGGTTGCATAGGTGCTGGTTCGCAACCCTAACTCCTTTGCAACATCATCCGTGATGAAGTTGTCGGTGGCACCCATGTCAATCATGGCCCTCAGCTCCCGGTCATTGACCTTTGCCTTGACATAAAGAAGCCCTTTGCAGGATGGTGGCTTCTTGGTGACAAATGCACTAATGGCTTGTAACGGGTTCACCCAGGAGGGGCTCCCCCTCTAAGTCGTTGGATTCCTTAGCCAGTTGGGAGATCAAGGCCACGAGCTTCCCCTTCTTCTGGCAGTCGCCCACCCGATGCGCACCTCCATAGATGAAACAACCTTGGGGCCGCTCAGATTTGGCCATGGCATCCTTGGACTGATGGGCGGTTCACTTCTCTTTTCGGGTCATCATCTTCTTCTTCTTCCCTTTCTTCTTGGGAGGAGATGTCTTGCCTTCCTTTGCTTTGGCATTCTGCTTTCCGCCAAGGGCGAGGGCGGGTGCCGTGGTGCGAAAGTTGACGAGACTCTTGGCAGCAGCCATCGTCGAGTTGAGATCCTTCACTCCTTGCCTTCACATCTCTACTTGTGCTTAATTCTGCAACCCCGACTAAAAGTTGAATAGCTTGTTAGCGTCCGACATGTCTGGAATATCGAGCAGCAGCAAACTAAATTCCTTGACATATTCTCTGATGGAACCCATCTGCTTCAGCTTCTTCAATTGATCCCTCGAAACCCAAGTGACGTTATAAGGGAGGAACTAAATCTTCAACTCCTTTAAGGCCTCCCAATATGTAATTCCCGGCCTACTGGCATTTTGGTCCTCAACGTTACGAGTGCACCACCATAACTTGGTGTCGCCGGCAAGGAACATGCTGGCGAGTCGGACATGCTGCACTTCCGATATACCTATCGCCAGGAAGTACTCCTCCATGTCCCAGACGATGTTCTCCAGTTCCTTGGCGTTGCATGCACCACTAAAGGGCTTCGGCTCAGGTGCGCGGATCTGGGATGGAGGGGGCTGATCTGCACGGGGCTGACGCATGCGCTCACGCCGGAGTGAATCTACTTCATCTCCTATCTCCTTGATGCGGTTCAGAAGTTCCTCCAATAAGGCATCACGTCCATCATGCTGACCTTCGTTCGAAGAGCTTAGCCCAGCTCCATGATTTGGGGCCACCGAGATCATTTGTTGGAGCTGATTGATCCGCTGCTCTTCCTCCAATGATCGGGTGATCAGATCTAAGAACCCTTCCTTAGGAGGAGTCCCGATTAGGGTCTCAACTCGTACCACATGATCCATCAAGTTCACCATGTCTTGGTGTTGTGCCAGAGCTTGGAAGAAGAACCTCGCTCTTGATGCTGGGTTGAAAGCAGGCTCTAATACCCCCTTGTCACCCGGCTAGGTTTAGGCTATTTTTTTTCTTCTAAGTCCCGGAAGCATCCTAACTATGGACCGGCCTTAACACACCAATGCTAAGTCAACCTCTTCAGAGTGCTGTGCGCACCTTGGATCTCTCCTAGATTGCCTAAGGATGGAAGGTGAGGTTGGCCGCAGGCTTCCTCCTTCCCAAAACCCAACAATGGCTTCTCGGCCTAGCGCTTGCTAACACCCATAAACAATAAACACCACACATGCCCAGACACCAGCATATATAGGGTAAAACATCCCACCCCCTTTAATTAATACAATCCTAAGAGGATATAATGTGAATGTGCTGAAGCACTTACAAGGAAACTCTCAAACTCTCCCCTCACTTTTCCTTAGGCTACAAAG